>OY856409.1:1461888771-1462488771 GCA_963693085.1 Alisma plantago-aquatica | reverse complement strand
AAGTCGAGGATGTGGGCATGCATCACAAGTTGGCTCTTCTGGACAAGCCGGTAAAGGAAGGGGTGACAACAAGCAATGGCTCGATTCTACACCATGAGTCAGACGGATGGAACACTCAACCTACGAATTATGTTTGTTCAGATGGAGTTATTTCATTTTGATTAGTCTTCTTCTTGTTTTATATCTTTTTTGGTTGACCCGGGTGCTATGCACATTTTTATCACTCGAGAAGTGATTGCTAGTTGTTCTTTGCATGTTAGTCGTAGATGTGATAATGTCCATATAGAAACCCCTTTGGTTGGTTCCACTGAGCTGTGGGAGGAGTGTCCTTCATGTTTCCTTTCTTTTTTAGGACATAGCGTCCAAGTGAACCTCATACCACTCGACACGCATGGATTTGATGTGATTTGTAATGGAATGGATTTTTGGCTTAATTTCAAGGATGATATCTTTTAAGGTGTGTGGGATGTGATGGAGTGGATTTTTAGAATCCTTACATGTCCAATGACATAAGTGAAGTCATGCATGTTGAGTTGTTTGAGAGTCTCAAGTGTTTTGTCAAAGTTTGGATGTCAAATGATATTTATCATGATTAAGATCCCTAAGTTCATGCCATTTTGGAGTATTTAATTCAATGGTCAAATAGTTGGGTTTTTGCACCAAATTTGATTATAATGTAGCTTGAGAGATAATAAATCTATGATTAAAATTTGGTGGCAATTAGAGGATCCTAGAGGAAGTTATTTAGGTTTGAAGTTTATGAAATGATGTGCATTATTTGGTGTTTATTAGACCTAAGTTTAATAGCTTGACCCTAGGTTAGGCTGTATCACGCCCATGGATCTATAAATGGGCTATGTGGACATTTTGTAGCCTTAGATATGAGATACAGTGGTTGTGGCCTTTGAAAAGGAGGAGCCACACATTTGCTTAAGTGTAGGCTCCATATCAACAGCACATGATGGGGCAACGGCTGCAATTATGTCCTCAACCTTGGAATTATAGCTTGACTACCGGTGGTGACCACACACATCATGCTTCCCTCAGGTCATGGCTCTAGTGGAGAATCTGAGTGGACAGTTTTTCTTGACTCAAGTAGAGGAGCGAGGAGACCCCTTAAACGAGCTGTGAAACCACTCAAGTATAGAGAATAAGCTTCCACTCGTCGTTGTTCTCCATTGTGGCAAGAATGTGGAATAGGGAAGTACAACTCAAAATTAGAAGGGAGTATGGAGGAACCCTAGTAGGGGAAAATGGTAGGTGAGGCGTGGAGAGGTGATTGCAGGCACTTTCGTGTCTTGATATGGTAGTTCTATTGTCTGGTGGAATCCAGTTTTCTAGAGAAGAAGATCAATATCGGAGAACATGGAGAGTGGATTTCCACTACAATCCGAGGGTAGCTTCGAATTCAAGAAGGCTTGAAGAAGGAAAAATCAAAGTTCAAGGTTAGAGGGAACTTTCCACTTCATCTTAGTGGTTTTCCATGGAGCTGAGGCCAACGACCTATAATCCTCCAAGGAGGAAGAAAACATGAAGGAAGCTCGCAGTTACCCTCAAACCACATCTTGGAGTCATGGAGGTGTTTCTGGACTCTGTGTGAGTCTTTTGAGTGCTAGGAATATGGGTAGAAGTGAGATAGAGTGTTTCCCTCTTTCTTTGACCACCATGACAATAGGAAATGGTGGAGCTTCTCTGGAGATGTGACCCAGAGTCGCGGCCCAAACTAGATATACGTCGTCGTGTACTGGCAGGGAACCATGAATCTATAGCTAGCAGAGATGGATAGTGAGGTGGTGTCGAGTGAGGTCTATTGCTTAGTGGAGGCTCTTGCCATGGAGGCGGCCCTTGTGTGGCAGAAGAATGGAGTCTCGCTCAGGACTCATACGAGCACGAGGAGAGGAAAAGAAGGAAATCAGGTTCAATCCCCTGAACCGACCGATCCAAGGTCAAATTGGGTTCAGAAGAAGTGAATTGTGTTGGACTAAAAGGTTCACATGCGCCTGACTGAGTAGGCCTACGGGACACGTGGCGCCATATGATTGGCCCGAAAGAGGTAAATACACCCAAAAATATGTAGATCTTCAATAAATCATAGAAGATAGCTCGCTTATCAGAAAAATACAAATAAGGTACTAAAATGTTCATAAAAATGAGTAGAACAATATGAAAGTATGATATCAATTTTTTGAAGCTAAAATTTCAGTAATATCATGTGAGAGATTAGATACTTTTAATTGATAATAAATATCAAATGATTGCCTAAATTATGATATTATGTCAGTAAATCTATAATCATGTTTGTAATGCATCTGATGTTAATAATTTTAATATTGATGCACGAAATCATGTAACTTGCTGCATATGGCTAATTAGGGATAATAACCCTAAATAAAATGCAATAAATACATACATGATCAATAAATGATGAAATCTACAAAACACCCTCATATCAATAACTAGAAGATAATATGTAAATATGAGATCAGTTTTATACATAGAATCCATGTTATATGAAGTTGATCCTTAATACATGGGGTGTAACCCTAATATGAATAAGACATGTAACGTAGGGTTAATATGTGCACATCATTATGGGAAATATAATTATCAGTTAATGAAGCCTAATTCTAGAATATAACTAGATTATCACATCAGTAATCTAATTCCAAGACAAGAATGCAAGTGATAATGGAAATATCCTAATGAAATCAGCTAAACCCTAAAATGGATATAACTAGGGATATGATGATGAGAACCTGATGGTGACATGTGATCTTGTCTTAAACAGGGTTTAACAAAGATATATTTGACATGAGGATATATTTGACATTAGGAATGTGATATGTGATTATTAGGATATCATGATCAAGGTACGCCATTACCTCTTACTTGTCTTATTATACAGCATGCTTACATTATATGTGTAGTAAACACTTGGCATATGATATTGCATGAAAAGATTGTTCTTATATGATATCATGCTTGATTTTACATATGTTAATGAACGCATGAAACATGATATATCTATTCTATTATATCTAAGCACTTGAACTCTTTGGTAGTAAAGTGATGGAAGGTAAAGTACTTCAACTCTTTGTTAGTAAAGTACTTGGAAGTGATCTCAAACTCTTTGGTAGTAGATCACATGTATTATGATCTCAAACTCTTTGGTAGTAGATCATAAAGGCCTTAATGCATTCAGCCTCAGGTAGTGATTGCATGAATGATATAATGGAAAATGAGCTTAAAATATGTGTTCTCTTTTATTAATGAATATCTTTGTGCAAGTATACGCTTTTCATATATTTGTTTAATGTTGCCAAGTATTAGTTTTATCTTATTGCCAATCTTAGTAATGAAAGGTATATAAAAGAAACATAGGCATACTTAGTACAATATTTTTGAATATTGTGTTGACGTGTACCACATGTAATCTTTTGTTTAGGTTGTGGGCATATGATCTTGAAGAACCATGATAGTTGAGAGCTGTGTGGCGAACTGATGTACAGGTGGACCTGTTGTCTTAAGATCATGTTGTTTAGTGGTAGTACATGTATATGTACAAGTTTGTGTTCAATATGTAATATCAAATGTTGTAACAATTCATTTTATAATTATATGTTGAGTGGTGAACTTGTGTTGTATGGTTTTATTATTGTTCATGTGGATGTACTATTGTTGTTTCCTTCTGACTTCCTCTGATTTTCTTCTTCTTAGACTAGTGTGGAATGCTTTAATTGTAGTCTCGCTGAGGTGAGGTTTCAATTTGGACGTCACACATCAGATTAAGTTTTAGAAAATTCGGGGACGTCACACGTGGTATCATTGCATGAATAATAGAAAATCCTGACGTTTTCCCATTATGCAACTAAAAACTAAAGAGAACCTTGAACATAATAATATTTAGGGTTAGATTAGCCATCTTCTAGAGACTAGATCTGACCTAGCCTCTAGGTTAGCACCTAGATGTTTGAGAACTAGGTCTAGACTGGTGCTTGTTGTATAGCAAGTCCTTTTATGTCATTCTTTCCTTGTAGTGAAGCGGTATGGGACGTTGCATTGTTTGGAAATGATGTATATCGTGGAAGAGAAACATTTGACATATGATGCATCTATGTTTTAGGTAGCTACACCAGTCTACACCATGTTCTAACCCTTTTCACTAGGTGACATGACACTAGAATCTCTACAATGTGTGGGACACTCATTTTCTAGATTTGGTTTTTTATTCCAATTGGATCAAACGTCGATACTTTTCTCTAACACTTGTTTTATCGGAGAAAAACTATATAATATTTTATTATATATATGTATTACAAAAATGTGTCCCCATACATGTACTAATAGGAGGTGGTCATGCAACCTAAGTGAAAGTGAATGACATCAACCTAGAAGAGAGAGTAGTTCTAGATTAGATGTCTAGAGCCTTGTTGTAATATATGATAGATGAAATAAGTTTTGATGATACGATGTAGGTCTTATATAGATGATATAAGGTGTTTTATGATGATCAATGCTTGTATTTGAGGACATAAGTTTAGATTTGAGGATTTGAGATAAGCTCAATATGCAAGTAACTAGGATTTTATGATATAAGATATGTTAAGTCAAGACAAGGTTGTGAATCAGTAAGAGCCTCAATATATTTTACAAAGGAGGGCCTCTAGTGTTAGGACCAGTTTTAGGGTTAACTCTTGAGAGAGTGAGACCCATAGGGAGAAGGTTAGAGTACCTAAAACTCAAAGATATGAGAATGATGAGAAATATGCGGTATTATATTTCCTAAACTAGAATACTCCTGAGTGATTGGGATGAGTTTCTTTATGCATGATTCATGTAGTCTTGTTGAACCCTAGATGTCCTTGGGAGGACCAAACCCTAGAACCAGAGAGAGGCTATCTGCATGTGTACATTGGGACTAGATATGAGTACCTACCATCTGGGTGAGGGAGAGAAAGTCCTAAGACCCTGAAGGAGGCATGTGTTTTAGTTTATGTAAAGCCTCATGCTTGGGTTTGTGCTTCCTTGTAGAAATCTAGTAGTTCTGTGTAATGGAGAGTTTTAGTTAAGCATGTTTCATGGGTAAGGAACCTATGAAGAGAATGTAATATCATCATTTGGTTTGTTCTTATGTGGCTAGAGCTTGTAAGGCTATCACTAGTGCCAATGAAGTAATTCGAGAACCCTAGACTAAAAGAAGAAAGATAAAGTATATGCATATGAGATAATCATAGAGTTGAGTGAGATTAGAGAGATTGAGCATGACACCACCCTCACGATATGGGTTAGGAGAGCCTCAATTGGACTAGATAAAGCTTTGATATATGTTTGATTAGCCACTCACATAAGTTTGTTTAAAACAACCGTGATATAATGTATGTAAGGATGTGATCTAATCTCGAGACGTGATATATAGACATGATATGATGTAAATCTGGAAATGGTTTAATGGATATTAATGTATAAATGGTTAACCATATACATGAATAATAATGATATTATAAATAGTTGACTAATCTCATGATGAATCTCTAACAGAGTTTACTACCTAATATGAGAAAGTACAATGAGATGACAGTAGTGATACATGTTACATGAATAGTGATGACATAATATTGTTGGTTAATCTTGTGATGAAATCACTAGTAAATGTTGCAATTTATTATAAGCAATGAAATAAGATCATATGAATGAAACATGTTACATGAGGTGTTAATCTTAATGCTTAATAAAGATGAAAAATATAGTTTGATAGTTAGCACAACATAATGATTATGACACCTTGATATGACCTAGATGGATAAAGTGGGTTAACTATAGTTAACTCCCTCCTAAAAGACATATGTTAATGTTGAACAAGTTCTAACAAATAGCTCAATAAAATGTTGATGACACCTTGATATAGTGGGATAACTTTAGTTAAATCCTTTAGAACATCATAATATGATGTGGGAACTCTATTGCATGGGTAAAGATAAGGATGCAACCCTAACAGATGAGATATGTCATGACATAACCAGAGTTTCTAAACCCTTGCTTCAATCTTTATGAAGGGGTGATTCACCTTAGATGTTTTTAAACCTCCTAATAGTGGTGTGGATATGATTATGGAGCTTTGTTTTTTTTTAATATGTTGCACATAGAATGGTGCCCTACATATGGATGAAAACCTTTTGTTTTTTCCTTGAAATAGGAGGATGGCTTAATTTCGAGGACAAAATTTCTTTTAAGATGTATATGACGTGATGGACTAGATTTCTGGCTTAATTTGGAGGATGGAATATCTTTTAAGGTGTGTAGGATTTGATGGAGTGGACTTTTGGAATCCTTACATGTCCAATGACATAAGTGAAGTCATGGATGTTGGGTTGTTTGAGAGTCTCAAGTGTTCTGTGAAAGTTTGGATGTCAAATGATATTTATATCATGATTAAGATCCCTAAGTTCATGCCTTTTTGGAGTATTTAATTGAATGGTCAAACGGTTGGGTTTTTGCACCAAATTTAAGTAGAATGTAGCTTGAGAGGAACTAAATCTATGGTTATAATTTGGTGGTAAGTGGAGAACCCTAGAGGGAGTTATTTAGGTTTGAAGTTTGTGAAATGATGTGCATTATTTGGTGTTTATTAGACCTAAGTTTAATAGCATGACCCTAGGTTAGGCTATGTCACACCCATGGCTCTTTGAATGGGACACGTGGACATTTTGTAGCCTTAGATTAGAGATCCTATGGTTGTGGCCTTTGAAAAGGAGGAGCCACATATTCACTTAAGTGCAGGCTCCATATCAACCGCACATGATGGGGCAATGGTTGTGATTATGTCCTCAACCTTGTAGTTATAGCTTGACTACCAATGGCGACCACACATATCATGATAACCTCATGTCATGGCTCTAGTGGTGAATCTGAACGTACAGTTTTTCTTGACTCGAGTAGAGGAGAGAGGAGACCTCTTAAACGAGATGTGAAACCACCCCACTATAGAGAACAAGCTTCCACTTGTCGCTGCTTCTCCACTGTAGTGAGTATGTGGAATAGGGAAGTACAACTCAAAACTAGAAGGGAGTATGGAGGAACCCTAGTAGGGGAAACGGTAGGTGAGGCTTGAGGAGGTGATTGCAGGCACTTTCGTGTCTTGAGATGGTAGTTCTGCTGTCCTGTGGAATCCAAAAGATCAAGATCTGAGAACATGGAGAGTGGATTGCCAATGCAATCTGAGGGTAGCTTCAAATTCAAGAAGGCTTGAAGAAGGGGAAATCGAAGTTTGAGGTTAGAGGGAACTTTCCACATCATCTTAGTGGTTTTACATGGAGCTGATCGTGGACAATGACCTATAATCCTCCAAGGAGGAGGACAAGATGAAGGAAGCTCGCAGTTACCCTCGACCACATCTTGGAGACATGAAGGTGTTTCTCGACTTTATGTGAGTCTTTTGAGCACTTAGAAGATGAGAAGAAGCGAGACACATTGTTTCCCCCTTTCTTCGACCACCATGACAATAGGCAATGGTGTATCTTATCTGGAGATGTGACCCAGAGTCGCAACCCAAACCAGATCATGTCGTCGTGTACTGATAGGGAATCATGAATCTCAAGCTCGTAGAGATGGATGGTGAGGTGGTGTCGAGTGAGGTCTATTGCTCATCGGAGGTTCTTGTTGCGGTGGCAGCCCCTCGCGCAATAGAAGAACAGAGTCCCATTTGGGACTCAAATGAGCACGGGATGAGGAAAAGAAGGAAATTGGGTCCAATCCCCTGAACCGGCCGATCTAAGATCAAATTGGGTCCAGAGGAAGTGAACCGTGCTAGACCAGATGTTTCACCCACACCTGACCGAGTAGGCCCATGGGACATGTGGCACCATATGATTGGCTGAAAGAGGTAAATACTCCAAAAAATATGTAGATCTTTAATAAATCATAGATAATAGCTCGCTTATCATAAAAATACAAATAAGGTAACAAAATGTTCAAAAAAATGATTAGAACAATATGGAAGTATGATATCAGACTTTTGAAGCTTAAATGTTAGTAATATCATGTGAGAGATTATATAATAGTTTAATGCATAATAAATATCAAACAATGGCCTAAAATTGTGATATTATGTCAGTAAATCTATAATCATGTTTATAATGCCTCTCATGTTAGTGATTGTAATATTAATGCACGAAATCATGTAATTTGCTCCATATGACTAATTAGGGCTAATAACCCTAAATAAAATGCAATAAATACATACATGCTCAATACATTATGAAATATATAGAACACCCACATATCACTAACTGAGAGATAATATGTAAATATGAGATCATTTTTTATACATGAAATCAATGTTATATGAAGTTGATCCTTAATACATGGGTTGTAACCCTAATATGAATAATACAAGTAACTTAGGGTTAATATGTGCACATCATTATCGAAAATATAGTTATCAATTAACGAATCCTAATTCTAGAACATAACTAGATTATCACATCAGTAATCAAATTCCAAGAAAAGAATGCAAGTGATAATGGAAATATCCTAATGAGATAAAGTAAACCCTAAAATGGATATAACTAGGGTTATAATGATGAGAACCTGATGGTGACATGTGATCTTTTCTTAACTAGAGTTTAATAAAGATATAGTTGACATGAGGATATATCTGATATCAGGAATGTTATATGTGATGATTAGGATATCATGATTAAGGTACGCTATTACCTCTTACTTGACTTATTATATATTATGCTGGCATTATTTGTGTAGTAAACACTTAACCTGTGATATTAGATGAAATGATTGTTCTTGTATGATATCTTGCTTGATTTTCCATACTTATGGCTATGCACACATGAAACATATAATCTGTTCCATTATATCTAAGCACTTTGACTCTTTGGTAATAAAATGTTGGAAAGTAAAGTACTTCAACTCTTTGGTAGTAAAGTACTTGGAAGTGATCTCAAACTCTTTGGTAGTAGATCACATGTATAATGATCTCAAACTCTTTGGTAGTAGATCATAAAGGCCTTAATGCATTCAACTCTTCGGTTGTAAATGTATTGATGATATAATAGAAAATGCCCTTAAAATGTGTGTTCTCTTTTGTTAATGAATATCTTTGTGCAAGTATACACTTTTCTTATATTTGCTTAATGTTTCCAATTATTAGTTTTATCTTATTTCCAAGCTTAGTAATAAGAGGTATATAAAAGACATGTAGGCATACTGAGTACAATATTCTTGAATATTGTGTTGACGTGTACCACATGTAATCTTATGTTTAGGTTGTGGACATATGATCTTGAAGAACCAGGATAGTTGAGAGTTGTGTGGCAAGCTGATGTACAAGTGGACATATTGTCTTAAAATCCTCTTCTTTAGTGGTAGTATGTGTATATGTAAAAGTTGTTGCTCAATATGTAATATCAAATGTTGTAACAATTCATTTTATAATTATATGTTGAATGGTTAACATGTGTTGTATGGTTTTATTATTGTTCATGTACATGTGCTACTGTTGTTTCCTTCTTACTTCCTCTGATTTTCTTCTTCTTAGCCTAGTGTGGTGTGCTTAAATTGTAGTCTCATTCAGGTGCGGTTTCAATTTGGACGTCACACATTAGATTAAGTTTTAGAAAATTCAGGGACATCACATGATCCTTAAAGTGGACACTTTGAAGAGGTATTGAGTGGTCTTGGACTATAGTTCCAAACTGGCAACATTTGTCAATAGTGATGTCTCATGGATCTTACAAGGAGATAGGAAGATTCGTTCAACATGTCTAGTGTCAACAATGGTGGCAGAGAAGTTGATGAGGTAGGGATGTAAGGTATTCTTGTCCCAAGTGAGGGATACTAAGGCAAGGAGACCTAGTGCTCAGGAGGTACCAGTTGTTTGTGAGTTTGAAGACGTGTTTAAAGACAAGTTTCCATGTGTTCCCCCTCCTTGAGAGATTGATTTTGAAATCAATGTAGTCTGAGGCACCCAGCCGATAGCTCAGACACCATATAGGATGGAACCAACTGAGATGTCAGAGGTGAAGAAATAGGTGCAAGAGATACTTGAGAAAGGTTTTATCAGTCTGATTACATCAACTTGGGGTGCTCCAGTGCTATTTGTGAAGAAGAAAGATGTATCTATGAGGTTGCACACTGATTATGATAGTTGAATAAAGTGACGATAAAGAAAAAGTATCCTTTTCCACCAATGATCTGTTTGACCATTTGTGAGGTGTCATAGTGTTGTAAAAGATAGACCTGAGATCAAGATATCTCCAATTGTCGATCAAGGTAGATGACATACCCAAGTCAACTTTTAGGACTTGATATGGTCATTACGAGATCGTGGTTATGTTGTTTGGGCTAACTAATGCACTAGCAACGTTCATGAATTTGATGAACAGGGTGTTTTGACTGTATCTTGATTAGTTTGTGGTTGTATTTATAGATGATATCTTGATATACTCCAGAGATTGCCAACAACATGAACAACATCTACGTCAGGCGTTGACCTTGTTGAGATAGCATCAATTGTACGCTTAATTTAGCAAGTGCGAGTTTTAGTTGAAGGAGGTGTCCTTCCTAGGGCACGTGATATCCTCTAGGGGAGTTCATGTGGACCCCAAGAAGGTTGAATCTATGCTAGAGTGGGAGAAATCTATGCTAGAGTGGGAGAAGGTGAAGATGCCGACAGAAGTTTGCAGTTTTCTAGGTTTGGCAGACAATTACAGGAGGTTAATCAAGAACTTTAGTGCCATAGCACTACCCATAATGAAGTTGACAAGGAAATATGTACCTTTCATATGGGATGACAAGTGTCAGTGTGCCTTCCAGTCATTAAAGGAGAAGCTGACTAGTGCACCAGTGTTGGTTTTGTCTGAGCAAGGAAAAGGATATATCATCTTCTGTGATGCGTCAAGGAATGGTTTGGGTTGTGTGCTGATGCAGGATAAGAATGTGATTTCTTTTGCTTCGTGGTAGAATAAGAAATACAAGGAGAACTACCCAACCCATGATCTAGAATTAGCTACAGTGGTTCATTCCTTGAAGATCTGGAGACACAACCTTTATGGTGAGAAGTGTCAGATCTTCACTGATCACAAGAACTTGAAGTACATCTTCTCACAGTGGGAGTTTTGAATATGAGATAGCAACACTAGATGGAGTTAGTCAAAGAATATAAGTGCACCATTGAATACCATCCAGGGATGGCAAATGTCGTGGAAGATGCGTTCAGCAGGAAATCATCTTCATCGTCATCAATGTTAAGACACAGTTGTGTTCTTTGGTGTGCCATCAGTGAGACATGTTAGTCTCCTTATGTCAGATGAATGTACGGTTGGAGGTGTCTATGTTGGCAGGCATGTTGGCACAGCTACAAGTGAATCCTACATTGAAGCAATAGATTAGAGATGCACAATGTGATCATACTATGATACAGTGGATCCGAGTAGAGTTTGGAAGTGAGAAATGTGATGAATTTCATGAGTCAGAGGATGGGACAATATTTTACCATAGTAGAGAAGTAGTTCCTGATGTAGATGATCTGAGAAATATGGTTTTGGAAGAGGATCACTCTTCAATGTACGCTAAGAATCCAAGTAGCACCAAGATGTACCATAATATTAAATATTTGTATTTGTTGCATTGTTTGAACTGCGAAGTGGCTGAGTTCATTGCAAAGTGTCTCGTGTGTCAGTAGATCAAGTTAGAACATCAGAAGCCTATAGGACCTTGCAATCGTTGTTGATACCATATTGGAAATGGGATCATGTTACCCTTGTGGTTGGTCTTCCTAGGACATCTAAAGGTCATGATTTCATTAGGGTGATCGTTGACAGGTTGACCAAGTCAGTGCATTTTCTTTATGTAAAAACGATGTATACAATAGAGAAGCTTTCTCAGATATATGTTAATGAAATAATTTGTTTGCATTGTATCCCGGCTATCATCGTGTTAGATAGAGGATCTCAGTTTACTAGTCACTTTTGAGAGCACTTGCACACAACTATGGGTACATAATTGAAGTTCAGCACAATGTTTCACCCACAGACAGACAGATAGTCTGAAAGGACCATACAAACTTTGGAAGATCTATTGAGAACTTGTGTCTTGTAGTTTTTTGGGTAGTTGGGATGTCCACTCAGTTTGATAGAGTTTGCCTATAATAAAAGTTATCATAGGATCATTGATATGACACCTTATGAGGCTTTCTATGGGAGACGTTGTAGATCTCTATTACATTGGTATGAGACTGGTGAGTACCAGCTCCTAGGTCTTGAGCTTGTGCAGCAGACAACAGAGAAGATCAAAGTGATTCAACAACAGTTAAAGGCAGCCCGTGATAGGCTGAAATCATATGTTAATAATCAGCACATGCCCTTAGAGTTTCCAGTAGGAGATAGGGTGTATCTCAAGGTCTCTCCTTGGAAAGGTGTTTTTAGGTTTGGGAAGTAGGGTAAGTTGGCTCCCAGGGTTATGGTGTTTGGTTTTAGAGGAGGCAGAGAAGGAAGCGGAAACAAAAATTTTCTCCTCCTCAAACCCAGAACAAGGAAACACGTCAACGTCTATACAATAGGAAAGGGTGGTTTGTGGAATCATACCTTGTCCCGAGGCTTGTTCGGCGACAATACCTCGCGGCTTGCACGGTCTTCACCTCCATTCTTAGACGGTGTCTGCGCATCTCCTGGTCGCACCAGGACTGACAACTCCTGGTCTCACCGGGACTGTCGGGATTGACAGTTCTCCTCCGAGCAGCAGAAATCTCCCGCCTTTGAAGTAGTCCACACGGACCACCTGGAACTCCAATCTCCTTGTCCCACAAGGAATTGGAAGGAGTCACACCCTCATGTCAGTGTACTAGTCACTGACACACTCTCCTGCCACCAGTCGCTTTCTGCAGTTGTCTTTCCCTTGTTGTGCCTCCCTTATCGGGTAGCACTTGCTTTGTCACACCTCCCTTGGCCTTGAGAGCTAAAGATGACTTGGGCTCATGGCTAGCATCATAACCTTTCTTAGCTTTGCCCTTGCCCTTGCGCTTGGATTTGCCTTTCTTGCTCGTGATCACCATCACAATTTTAGGCTTTTCCTTCTTCATCTGTGTCTCAGCTATCCTCAACATGCCCAACAACTCTGACAGTGACCTATCAAAGTTGTTCATTTTGTAGTTCATCACAAACTGACTGTAGGATTCTGGCAACGATTGTTGTATCACGTCAGTAGCCAACTCTTGGCTCAATGGAAATTCCAGTCTTGTCAGGTTCTCCACATACCCAATCATCTTGAGTGTGTGAGGACCAACTGGATCTCCTTCTGTCATGACACACTTGAACAGTGCTCTTGAGACATCATATCTCTTACCGTGATTGATCTTCATACATGTTCCTGAGATGTTGAAGAATCTCAATGACACTCATGTTCTCATGTTGTCTCTGCAACTCATGGTTCATAGAGCACAACATCAAGCACTTTGCATCAATGACATCATCAGAATGCTTCTTGTAAGCATCCCTTTATGTCTTTGGTGCATTAGGAGCAGGTTCCTCTAGAATTGGAGTATCCAGGACATAGAGCTTTCTCTCTTGAGTGAGAACAATTCTAAATGTCCTATACCAGTCGTGGAAGTTTGTCCCATTTATCCTGTCCTTTTCAAGGACCGATCGCAAAGAAAAGTGATTGTTGTTTGTTTTCATTTGTACTACAAAAGGAAATATGCAATTTTAGTCCAAAAACTCATTTTTGACTTATTTGATTGATTTGAAAAGTTGACGATATAATTAGGCCTTTAATTAATTATCGCTCCCACTATTTTAGTTCAAATTGATAGACCTCACCATCAATTCAGAAGATTGCAGCATACAACCTTCTAGTGGGCAAGATCCTGAAATCCTCTAAGTCATGTACCAGCTAGAGCTATCACCCACAACTTAGATCTCTCAGGTTGGCAACTCTTGCCAATTGCATCATATGCAACTCTTGATAAGATGTCATATGCAAGTCCTTGCCATGATCATCTCCATGCCTCAAGGTGCTAGATCCTATCTAGGTCACCTTGTCAAGTCCGACCCAAAGCAAACAAAATGAATATGCGCCCTGCTAGGGCAGACCCACATATCCATCCTTCATGCTTCCACGAGATAGACGGTGCACCACGCTAGGGCGGTCCCACACTTGGTCGATCAAGATTTTCATGTGTGTCACATTTGGAAGGCATATAAAACTTAATATTTAAAGAGGTATTTGGTTTTTATATACATATACATATCCAATCACCACAATATATAGTATGTATCATATACATGCTATATCCCACAGAAAACATCTGAAACGATAAAAGCGATGATTATGGCCATCCTAATGTGATTCCTCGAGCTAAGAGGAATCACGGTCATCTAGGTCTACATCACATGCAACTTGTACAAGATGAACTAAGTGCTTTGCATTTCTGGGTTTGATCAACTCATCACATGACTGATCGGCTCGCCATCAGGCCAGTCGGCTGGGTTCCACCAGCCAATCGGTTGGCTCCTCCAACCCATCAGTTTGCTTGGTCATCGTGCATCTCATCATGGCTGCCACCCACTCGTATCGCTCCTCAAACCGATCATCAACCGATCGGCTCACTCCTTGAACCGATCGTCGAAAACGTCAATCGATTGATTCACGCCTTGAACCGATCATCTCAGCTGTCGTCAGGATGTCCTCCGTTCTTTGACGTAACAAGAAATAAAATTCTATCATATTTTACATTGTAAAAGGTGAAACCTCGAGTTACATTAGATGGGAGCAAAGGTAGGAAAGAAATCTCAAATTATTTCGAGTTACATCAGGAATAGGAGAAGGAAGATCGGTGCGTAGACCGAGATGCAAGCAAGCACATACAACCATACACAGATACGGTTTATTGGCCATAACCACGCTATACATTCACCACAAAACTCATTTAAGGGCGACGCGTATCGAGTGCATTCATAAGACATATCATATATGCAAATTTGGATTTTTGGGTTTAGGATTCGACATGCATAAAGACAATTTTATTCGCATCGTATGCTATAAATAAAGGCAACAAACCAAAATTGATCATATCGATAATCCTGAAATATAGAGCAATTGATGTGGCTCTGATACCACTCTTGGGTTTTAGAGGAGGCAGAGAAGGCAGCGGAAACAAAAATGTTCTCCTCCCCAAACCCAGAACCAGGAAACGCGTCAACGTCTATACAATAGGAAAGGGTGGTTTGTGGAATCATACCCTATCTTGAGGCTTGCTCAAAGAAAATACCTTGCGGCTTGCGCGGTCTTCACCTCCGGTCTTGGACGGTGTTTGTGCAGCTCCTGGTCGCACGGGGACTGACAACTCCTGGTCTCACCGGGACTGTCGGGATTGACAATTGTCCTCCAAGCGGTAGAAATCTCCCGCCTCTGAAGTAGTCCACATGGACCCCCTGGAACTCCAATCTCCTTGTCCCACAAGGAATTGGAAGGAGTCGCACCCTCCTGTCAGCGTACTAGTCACTCACACACTCTCCTGCCACCAGTCGATTTCTACAGTTGTCTTTCCCTTGTTGTGCCTCCCTTATCAGGTAGCACTTGCTCGGGCTCTCTCGGTTACTAAAACCAGAGAGAACGACAACTTTACATAGCAACTGGTTGCACTGAGTTGTTCTTTTAGAATCCCCCAATACCCCTATATATATAGGAGGGTCATGGGATAGGGTTCTCTATCCCGGGAAATGCGGGACTAAAGCAGGAGTAGAAGGGTTTGAGATTTTCCACAAAAACAACCAACTGTGCAACCTGAACCGATCGTTTCACAACTGAAACGATCGGTTGGGGACTAGAGCCGGTCGGTTGACACCTCAACCGATCGGTTGGGACCCATGAAACGGTCGGCTCACTTCTGAACCGGTCGATTCATGGTCCTGGTCAGTTCCCAATTGACTTTTCATCTGTTGTTTCTAATTGGTATCAAATACCAATCCTTGTTCCAATCAAATTAGGTAAGTGAAATGAAAAGAAATTTCTCACCAATCCTACTTTCCCAACTTGCTCGGTTGCATCAGTTGAACCGATCGTTTCAACACTTGAAGAAATCATTTCATCATGTCCATGAGCCGATCGACTCACCACCTGAGCCGATCGGTTCACCAAGCTCATCCGATCGGTTCATCACATGAGCCGATCGGTTGGGAGTGCAAATTGTGCAGAATCAGGCAATTGTAGTTTTAATCAATCTGATACTCCAATCAATGTGTCCAACACCTTGAACATTATGACATTGAGCTATCAATTAATTGATTGTTTAATTGAACTACTAAACTCCTTTAGTAATCAATCTAAAAATTGTTTGTGGACAAAACTCCTTTTCCAGGTTAAATCCTATGTGTGTGACCCTGCAGGTCCATTTCACGTCGGCAGTGAAAATCCATAACACTTATGACTTCACAAGCAAAGAGTGGTGCCTAGTCACACATCAGTGCTATCCAAGTGAAATAGAAAGTTGGAGAACAACTTTCAATCCTACAATCAGTGAATGGTGTTACAATGAATGTATAATTCCTTTGTCACTGATATCCCAAATGAACTCGAGGCATGGAACAATCATCATGTCAATGTTCATTCACTTTCTTGATCTCAGAGTAGATTGGAAGAGATATGTATGACATCATTATCACATACTGATTCACACATGCGTGCACGCCTTTCTCAATCCTACTCATCAAGTGGCCATGGATATCAAACTCCCTCAGGAGGAACAAATCCCATATCTATCACTCACCCCTCAAAAGCCCCATGTGTCAAAGACACCCAATCATCACCTTTATAACAACCCATGTTTCAGGACTGCGTTTGATGATGTCAAAGTGTGCCCAATGACATGTGTTGAGTGTAGTGATTTCAAGTCAAAGAATCACACTCACCACCATCACTGTGAGTACTGACTGTGACTACCATGTCATGGTTCCATGTGTCAAACTCACGGTGGGTCTGTCTGGTATACTTGTTCTCTAACAAGTACCTATGAGTTTGGTTTGATATCTCTATATCATGACTAATGAGATTTTGTCATCAACCAACACCACAATCTAGTCTTATGTGTCATTACTGTCTATCTACCTTCCTCAATGACATCCGACTAGAGACATAATGAGAATGTACAAACTCTTAGCATCCGTATGATCTCATCGTTCAGGTCCTCAACCTGAAAGCATACGTCATTGAGTACTGTCACTCTCTAGACATTCAATCTGTTCTATCACTATCTCATATGACTGAACCAGAAAGAATTGGAAGCTTTCCATCGATGTTTATCAAATCAATCTTAATATATCCCACCAATCATCCCATGATTGGCTCTCAGGGCATACATACCAAAATATGGGACCTTACCCAATGGTGGCATATGTTGAGAAGGTGGATTGCATGTTGGAGTTTCCACCTGAGTTACACAAGTTGCATCTAGTGTTCCATGTGTCCATGTTGAGAAATTTCCACCCATATACCAAGTTAGTGATACAACCAGTGGAGGTTGAGTTGGAAGAAGATATGTCGTATGTGGAAGGGCCCATTTTGATCCTTTATAGAAGAGTGAAGAAGTTGAAAAAGAAGGACATAGTATTGGTGAAGGTTCTCTGGCATCACTATGGTGTCGAGGAATCCATGTGGGAACTTGAAGAGATGTGTGGGAAGTACTCGTCTCTTTTTGTGTAGGATTTTGGGGGTGAATTTCTTATTAGGAGTTTAGGGATGTAAGACCCCTGTCTTGGCTTTTGGATCAACCTTGCTTTCTTTTCTTGATTAGATGCTTATAACCTTATTCTAATCCTTTGAGTTGCTTTTATAACATGTCACCAGCTTATGTTTTTAATTTGGTCATGTTTGGATGATGTTTGAGCTATATATGCTTGTTTTGGACCACATTGCAATTTACCTTGGAATGAGGGTTATCTTGTAAGTTGTCACATGTAGAGTGTGCTCTCTATCTCTAGAAATTATTAGAGATAGAAAATATCTTAGGGAAGCCTTACTTGGACCATGGTTGATGATGAGACATCTCTTGGTGAGATTAGGGTTTCTACGGTTTGCCTTGTTGATGATCTTCGACCATGTGAGGATTTGTGAATTGTTGCAATCATAACACCTCACTTGGTGAGTGTTGTGACTGCAACACTTACTGCAGGTGTAGTTTCTTCAACCTTGGTGCTCTATTTGAGGTTTTTTCTCTATGGTTTGTCCTCTAGTGGAGTGCTTCGACCATGTTGTGCATGGTGACCTAGTGTAGTGGTCTCTACATGGGTACCATGATGTGTTCCGACCACAAAAAGGGTTGTAGCTGACCTAGGTGGTCGCTACACTTCCTAGGTTGTATCACCCTTTTATGCATGCATGTTTTAAGTGGTTGCATGGCTGTTTCCTTGGTGGAAAAGTGTCCTTTTGATGCTCTCTTGTGTTGACACCTCATAACCCCCTTGCTTCCCTCCTACCTTGTGTATATAACCCCTCTCCTTCACATGAAAGTATCCTTTTCAGCCCTACTCTTTCTCTTATTCCTTGTGTTCGTACTTGGAGCTTTGTGGAGAAAAAGAGGATTCATCTTGGAGCTTTGGTGGCCGACCAAGCTTGCATGTAGTGATCTTGAGCTTGATCATCATCCTTGTGGTGATTCTTGGTGATCTATCCCTTTGGTGAGTGTTTCTTCACCTATTATTACGTTTTCTTTTGGCTCTGTAACCTACCTTCTTCTCCTTTCTTGGCCATTAAACTATGGATTGACCATGGTGGCTATCTTGGTGGAAACCTCTCTTTATAAGGGTCAGAGACTATGGTTTGACCATGGTGGTACCCAAGTGAGATGAATCTTTCTTCTCTTTGTCCTTTCTTCTCTCTTGTTTGGCCTAGGGTTGAGTTTTCCTTATCTTGAGCTTTCCTTTGACCTTGGTATGTTTTCTTCATCTTGAGGCGATCTTGTGGCTGAGGATTTGATCTTGGTTGGAGTTTCTTCTTCCCTTTTGGAGCTGCCAATCTTGGGGCTTGATCTCTTCATTAGACAGGTTATATAACTTTTCCCTCTTCTATTTTTGCACCATATTCTTGCATACATGTTGTTTCCATTTCTAAATGTAATCCTAATGTGCTAAATGAAGTTACCATAATCGACGATTTAAGTTTTGGTAGACATCTAATGTGGTTTACTTCTATTCCAAAACCGTAATTTCTTGTATCCGATTTTTATGGTGACTATGAGATTGATGATTTTCACTTGTTTTGATTATGAAATTGTATCACTTCATTTATGGATTGTCTAACTTGAATAATAGGAGGTTTTGGGTTTTGTTTACTTGCTTGAGAAACTTGGTTTTCACCTCTTTAAGTATGGTCTTTATGATGTCTTCTATGACACATGTTCTAAGGTTAGATGGCCATCTTTGTGTGGAGTTTCCCACTTAGATGATTGATGTTTTCTTGGGGGAGGGTTACATTCTATTTTGACCGTTGTTTGGTTCTAGTTTGGAGTTGGCTATGTGGTACTATGTGGCTGACTTAGAGGTCGTTGAACCGCTTAAACTTCCAAGTGGTCGCTACCCTTGAAGATGGGTTGTTGGGACCACAACAAACCCTAACCCTGGGGTATGGTCACTACACATGCTCTCTAGTAGTCGCAACATAATGTTTCAAGCATGCAAGTTGCTATAAATGAGTTCGTTCGACCACTACACTCAACCTATGGTTGCTACATCTATGGATGCAACACTTATGGTCGTTACATACACCTATACTTTTGTAGTATGTAGGTTGCTACACCTATAATCCAATCGATCACAACACTTGGTAGTTGGCCTATACATGATGAGGTAAGGCTGAATGATTAATCATAATCAATAGTGCTTAACCCTTATATACTCCAAATATGTGGGAGGTAATGAAAGTAGGTTTTGGTGATTGAATGATAATATGAAACCCTAATTGACCATATGAGAAACTCTAATCCTGATCTCAAGTGCAAGATATACTTGTTGAGCTTGCTTGATTTAATAATTGAGATGATGTTTTCTCTATCCTACTTGTGTAACCCTAACCTTGCAGGTGGAATGAATGTCATAGATAATGAATTCTATGGTGTGCTTGATATGTCACAAGGTCATGATTAAGAGCCTTGATAAGACATATAGAGATCATCATGATGTGATGGGTCTTATGACGTGATAGAGGTTTAATGCCCAGTGAGAGGTGACACCCTCCAATGATGAGATGAGGGATAAAAACCCCCTAGTGATTTGATAATGATGTTGTCCATGTATGTTCGTGATAGCACGTGATGATGACAGACTTGACTAAGGCAGGGGTATAGTGATGTCTTAAGATGATGTGACAAGTTTACATCATATACATTTTATATGTTCAGGAGTTATATTATACTCTTATCTTTGTAGAGTTTGTTTATGGTTTATACGTTGTAACTTCATTGATGCTAAAAAACTCAATTGGATTAACTAATCAAGGGAAATCCTAATAATGTAGATGCCTTGTGCCATAGATCCATTCCAGTGTCAGAACTTGCTGGGTGGTGAAACGAGTCATTCCTACGGGAAACTCAGAATGCATATTTTTCAATATGCGGGGGTGTAAGTCCACTATCTCCTTGCATCCATAATTACAGGATGAGTAGGATGACTGCGATCATACCTAGTCCTTAGTAGAGATCGCCATGCATGAGCTGCTCTCCTTTTATGATATGTGATAGGCAACAATATAGCTGCGTTTGATGCCTTTTTTAGAACATCCATGCCTGAGCCTGTTGTCTAGAGATGTGTCATGTACCAAGGCAGGCTAGGTGTTTATATGTCATTGTTTGCAGATGACTATTATGTCTCTACATTGTTTCGCTCATACTAACTGGAAGGTGTTGGCGAGATCAGTTGACTTTGCAGTGGTCGGTTGGATTTGAGTGGTACGCCTCAAATTCTTAGGGCAAATAAATGACATAATGTAGCTGTGTAGCATTGTTTCTTAGGGTCAAATGTGATTCACATTGTATGACCCCTTTGCCTTATTTCTTGTACTGATTTCTTGAATTATAATATGGTAAGAGAAATAAATTGTTATAAATGCTCTTCATATTCCTTCTTAAAGTAAAAGATGTTCTACTGCTCAGTTGTAGATACCTGAATTGCTTAAATAGTGTTAACTGTTTTGCACATATCTTTTAGATGAATCTGCTCATCTAAATAATAATGATATCAAACGGCTTAGTTTATTTGTGCTCATTGTAGACGTTGATGGAGATTTATATCTCTTGCTGGTACATTTGGTCTCACCCCATGGGTTTCCACATCTTTTAGATGGTTGTGCATGATGAGGTAGAGATCGTGCAGTTGAGGAAGAGTAGCAAGAGGAGTGGTAGCTATAGAAGGTTGGACATGTTGCTAGACTTTTGGTAGTAGAGTCCTATGTATCGTCCATGTACACTCAGGTCTTTGGGGGTGTTTTGGTGTTTTGTAAATGTTGTTTATCGACACGAGGTTTTGATATGTATGCCATGGTTTTATATATATGGCTTCTATATATATAGCAGTTATATCTTGTAATAGGTTGATGTCAAGATAGCCACTGAACAATGATATGTATTATCTTTGCCATCATATGCAATACAAATGCCACAGTTGTGGACTCAGATGTAATATGTTCCAGCTTTTATGGTTATATGAAATTGGTTTTAATTTACCGTGTTTTTTGGATGGTTAGTGATAATTCCGTGCTTAGTTTTGAGTAATCTCATTCATGTGGCATTGGGTGTCACAATAATGATGTGTGAAGGAATCACACTTTGCTAAGGCATGATGTGATTATCATTAAATCTATTTAATCTTCCAATTTCCTTTCGGACACATGTTTTTACACTAAAAATGTATTGTCTAAAATGGTTCAAAAGACACCATATGAGATATGGCATGGGAAGTGTCCCAATATGTATTCAATAAGGACTAGGATTGAAATATTGTGTAACAATATAGTTTCTTGAAAAGTTTTGTCCAAAAATCATATAAATATTATTTTGTTAAAAGCTAATTTATATTCCAACCCAACAAAAAAAGTATTTTGTTTTTAGGATGATGTATTCCTATAGGTAATTTAATTACAAAGGAATTTGTGGTAGAAAAATCAAACTCAAAAGTTTGAGACAAACAAGAAACATTGACCTAATGAGTTACAATAGGAACAAGGAGAATCACACGTTGTTTGTGAAATCTCAAGTTTCTAATGTAACACAAAACCTCATTGTTCTAGTAGAATGTGTTGTGAGCTTGAAAGATTATAACACAAGAAGGTGGTGATTTGGTCATAGATGATGAGTCAAAAACCTACCTAGAAGCTATTGAAGGACCAGTGTCTGTGAAATGGCTTGAGTCCATGGGATCAAAGATGGACTCCATGTAAACCAAATAGGTATGACCTTGGTGGATCCACCTGAAGGGGTAAAACCCATAGGGTGAATTTGAGTTTCTGTGAAAAGACTGACTTGGATGATAGTGTACAAAACTATAGGAGCAGATTGGTGGCAAAGGGTTTCAATCTAGTTAAAGTGTTCAACATGATGAAAACCCCTCGCCAAGTCTCCATGGTGAAATATATCAAGATCATGCTTGTTATTCCAACTTATTATGACTATGATATTTGGCATATCGATGTTAAAACTGCATTCCTTAACAAGAATCATTATAGGGATGTGTGCATGACATAGCCTGAAAGTTGTATAAGGCCATCAATGCAAATTAAGTTTGTAATCTACATAGGTTAATCTATTGATTGAAGCAAGCATCTCTGAGATGGAATTCTTCTATTTGATAGGACAATCAAAGAGTTTGACTATATTCAGAATGAAGATGAAGAATGTAATTACAAAAATTTAGTAGGAGCATATTATATTACACATAAAGATGGGGAATAATGTCCTTATAATGTAAATTTTAAAACCTAGAAAGGAAGTACCTTATGAAGGATGTAGGTGAAGCATACTATATGATAGGAATTAAGATCTATAGAAATAGATCTATAAAGCTTCTTGACCTAAGAAAGAGCACAAACATTGGCAAGATGATGAAGGGGTTTAGCATGCAAGACTTAATGAATGAAACTTGTCCATGTTCCATAGAGTTAGTCTCTCAGGAGTACAATGCCCAAGTTCGTGTGAAGAATAGGAACACATGGATAGATGTCATGTGCATTCGCAAATTGATGTATCATGTATGCAATGTTATGTACTCATCCCATCATCTCGTATGTATTGGACTTGACGAAAGGATATGTACTCATCTAGTTATCTCATATGTAGTGGACATGATGAGTGGATATCAATCGAATCCCAGTGAGAGTCACAAGAATACGATAAGGAACATCCATAAGTACTTGAGAAGCACTAAAAGGATCAGTTCCTTCATTTTGGTAATAAGGAAGAGTTGGATGTAAAGAGTTACACCGATGCAAGCTTCCAAAATGACATTAATGATCACAACCTAAATTTCTATTTGACCTTCAAATAGAATTATAAGATGGAAGAGTTCTGAGAAAGAGACAGTTGTTTAGCTCTATATTAGAGTTTGAGTATCTTCGTGTTGTGAGAATAGTAGAAGATATTGTATGGATCTAGAAGTTCATATAGATGAACTTGTGGGAGGTTTGAACCATTGATGACACAATAGAGATACTATGAAAACAATGGAGCAACTAGATAACAATGGAATCTTGGATACATACTAAGACACTTCCATCTCATTCGAGAATTTGTACAACAAGTAGATGTCAAAACTTGAAAAATATTGACTTAAAGCAAACATTGCTAACCTGCTATAAAAGCACCAACACAGTAGAAACATGATGGACATATTAATATCACTTAGAATAAGATTTGTGGGTGATCGACTCTAAGTGCAAGTGGGAGTTTGTTGGTATGTATGCCCATAGAGCCAATCATATGATGATTGTGATGGGGCATCATATACTTGATACTATAATAATAAAGGCAATTTTGTCTATAAAGTTTGTCTCAATCATGAGATGATGACACACATATAATAGATGTCTAAATAATGATGTTACTCAATGATGGATGTCTTCGGTTGAGGACTTGAACAATGAGATCATGTGTATAATAAGAGTACACACATTTTTGTTATGTCCCTAGTTGGATATTACTTTGAAAGGCAAATAGATGACAATTATACATAAGACTAGAGTGTGTTCAATGATAACATAATCTCATTAGTCATGATATATGATATCAAGTCTAGCACACAGGTACATGTTAGAGAAGAATGTATTGAACAAACCTACCTTGAGAGTGATACATGGAAACCATGGAATGGTAGTCTGAATCAACTCTCATAGTGATAGTGGTGATTGTAGTTCTTAGACCTAAAATTACTACACTCATTACATGTTGTTTGATGTAATTTGACATTATCAAATGTGACCTTGAATAAAGGTTGCCAAAAAGGTGATACCCAAATACATTATAACACATGGATATTAAGTGTGAGTGATGTAGATGGGATTTGTTCCTCCTACAAGAGATTGATATACCAATACTTGATCAACAAGAGAGAGAAATGTATGGCCATACTCATGTAATTCAATATGTGATATGTGAACTCACATGCATCTCATACAACCTTCTATAGTTCAAGGAACAAGGATTGAACATTAATGATGTGAGGATTTTGAGTCACTTTTATAGGCTAGTTTCATATGTATTTTATGTTTTTATTGGTCTTTTTCATGGTTAATATCGCAAGATTCATTTCCTTTAGACTATAATCTCGTTATGCATCAAATTTACCTTGTTTTATCTTATTTGGTATAAAAGATCATATTTCTCGGATTTTATTGGTGTTCTTCTCTTTATTTCAGGGAAGTTGCATATCTGTAGTGGTCGATACCATCAACATTCGTCGATACTATCGACACGGCCACAGTGAGGTATTTGGAAAGAGAAGAATGGGTTGATACCATCAACCCAGAAGTTGATGGTAGCGAGATAACATCAGTGTGCCAAAGATCACCAAGTCGATACTATCGACATGTTGGTCGATAGTATCGAGATGCCTTCAGAAAGAACCCCAAAAATCGAGGAAGTGTCTCTACCCTAACGAGTCGATACCATCAACCCACCATTGATGGTATCGATGCCGTCAGATCAGGAAACTGCCCAGATCGATCTAAAATGAACGGTCGTGATGTTTTGGCGGCTGTAAGTGGTCTATATACCTAAAAAAGACGGCCTAAGTCATGCTATCACGTCATTAGCTGCCACATGAGTCTCGAAAGAGAGGAGAAGGAAGAACAGAGCCCAGAGCTACACCCCGGACATTTCCATAGCTATAGACGGAGTTTTCTATCGCCAGAAGGCTACAGAATGCTCATCCCGTGTCGAGGATCGTCCGATTCTCCTTCGTTCAGGGGTTACACAATCTCCATCCATGTTTCCCCTATGTTTTCTCCTTCCTTCATGATGTTTTGCATTAAGATGAACATGCAGGGCTAATCCCATTTCTCTTTAGGACCGGGAGTAGCCCGGATAATCGTTGTATGACAATTTTTACACAGTTAATCATAATTTGTCTCTCAAATCCATGGTATGATATTGTTTTCTAAATTATATCATTGTGCTTGATCACCATAATGGTAATTTAATACCTTTAATTGCTTTTGATGAAGAATTAATGGTTAAAAAGACACAATAATCACATTAACTTATATATCCCTTGGAAAAGGTGAGGTACGGTTAATGGTGGAAACCTAAAGATATGTTCTTCATGCACCTAATTTAGGGCATAGGTTACTACTGACGTGGAACCGACCTAGATTTAGGTAGTGAATTGTATCGTGGAAGCGAACAATTCTATATACAGGCCACTACCCAGAATAGGAGATGAGTTGTGATAATTGTGTTAGAATTAGTACAATGAAAATCCACAGTGAAACCGCAATCCTAAAGATTTCATTTTAATTGATTAAACCAACCCTTTAATCGATTGCTTTGTTTTCTTTTGTTTTTATTTTATTTTTCAAAACAACTCTCAAACGTTTATAATCGGTCTAGGTGATTGCAAGTAGTTAGTAGTAGTCTACCGAAATTTTGTTCCCTGAGTTCGACTTGAGCCTCATAAAGGCCTATATTACATTGACGCGTGCACTTGCATTTTACGCACGGTTGAATCGTATCAGGTTTTTGGCATCGTTGTCGGGGAACGGTAATTTTCAGAACTACAAGTGCTGCGACTGGCCACACCAGGCCACTTTTTAATTTAATTCTTAAAATTTTAAATTTAATTTTACATCTTTTAATAACTTATTCCTTTTAGCATTGTACTGAAATAATTTCCATCTTTTCAGGTGTTAGGTGATGGTAAAGACACGTAGCACGGACTACGTAGAATTACCAATAATTCTGCCAGTAGGTGAAGGAGTTGAGTTGACAAATCCACCACCTGAGGAATTTGAACAAGAACCTAAAGAAATGGCTGAAGAAAAGACAATATGGGAGAAAATCAAGGCTTCTTCATCATCAGCATCAAACGGGGCAATAAAAAGGTAGGAAATGAACATTCCCACGTAAAAGATTGATCCGACATTGATAAACTTGGTCAAGTCTCAAGCATTTCATGGGTTGAAGAATGAAGATCATGTTGCTCACGTTAGCACATTTGTGGAGAACTGTGACATGATAAAGATTGACAGGTTTCCACAGGAGGCACTTTACTTGAAGTTATTTCCCAGCTCTCTTATAGGAAATGCACGAGAATGATTGCACAACTTTGATGATGAAATCATGGAGACTTGGGATCAAATGATTGAGGTCTTTTTCGAGCGATTTTTCCCACCTAAGAAAACCAATGACATGGTGAGGAAAATTCACAATTTCAGCCAAAAGGTGGGAGAAACCTTTCTGAGACGTGGGAACACTTCCAGATCATGCTGAGGAGGTGCCCACATCATGGGCTGGACAAGGAAAAACAAGTAAAAAATTTCTACTTTGCTCTCAATGAGCATGATAGAAGTTACTTAGATTCAGCAGGCTCAGGTTTCTTCTTGAACAACACAGATACAAGGTGTTGGGAGATCTTGAAGAACATGGCTAAGAAACAGTCATGGGGTGATAGAGATGCACCAGAACAAGTTAGAGTTGTAGGGGAATCAAAGGTAATTAAAAAATTGAAAGAAAAAATGGATCTCATAGCCAAGAAGCATGTAGAGAAAGATGAAGAGTCTGATGAGGAGGCCCAAGTTAAATTCATTCAACAATAGGGCTATAGGAGCAATGATTACTCTTGGAGAAAGGATAAAAATTTCTCATGGAAGGATCCAAACAACTTCCTACAAGACCCGAATTCAAAGCCACAGCCCACTACGGAGGACAAAAGTACTGAATTGCTCAGCCAAGTGGTGAAACAAAATCAAAAGTTGATGAACATGTTTGGAAAATAGTTACAGTCCCAGGGCGAAATTTTGAATAAATTTGGGCAGACATTACAAAGTCATGGAGCGCAGATGAGGGCACTAGAGACGATTGTGGCCCAAATTGCCAATAAAGTGGCGGACATGAAGCATCAAAATCAACAAAAACCGGATGGTAATGCAGAGACTACTCAATCACATCATCAAGTTAAGTATATATCTGTGATTAAGGAGACAGACCCCTGGCGATGGAGGTCCATGAAAAGGGAAAAATGCATTTTGACACGGAGGCTAGACCCAGTGTGCCATACCCCCGCAGCTTATATGGACTATTAGGAGGATGTTGCCCATTCAGCAAATCCCACCAAACCACCATCACAGTCGTGCCCACATCTAGGCAAGAGGAGAAGGTGAAAGCCATATTTCCCAGTGGAGCCACTACCACTGAGAAGGATGGGCAGCCACGAGCCTCACAAACTGAGAATGATGTGTCAAAGCCTACGCAAAAGGGTAACATTGAAGCGAGCTTAGGGGAGGAGACCCCAAATAGCCTATATGTGCCACCATACAAGCGAGTGAAGGAGCCAAATGTGTTTTTTTGGGATATTCTAAGGTTGAAGAAAGAGCATAGGCACTACAAGAAGTTCTTGGAGATGTTTAGGAAGCTTTACATTAACATTCCTCTAGTAGAGGCAATAGAACAGATTCCTACATACGAAATATTTATCAAGGACATCATCACTAAGAAACAACAGATAAAAGACACTGACATTTGCTTTGTGAATGAGACAGTGAGCTCAATAATACATGGGAGTCTACCAAAGAAGAAGAAAGATATCGGGAGTTTCTACATACTGTTCTCAATTGGCGGCTGTCACTTTCCACACACATAGTGCGATTCGGGTGCTAGCATAAACCTTATGTCGTTAACCACATTTCAAAAGTTGGGATTGAAGTCACCAAAGAAATCTCCCATGTCTATTGAGTTAGCAGATGGATCTATAGTGAAGCCACACGGAGTGTGTGAGGATGTACTTCTCAAAGTTTACAGATTTATCTTCCCTGTAGATTTCATAGTCATGGACATGCCACAACCTAATGGTTGTGAGATGCTACTAGGGAGGCCATTTCAAGCTACAGCTGATGTTATCACTGCTATCGGGAGAGGTACCTTGACATTAGGGATCGACAAAGAAAGAGTTGAGTTCAAATTGATGAGTGATTCCTTAGGGACACTCCCTGATGCCCCAATTTGATGAGCATTCATTTGCCTAGCCTAAGACGTTAAAGTAGGGTGCTTGTTGGGAGGCAACCTAGCCATTGTTAGATTTCATTTCCATTTACTCCATTAGTTTTGGTTAATTTTTTTTTAGTGAAAAAATGATACCCTGATGTGTGTATTCAGTGTGCAAGACTGCTTGGGGGTCGATACCATCGACCCTTTTGTTGATGGTAGCGACGAGGGTGCAGAGCGACAGCTATAGAAAATTTGCTCCGTCGATACTATCGACAGTCTCGTCGATAGTATTGACCACCCAATAGGTTGATCAACCCAAATTCTGGAGGAGGTCGATAGTATCGACACCATGGTCGATGCTCTTGAGATCCCTGAAGATTTTCAGAAAATTTGGTAGCAGAGATATCGATACCATCGACGGTCATGTCGATGGTATCAACATAGCTTCAGGGGAATCCACCACCAAGGCCTCGCGAGGATAAGGACTGGAAACAAAAGTCGATGCCATCGACACCACGGTGATGGTATCAACGTGACACATCAGCGATCCACGAGATGCCATCAACGAAGTGCGCCAAACTTGGAGGTCAATCTGTGGGATGGGTCGATAGTATCGACGCATCATCGATCTGGGTCCCCACATTCAACAATCGACGGCCATTGATGCCAGCGAAGGAATGGATTGTGCTACAAGTTTCGATACCATCGACACCCTGTCGATGGTATCAACGGGGTACCAGAGGAGCCGACCAAAGCTATAAAAGGAGGGGTCCTATTTCATTTTTCTTCACACCTTCCAAGCATTCTTCCTCAACCTTGGCATTGTGCTTTGATGAGCATACAGAGACCTTCACCGAGCATCCGGCGAGCTACACATCTTCCCTGAGTTTGTCATCGACCACGAAGATCATCTTCTCTGACCTTCACCAAACTCCTTTTCTCTATCTCTTCTTTTTGTCATGGTGAGGCTTGGAGCGTCATCTTCCTCGCGCGCTGCTCCGATGGAGATCGACACATTGGTACCACCACCACCAGGCTCCATTCCCCGTCTGAGAATTGTACATCCTTTGGTGGATGTGAAAAAGATCTACGATGAGTTAATGAAGCGGTCAATCGAGCTGACTCGTTACATTGATCGGGCCCTGATCCGAGACCTTGGCTTTGAGGACAACCTCAACTATATCCTCCATAGCCAAGTTGGGAGGTTGGCATATGCGAGTGAGGAACACATTCCCTATCATGTTGAGGGCCACCCTTTCTTTGGCGAGTGGTCGACATACAAGGAACTCGTGGTAGAGTTCATGGCATCTCTCGACATCTGCATCGTGCCCAATGACCTAATCGCCACCGACCGTGAATGGATCACGGGCCGAGTCTCCTTTCAGTTGTTCAACCGCAACTACACCATCACGCTCGACCAGTTCAACTCAATCTATAACTGGTGGCACTCGGCCGAGCAGTACAGACAGCCAGACAATCGGGCTGACTATGACGAGATGTTATCGCAGTTGGTGACCACGCCGGCAGGCAAGACGCTTAGCTACCACAATGCAGCTGTCACCGACTTCGAGCACCCGTTCGTATGGATTCTTCATTGTATGCTATGTATTACCTTCTTTGCTCGTGGTGAATTTTCACTAAGCAAGTTCCAGGAGACAGACTGGTTTTTCCTCTATAAGTTGCTGAAAAGGGAAAAGCTCAACTGGGGCGTGTTTTTCTTAATGCGCGTGATGGCAGTGAAGCAGAGCACCAGACGAGCCCCTATTCACTTCGGGGGGCTTATCACACCACTAGCCCTCTACCTTGGGCTAGATCTGTCTATGCTCCCTCCACTGGTCAGCCAGAACCCTGTCAACCTGGCCCATTTCCATCATTCCAATCTTCTTACACTCTGCAATGGTGTGGTATATGCCCATTGCCACATTAACAAGGAGTATCACGAGCGCGTACTGCCAGACCCCGTCTTCAACCTCCAGCCAGGCCACCACTTCCGGTGGCCTATCATTGCCATTGAGGATTCTGAGGAGGAAGAAGACGTGGGAGATGACGACGATGCGGGCAACGACAATGTGGAGGAAGAGGAGGCTTTTACACCTCTTCGGTCACAAGAAGCTCTGAGGAAGTGTCCACGCTTCTATCTGGGAGCTTCATCATCTTCCCATCTGCCACCGCCACCACAGTCCTCCCACGATGGAGATGACCCCTATTCTATGCAGGGGATGTATACCATGCTCCAGTCTATCCAAGAGTCCTAGCAGTCCATGCAGCAGTCCCACCAGACAGCTTTTGCAGGGATCCAGGATACGCAGGATAGGCTATATGAAGATCAGGATGTGATTTTTGAGAATGAATGCCAGCTATTCGCCAACCAGCAGCAGGTCTATGATCGGTTGGGGAGGATAGAGCATCAACAACAACCTTTCTACTATCATTACTGGAGCCAAGGCTACTTCGGGGGATATCCACAGCCACCGCCCATGCCACCTTATGATTCAAGCTTTCAGGGGCAGTATCTAGATTTGAACCCCCATACCCAACAATACCCGTCATTTCCGCCACCACCACAATAGAGGGTATCACTGTTCCACCTTCTGAGGTTGTTTTTGACTATGAGGCCATAGTCGAATTCAAGCTTGGGGGGAGATGGAACAGTTTCTATCTTAGTTTTTGTTTCATTTTCTTTTATTTTAGTAGTTTTGTTAATTTTTTGCAATTCTTTTAAGTTGTGTAATCTTGTTATTTATAGCTTTCTAGGATCCACACTCTATCTAGTGTAATCCGTGGATGTCTGATATAAATGCATGTCATATCTATGTTCATCATATGGGGGGAAACTGTAAGCTTGCCTTGTTTGAAATTGAGAAAATAACTTATGAAAATCATTGGGTAGGTCAACTTTGAAACATATGATCATAACTATACATCCTTATGGTTCAATAAATCTGGATAGAATTGGATGTTGAGCCTAAACTGACCAAACGGTAATGGGGCTTTAATCTGAAGTGAGAGAGAGGGAAACCCATTGATTGATTGGTACACATGTCAGTAAGGAGGGACATATACTCTTTTCCAATGGTTCTGTCAATTAATCTTGTGATCTATCCACCTCATTTCATTCAAACTCCACCATAAGGACTGGGAGCACATTGCAGTTTTTATCTTTTGATTGCATGCCATTTAGATAGGATTGCATTATATCTAGTTTTTGCATTAAAAAAATTTGATGATGAAAAATGAAAAGAGATTTGTATATTAGTCATGCATGTGCACATTCTAGAGTGCATGCCATGGTAGTTGCATAATTTCTTTCATATAGTTACATTTTGTATGCTCTTGAGCATATAGGACATTATGTGACTTACTTCTTCTGAAAAATAAGAAAAGCGGGTAACTTGTGCTATACTTTCCGAGAAGTAGGTTGTAATGCATCAATAGTAGTAGCTATGTGAAAATAAGTCCGAAAAAAAAACAAAGTGAAGTATTATAAATCAAATCTTAGTCAAATTGAAAAAAAAAACAAAAGGACTTGAAAAAAGGGTAAAAATAAAGTGAAATCAGAGGGAAAAAAGAACTTGGTTCACCTACATAATAGGAAGAATAAGCACATGATGTAGTTTTGTAGACATTCCATCTCACATTGAGACGGAATAGTAGAGCATGCATCATTCCACCTAAAAAGTAGGCAGTAGGTCATTTCCATACGCATATGCATTATTTAGGTCATTTTTATTGTTTATTGCATGATAAACTGTATTGTGCTTCTTTTTCTTCCACAGCCGCCTATTTTGTCCACCCGTTGCTCAAAATGGTAGGCCACCCATGATTATCTCCTCATTCGGGTGTATCAGGAGATCTGCTTCCATGTAGATGGTAGTTAGGATATGAGAAATGTAGATAGGAGATCACAAGATGCACCAAGCCTGAACTGGAGGAATTTATTATATCAACTGCCTTATTTGATAGTGTTTGTTGGTCTTGGGGTGGGCATCTCTCATGGATGATAATTGTCACCTTTAGGGTAGTTATCGTTCTGTGGTCAGTAAGGGCCAGTATGTGCATGCCAGGTGGGAATCATACAGTGATGACGTTTATGCTAATATTTTCTTTAGTTGACCCTCACAATTATATTATGTTGTTTTGTTGTTCGAGGATGAGCAAAGTTCAAGCTTAGGGGAGTTTGATGCGAGTATTTTGAGTCACTTTTATAGGATAGTTTCATATGTATTTTATGCGTTTATTGGTCATTTTCACTGTTAATATCGCATGATTCATTTCCTTTAGCCTATAATCTCGTTATGCATCAAATTTACCTTGTTTTAGCTTATTTAGTATAAAAGTTCATATTTCTCAGATTTGATTGGTGTTCATCTCTTTATTTCAGGGAAGTTGCATATCTACAGTGGTCGATACCATCGACATTCGTCGATACTATCAACACGGCCAGAGTGAGGTATCCGAAAAGAGTAGAATGGGTCGATACCATCGACCCAGAAGTCGATGGTAGCGAGATAACATCAGCATGCCAAAGATCACCAAGTCGATACTATCAACATATTGGTCGATAGTATCGAGATGCCTTCAGAAAGAACCCCAAAAATCGACGAAGTGTCGCTACCCTAATGGGTCGATACCATCGACCCACCGTCGATGGTATCGACGTCGTCAGATCAGGAAACTTCCCAGATCGATCTAAAACGAACGGTTGTGATGTTTTGGCGGCCATAAGTGGTCTATATACCTAAAAAAGATGGCCCAAGTCGTACTATCACATCATTAGCCGCCGCACGAGTCTCAGAAGAGAGGAGAAAGAAGAATGGAGCCCAGAGCTACACCCCAGATGTTTCCATAGCTACAGATGGAGTTTTCTACCACCAGAAGGCTACAAAATGCTCATCCCGCATCGAGGATCGCCCGGTTCTCCTTCGTTCAGGGGTTACACCATCTCCATCCACGTTTCCCCTATGTTTCCTCCTTCCTTCATGATGTTTTGCTTTAAGATGAACATGTGGGGATAATCCCCTTTGTCTTTAGGACGGGAGTAGCCTGGATGGATTAGCCCAGATAATCGTTGTATGACAATTTTGACATAGTTAATCATAATTTGTCTCTCAAATCTGTGGTATGATATTGTTTTCTCAATTATATCATTGTGCTTGATCACCATAATGGTAATTTAATACCTTTAATTGCTTTTGACAAAGAATTAATGGTTTAAAAGATGCAATAATCACATTAACTTATATATCCCTTGGAAAAGGTGAGGTACGGTTAATGTGGAAACCTAAAGATATGTTCTTCATGCACCTAATTTAGGGCATAGGTTACTACTGATGTGGAACCGACCTAGATTTGGGTAGTGAATTGTATCGCGGAAGCGAACAATTCTATATAAAGGCCACTACCCAGAATAGGAGATGAGCTGTGATAATTGTGTTGGAATTAGTACAATGAAAATCTGCGGTGAAACTGCAATCCTAAAGATTTCATTTTAATTAATTAAACCAACCCTTTAATCGATTGCGTTGTTTTCTTTTGTTTTTATTTTCTTTTTCGAAACAACTCTCAAATTTTTATAATCGGTCTAGCTGATTGCAAGTAGTTAGTAGTAGTCTACTGAAATTTTGTTCCATGAGTTCGACTCGGGCCTCATAAAGGCCTATATTACATTGATGTGTGCACTTGTGTTTTACGCACGGTTTAATCGTGTCAATTAACAAGATGACGATTACATGCCTTGAGTTCAATTCAGAAATTAGAGACAAAGGAACTATACGATCATGGTAACACTAATTACGGATTATAGGTTGAAGTTGTTCTTCAACTTTCTGAATTACTTGTGTAAATAATGTGTTTCAAGATACCACGCATTACTTGTGATGTCATAAAGTGGTTACAGACATTCACTGCCAATGTAATTTCAAACATATAGGGTCACACACATATGTTACGCTTGAAATAGATTTTTTCATCAATGATGTTCAAATTGATTACTAAAGTGTTTAGGTATTCAATTTAAACAAACAATGGTTGAAAATTGACTGACTAAATTGTGAACCGACTAGTTTAAGTGTTAAATCGATCGATTCAAGGCCAGGTAAATTGGAAACAACATTGTCTAAACAATACATGAACCAGGGCATGAACAGACTGATTCACTTAGTGAACCAACCGGTTAAAGGTCTCAAATGACTGGTTCATGTTGTGAACCACCCGGTTCAATGCTCAGTATGATTGGATCAAGGATTGATGACATCATGTTGTGCATGAACTAAATAATGAATGCCAATGTGATTCAAAATTAGAAAGCTAGTGAACTGACCATTTCAAGGGTTAAACTAAATGGCTCACCTATAAACCAACTAGTTCAATAGTGATTTGATCCATTCACCATTTGTAGCTTCCAAAAAATGCATGAATTTTTGTCTCTTTGACTCCCAGGTGAATTGGAAACTATGACCCTGGGCATCATATATAAAGGGGGATAGTCTAGGCTTTTAGAGATACAATAATAAGCTCTGACAATTTCTGTCCTCTCTGGTTGTGTTAACTAAGAGAGCCCGAGCAAGTCCTACCCATCAAAGGGAGAGATAGAAAGGGAGAGGTAATAGGGAGAGAAAGTTGGTGCTAGCACACTAACTAGAAGGGATAAGACCTTCTTGTCCATTCATGTAGAACATCAGGAGTTCTTGGTGGTGTGCCTGGACTACTCTAGAGGTGAGGAGGCTTTACTACCAGCAAGGATACACACAATCGTTCTCCATGATGATCAACTAGGAAGCCATTGTTGTTGTCGTCCAGGTGTAACTTGAGGAAAATTGCACATTGCAACAAGCATTGTCATTGGATTTGCTCTAGGACTAGGTATTTGTCTTGCAAACCCTAATTTCCATTATATAGTTGTTGATGCAATCTACTATCTAAAGGGAATATGATAGAATTTTTTTTTGTTTTGTTTCCTTATCTAATGCCATATTTCCCAACGTCATGCTACCATCTGGCCTATAGCATTAGTTTTCCTGAGAAACTGATGACACAACTTGTCTATAGCTTCCGTTTTTAGGCAAACCGATGACAAAGCTTTGGAGTTTTGAAAATGAGAAAGTACATATTGTGTCATTTTTATAAGGATAATCGATGATAGATCTTTGATCATAGCATTGATTTATTGTCAAGAATCGATGGCACAGAGAGATATCATGATAGTGATATCGCTATGAGTCATTAGTTCCTATTTTCATCGAATCAACGTTGTACATGTGTCACTTATCCTCAATGATGGTATCTACAGGGGGTGGAGAGAACAACCATTCATCTCTATAATAGAGGACAACTAGTACTATTCATTGTTAGTTACTCATATAACACAAATTATTGCCTAATTTCATATCCATCATTTTAGAGTTTTGTTTAATTTGAAGAAAAAAATCATAGTTTCATTATCTAATAAATTTCTTCTAAGAATGCTAACTCCAATAGGTACAAGCCTGACTAGGAAAATTGGATTATTATCACAAATCATTCAAAATTTAATATTCAATAATATAATTGATATTTATCATTGATTCCAAAGTTGTAAGTATAAAATAAAGGGCATTTGACATATGTACATTCAAAAATATATTTAGACCCAAATATTTTGTATACATGGAAATATATCACAATGGTTTTTGGATGTAAATTGAGGGACTAGATTGCAAAAAAAAATCAAAATGAAGAGCGGTAGATTATTAGGAACAATAAATTTGAAATGGGGACTAAGTAATGTCTAGATACATGATGATTGAACCAGCTAATAGAATAGCATTTGAATCAAGGGATAATTGGTTATTGAAGTATATTGATTGGATTTTTGGGTTGGTTATTCATTATCGTAAAGGTGTTATAGGATTCAAGTAAACATTGGATCATGACTCAAATTTTATAAACATAGAAGTTATTTACGTAAGTGAACCAAAATTCTAAAAATTATGTATTAGAATTTGTACTACTATACTTGGACCTGGAATGACATTTAGTCATGGAAATTTTCATTCAAGTAACTAGGATCCATATATGATAAAAAATATGATGGTGCATCATAATGGATTGTAACTCAACCATGTTGGATCCTACAAAAACCTATTGTAAACAATAGTAAATTTTCTACACAAACTAGGAGCAATATAATTGGGAGATCAATTCATATATTAAATGAACCACGATCCATATATTGCTAATCCAATTGCGAGAATATTACAAACTATGTAACAAACAAATTTTATTCATAGTCTAACACTATTACATTAATCAATTTTGGAACCATGAATAACTAATTATGGTGAAATTATTGACCTCAGTTAGTCATGTCACAATGTTATATAAAAAATTGCAACCTTATGTGAATCCTTGTGTGACTCATGACTAAATCATAAAACACATAGTTAATTACAGTGTGACATTAATCAAATAAATGGTGAAACTCCTATCCACTTCCATGTGCACTCATGTTAAAAATATAGTGCAACATGAATGATCATCATATTCAAAACAATAAATGAATATTGGAGCTTAATATATTGAACAATATTGCAATGTGTAATATATGGGAAACTAAAATAAACCATATTCCTCATTTAAGTGGACCACTTCATGTCAAAGTTATGTGTCAATTTGTTATTACATATGATAGATATCATTTAGTTGTGGTCCCTACCTTTATTATAACGATTCAACTCGGGCAGCTTTTGGTGACCAATGAATATCATATGCCTCCTTTTATGTTTGTTCTTATTTAAATGACTACAGTTGAGAATACTTTACTAATGTATGACCATGGAAAGAATCCAAACCTCTTAAAACATCAAAAACTATTATTGTGGGCCTTTCGTAGTCCATTATGATTCATAACATGGTCATGGCCATGATTTAGTGATAAATATTTCATATAGGTGACACTAAGTGATAAATATCATGGTTTTGTTGTAATGACTTATTTTGTGAGAGATCTTACCAAACATGACCTTATAAAGATATATTTGTGTTATTGAGATGCAGATATGTTCAACATGACATAACAACTGATAGTTGATGTGATTTTGAAGGAAAAACAACTAAGGCTATTGACATCACATGGTATCATCGATATAATGATTGAATTCCTTTAAACATGTTCCAACAATTGCATCAATTCATACCAATCTAAAAATTCAACATATTGTGGGATGGAACATAAAGCACATATCTTTTGTGGCGAAGCATTCAAAACATACATCATTAACTAAGTCGAAGCAACTAACAGTGGATTACTGAAAATCACTAAAAATTAAAACCTTTTTCAGAGAGATCCAATTGTAGGAAAACTCTTTCAACAAGAACCAATGTATTACATTTACATCATGGTTCATAAGTACATATCTTGTACCATCTCTTCTCGAGGGTTACAACATCAACTGCCTTGTTAAAAGCTAAACAGAGACAGTATAAGGACCTCGAGGCATTAAGCCAAAATCTCAAACTGATTTGTTAAAAGTACTAACTACTGACTCTGAGGACTTGAGAATATAGAGACGACACATTGAACTTCTATCTACTAGACACGATCGACAGTACACTCAACCTGAGTTGTCACTGCTATCCCTGTAGTTGCTGAAGTTCTTCCTCTACAAGGTATTCTCAGTCTCCTCCGTACTTGTCCAACAAAAAAATGTTGGATCTCATGGGGGTTAGACAATTGTAATTGCCCTAGTGAGAGATATAACTCTCTGCCAATAACATTATTATTGCAGTTTAAAGATATAAAACTGGGCAGAGGATAAGCAGTTTAAAGCAGTCTTATCTTTTAAAGCATTGCAACTATTTATGATAGAACAATAGATCATCTATTCTCTTAATAAGGAATAGGAAGAACATGTATATCATTTATCTATCATGTTATACCATCATGTCAACTTCTCTTGTGACACTCATTATCTTGATATGTCACCCATGAGACATTCTTGTTTCAATCTATTGGCCTTAGCCAATCTACTAAACAGATATGGGATTATATCTACCATGTACTCATATATCATTAATACATGCATTGGGTTATTACCAATCATGTGTCATCATTACAGGCATTGAGCCTCTGCTAGGTATTGGACTCTTCCAAACCTGATTACACCGCCATGCATTGGACACTACCAATCCTGATTTCACAGTTAGGCATTAGACTTTAACCAACCCTGATTACACTGCCAGGCACTGGACTTTAACCAATCCTAATTACACCGCCAAGCATTGGACTCTAACCAATCCTGATTACATCGCCAAGCATTAGACTCTAACCAATCCTAATTACACAGCCTGGCATTGGACTTTAACCAATCCTGAATTACACAGCCAGGCATTGGACTTTAACCAATCCTGATTACACTGCCAGGCTTTGCACTTTAACCAATCCTGATTACAGGCATTATACCTCTGCCAGGTATTGGACTTTAACCAACCCTGATTACACATCCATGCATTAGACTTTAACCAATCCTGATTTCACAAATCATGGGATATAAATTCCTTTAACTCATCATTTATCATCACACCCTTATCTAGGCTTTGAACCCTGAGGTTAGCCTTCATAGTTTTTCACATTCTTTATTGAATACAGTTGTTCCTTTTATTAAGTTTATTAAAACATTATCATTTCTTACAATAAACTTTTATAATCATCTTTATGCCTCTCTCTATGCCACAATTGTTCTTATGGCTCATAAGGCCCATAAAACATCTTGTCACCTCTCACTAGGAAACATCTAACCATATGGCTCACAAGGCCATTAAACATCTTGTTACCTCTCACTAGGCAACAATAATATATTACCTTATGTAATACAATAGTAACACCACTATTTTCCTCGATAGGGTTAGGGCTTACTATTCTCATTACATTAGGATTTCTCATGTCCCATTACCTAATTTAGGGTTAGGGTTTCCCTTCTCACATTAATTAGGATTTCATATTTATCAAATCAACCTTAACATATAGCTCCACACCTCTAGGAGAATCCATTAACATCTCGAGTATTCAATCATGTTTATCACTCTTAACATTTATCATTAAATGATTATCAATACAAGGTATGAGTTCATTTCTCATCCTTATCATGATATGATTACATCATACTCATTAGTTTGGCTTAACCCCATTCTCAAGGTATATTAGCCTATGCTTATCAAAGTATATCAAACTCATTACATTTCATTGTAACAATTTACATAACACACTTCATATGTTTCTTGTCCAAGTATATTGGATTTGAGGTGCATCAAGGTATATCAACCCTGGAATGCTAAGAGTGATATCTATCATATCTTGATGTATCACTTTCTTCATCACTTCCAACTTTCTTGAGTTATCAGCTTATCTTGGATTAAGGTATTTCCCATCTTAATACTTTCATCCACTAACCTATCACTCTTACCATGAAGTGCAAAGGTCACACACAAGAATGGTCCAACTATCTTTAATGATATGGGCTTATTTCAGGTTAAGGCATTGCTTGCTATAAGGTTATCTATAATCAATCACTTTAGGTATTTCCCTTATCAATGTATTAGTCACCATTCCTGTAAGGACCCTGACCTGCGTTTAGGGTTTACCCTGTTTGTTTTGCTTGATCTTGGTGCTTTGGTGCTTGCTAATCACCTTTAGTGGTGATTAGGGTTTGGTTGTGCTTTGTTGAGAGTTCGAGGGGCTACTTGCAAATAACCCAAGTTTAGGGTTTTGTGGGCAAGTTTGCCATCTTGTGAGATGTTTTCCCTCTTTGCTTCCTCTAGGGTTGAGAGGAAGGCTTGGGCTTGTTGTTTGAGTCCTTTGGGCCTGAGTTGAGCTTGTTTGGGCCTTGGAGTTCCTTGTTTGGGCTTGCTTGAGCCTTGTGTCGCCCAGGGCAGGTGGTGTTTCGCCCAGTTGCTTGGTGTGTCGCCCAGTAGCTCTTGTTGTGTCGCCCAGATGGCTTGGCTTGGTTGATGGACACATGGTGCACATCTTAGACAAGTGCCTTATGGCTTGCATGAGAGGTGGCTTGAGTTGGTGGACATGTGTCCCTTGGGTGGACGACACATAGCATGGTTGTACCTTGGTTTCTCCTCCCCTTCTTCCTATATAGGTAGCTCTTCTCCTTGCCTTAGTCTCCTTTGGTCCTTTGGTCTCCCCTCCACCCTTGGTGCACGATATCCCTCTCCATCTTGCTTGTGTTGGCCGATACACTTCCTTGGAGCTGAAGTGGTGGCCGATACACCTTCCTGGAGCAGCCTGGTGGATGATAGCTTTGGACCTTGGAGTGCTTTGGAGCTTTGGTGGCCGACAACCTTGGAGCTCAAAGTGCATCTTCTTCCTTGGAGCTTAAGGCGGGTTGCATAGTTTCTAACCCTAACTCTCTTACCTCTAGCTTTAACCTTGTTACATGTTAGTAGACTAGCTTAGTTCCTTTCTTGAGCATCTTGCTTATATACCTTAGTGGCCGATATCCCTCTCTTGGGTTTAGGGTTCCTTGTATACCTTTCTTTTTAGGGTTTGTGCTCCCTTGTGTTGGAGGTTGAAGGTGACCTAGGGTTGGGCGATACCCCTTCCTTGTGGGTGTGTTGAGCGACACCCTTGTCCTTGAGTTGAATGATATCAGTGTTCTTGGTGTTGGGCAACACCCTTCCTCTTGGGTTGGACGATAGGTTGACCTAGTATGGATGTTGGCCGACATGGTGACCATGTTGGGCGATATGGTTCCTTGGGTTGAGCAACACCCTTATTTTTGAGTTGGACGGCATGGTGTTCCCCTTGGTGGACGATATGGTATCTGGTGTTGGACGACATGATGAGTCCTTTAGGTTGGCCGATACCCTTGCCCTTGAGTTGGGCGACAGGGTGAGCTAGGGTTTGTTGGCCGATATGGTGAGTACCCTTGGAGATGGACGATACTCTCTCTCCCTCTCTCTCTCTTGTTGGGCGATATGGTCTGATGGTGTTGGGCGACATGGATGTCCTTGAGTTGGACGATAGAATGGGTGCTCTTGTGTTGAGTTATCTCCTTGTCCATGTGGTGGACGATAGGGCCAAGTAGTGCCATGTTGGATGATAGGCTATGTGCCCTGATGGCCGACACCATGGTGGGCGATACCCTAATGGCCGACACCATGGTGGGCGATACCCTTATGGCCGATAGCCATGTTGGGCGATACCGTACCCTATGTGCATGAGTGTGATGGTCGATAGGGTTAGTAGAGTGTGTTGGTCGATAGGGTAGTAGTGGGTGATGGCCGATAGGGTTAGTGTGGTGGCCGATACCCATGTTGGATGATAGGTTTTAGATGAGGGTTGTGAGGCTATAGTGAGGGTATGAGTTTCTTTGGTGACGGTCCCTTATGTGATAGAAGTGGATGTTTATACATTAACCAATAAAACAATGGTGGTGTTTGTGATATCATCAATATATAATATGTTGCCTTGCAAATAATAAGGATGCTAATGGTAGTAATGTATATGATGATAGCCCTCATGTAATAGATGCATGATGTGACCCGTTATGCTTAATTGTTAATGATAATGAAGATGATGATAACTACTCTAGTAGTTTGTTTAATGATAATAATGTTGGTAATAATGATGCTAAGTGACAGTTATGTTAAAGGTTGCTTCATGATAAAGATGACAATAGTTGATGACATAGTAATGACCTTGTTAATAATAGTGTTGGTTCTGTAAACACAACATGATCTCTATATACCCTGATTGTTTGTACAATCTCGATATAAGGGTAAGTATCAGTATGGTTGTTTAATGATGTACTTAACATACTTGATTACCAAATAACTATCATATTGATAAGTATATTATCTTGAATGATATTTCATGATAGTGATCATATTCCTTATGTTGAATCTACAATTATTGCATACCTTAACCTTACAGGTGATGACTTAGCCATGAAAGGGCTATGTGAAATATGTAATGAGTAACATTACTTTGATAATTGCTCTATAAGATTATGTATGTGATGTGTTGGTCCCATGATGATGATGTGAGCCTTAAGAGGCAGTGACAGTACATGATGAGGGGTTGAGACCCTGCGGTATGTGGTGATCCTTGAGATGGATCTGGATGGTTGGTAAGAGGCCAAGTGATAACATGTGATGTTGGATCCTTAAGATGGATCAGGTTGATATGAATAGATCATAATATAATGTTCTTTACTTTCTGTTATATCTTTGCATGTTATACAACTTGGTTGAATCTTGCAATCCATCTAAAAGATACTAATTAATCACAGTGAAATATATCATGTAGTTGCCCTGGCCATAGATCCATCATCGTCAGGACTTGGAGATGGTGAAACAGGTTTTCCTACGGGTTAACCTGGAAGCGCATATTGTTGAATATGTGTAGGTTGCTCCTAGCCTGAAAATGAGGAGGTAAGAGTGTAACTTCGGTTGCAGACTCAGATATGTGTGTAGAGCATGGTGAACAGGCCCATGGCTCAGGATATGTGATGTATGATGCATGAATGTGTTCATGGCTCAGAGCACGGTGATCAGGCCCGTGGCTCAGTTTTACTAGCGCCGTGACCTGTACCAAGGCGGGCTAGAGAATGGGTAGCCTATGGAGCTAACACTGTGGCTTAGACCACTTTAGCATGTGACTGCGGTCCTGCTTGTGTTGTACTCATGTACTGACCATGAGGTGGGAGGTCGTGGAGTCCAGCTCTTCCATTGACCTTGTATGGCACCGTCTTGGGTTTCATAACCGAAGGTTGGATTTGAACGGTACGGTTCAAATCCTCAGGGCATAATAAAATGTAATACAGCTGTTTAGTATTTACTAGTCATATCAAATACGAAACATTGGTTGAGGCCTTGTTTGTGTAATATTCCGTTATACCTTGCAGGTCATGTGGTAATCTACCTTATCTTGATAATCAGGTTATATGGCATTATACCCTGTTCTAATAATCCTGTTACATGTTGATATATCTCATCTTGATAGTCATGTTCCTTTGAAAGACATCTGGTTTTACTCTTTAGTACAGCTGGTATGCTTGCCGGTAAGAATGATCTTGCTATATATATATATATATATATATATAACTGCTTCTGATATATCTGCTCATGTTATAATTGCTGTTATAGTTTCTCTTGCTGAGGTTCTATGGTTGCGGTGGGGAGCTATGTTTCCCGCTGGGACAATTGTTCAATTGTCTCACTCCGCTGGTTTACACCCTTTTTAGGTGGTCGAGGTAGACGTGGTCGTGGTTGTGGTGTTGCGGACGAGCAGCTTGAGGAGTAGTAGAAGGCAAGCGATGGACATGCTGCTGTTTTGGATGTTTTGTAGTAGAGTCTAGAGTCATCCCTGTACTCTCAGGTCCTTGGCAGTGTTTTGATGATGTTTCACGAAGATCGTTCGATGATATCTGTATATCCTGTTGTTGGCCGGATGTGGGCCTTTATGTATATATGAACAGGTGGTGAACTCATGTGATGGATGGACAGCTGTTCCTGAGCTGTGGACACGTGTCAGATCTTGTGTATGTACATGTTTATATGACATGTTTCTGTGCAGGATGAGGACTGGAAAGTAATAGTTTCACAGTTTATCAGTTTTCCGCAATCGGTTTTAATTAACCCGTGTTTTTGATAATCTGTGGTTATGGTGTTTTCCGCACATTTTCGCGTAACACCTCGTTATCTGTGTGATAATGGGATGTGTTGCCACAATTCCATTATTAGGATTAGGGTCTCCCATACCATCACTCTTTATTAGGGTTTAGGGTTTCACATACTATCATACTTCATTAGGGTTAGTATTTCACATACCATCTCCCTTCATTAGGCTTTCACATCGCATTGCCCATAATTAGGGTTTACTATTCATCCCAACTAGGGTTTCTCATGGCATCACCCTCAATTAGGGTTTCTCATAGAATCAACCTCAATTAGGGTTTCTCAGGATATCTCCCTCAATTAGGATTTCTCATGGAATCACCCTCAATTAGGGTTTCTCATGGAATCAATCTCAATTAGGGTTTCTCATGGAATCACCCTCAATTAGGGTTTCTCAGGATATCTCCCTCAATTAGGGTTTCAAGATCTCTTTATTAAGGATCATACCCTAAATACATACTCTAATCATGTTGTAAGTGTTGAGGTTTAACCATTACATGATTGCCATTCATGTAGGAATTCATCTCTCTTTCACCCTCTCTAGGATGTCAATTATATTAGTATTAATTGGATTAGGTCCAATCAACTTGAATAAAGGGTTGTCACAGCATATTAAGTCATTGATTTCATAAGCATCAAGGGTTATCCACTCAAAAGGTACTAATTACCCTAGTATCTCAAAGGTATAACCATTGTAATCACCTTTGATTTACATCATTAATAATCAAGTAGTTAATTGACCTTTATTCAAATTAGGTGTCCAAATGGTTTGACCAGTTGAATCTCAAATGGTCTTGATTACTTAGACCTTAAACGGTCTTGGTCACTTAAGTTCAAATGGTTTGAAACCATTTAGCAAGGTTGGTGCTTGAAACTGTTTAGCCAAATCAAGTTGAAACTGATTAGACATATAAAATTGTTTAGACAAAACATTTTGAAACCGAATGAACTTGGGTCTCCAAATGGTTTGAGAACGTTTGGTCCCAAACGTTCTTGAGACCTTTTGATCCCAAATGGTCTTGAGAACATTTGGACTCAAACGATCTTGAGATCGTTTGGTCCAAACTCTCTCAAAACCGAATGGACCAAAAAGGTCTTCCATCACTTAGTCCATTCAGGGTTTCAATCATTGAACCATCTATCAATTGAACCACTGATTTATTATTCAATTGAACCATTGAATAACCCTTCAATTGGACCTTCAATTAAGGTTTTGAACCTAATTGAACTAAGTTTTATAACCAAGAAACCATCACTTAGGGTTTTAAAATCGAGGAACCATCAATGGTTGACATTGTGAAACTAATTCAATTGAAATCATTGGATCATCATCAAACCATGACATGACCTGACCTCAAACGGTCTTGAGGTCGTTTGGATGACCTCGAAATGGTCTTGAGAGCGTTTGCCCCATCCATCATTAAAATTTGTGAAATCCAATTAGGGTTTAGATCATTGGATTGATCATCAAATTAGCTATTGATTGCATTTCGGTTTGATATCTCTAAATCTTCAATTACTCAACCATACTCAACCCTAGACCTCCAAACGGTCTTTGTTGACCTCCAAATGGTCTTGCGACCATTTGTGTGACCTCCAAATGGTCTTGAGACCGTTTGGGTTAGTCAACCCAAAGTTTTAAATCAACCACTTGAAATTTCAGCACATAACCTGATTAGGGTTTCTAACTGGAGGATTGTCCATATATTGAATTAATCAATGGGATCCATTAGATCATCATCCAACATGTACTAGGGTCCTGACCTCAAATGGTCAACCCATCCAAACGGTTTGGAATACAAACCTCCAAACGGTTTGCAAACCGTTTGGTCTCCAAACGGTTTGGTGAAACCGTTTGGACCAAAAGTGTTGTAATTGATTGCAACTAAAACTTGTTGAGATGTGTGCTTATGATGATGTCATCATCATCAAGCTTCAACCCCTCGATATCTACTGCCATTTCCATGGTAGTTTCATCAATTATTCAAAGGAATTGCAAGAAGAATGATTGAACATAATGGATTGAGAAATTGAATTCAATAACAATGAATAAGGGTTCAAGCTATATAACCCTCCTCCAATTGAGCTTCAAATCTTCAAACTCCACGTCTTTAATGGTGGAAGAAGCTTTCTCAACTATCCCAATCTCGTCCTCAAGCTTTTGAGTGAAAAGAAATGGCTAGGATTGAAGATTCCATGGAGCAAAGAAGAAATCCATTATTTATTTTCGATTTCCACCATGAAATCATGGTTGAAAGTGATCAAGAAGCTTACCTACAGGTTGGAACTCGTCCTCCTGTTTATCCTTAGCCCCCTTGGTCGTTTTTCAAGCAAAGAGTGAAAATGGATTCGAAATTCCCCTTTCAAGCTATGGATAAATGAGCTTATATGCATTTTTATTTAAATTCATTTTAAGAGAGAGAAAGTAGAAGATAACTCCTTCATTTCCTTGCCAATGGCCCCCTCCTCTTCCTTGGATACGAGTCTACCTTCCTTGCCTCATATTTGTCTCAATTATCCAAGAAATAAAGAAAAGAAAATTAAGCACCTTAACCCTTATAATAATAATATCCTAAAGTTAGTGGATAATTCTTTTTCTTTTAATAATGTGAGTGAGTTGTCCACTTCCTTTGGATATTTTCGTGCCTTTTCATGGCACATGGTCGTCCATTCTTTTGCAAAATCATCCCTCACCTTTTGGTTGTAGGGATCTTCAATTAATATATTCATTTTTGCATTAAATTGAAGTAATGTTCCAATTATGCTTAAATCTTGATTATTTTAATATCAAGATTCTCTCTCCTCCAAAGTGATTCAAATGAGACGCCCCTCTCATTTTCTTTGCTCTAAATGATGCCAAGAAACATTAGGGACTATTTTGAAGTGGTAATTTGCATATTGAACCCTGGGTTATGGGTAAATTGCACATTACCCCAAAACTAGGTTTTAATGCACAAACATTTTTCAACAAGCTCTTTCTTGTTATTCAGGCTACCACAAGCCATACCATTGCATCATTTTCATCCTTATGATTCTTCAACACTTGAGGAACATCTTATCATGCAACATTTTCAAGTTAACCCCTCAACTTGGGTAATTTGCACTTTAGTCCAAAACAAGCAAAACAATGTTTCAACATTATTTGAAAAGGACTAAAATTGAAACATAAGTTCCTCTTGAACCTTAATTACTTGTCAAGAAATAATAGCAAGCATATAATTAACTTTATTAAGCAAAACATCTAGGGTTAAGGCATAACCCAGGTCAGGGATGTTACAAATCATAAACCCCTAACAAGGATTTCGTCCACGAAATCCCAGATAAAAGGAGACAGATATTATTCATTCGTTATATCATCAAGTCTCCACATAACATCTCATTGTTATGGAGAAACCATAGAACTTTGATCAATACATAGTTCTTCCACACAAAATTCTCATAGAATCAAACACATAGGACACATACTCCACTATCCTTTCATTATTGATTGTGGAGTTAATTTTGTGTCAGGTAACACTTTTCTTATTTAGATAGAGGTTATTTATTAATTTAATTTAATAAACTTTTCTTGCAATAATTTTAAAATTATTCCTTCAAATAGTTCATTCTCATCAATGTTATGTTTATGCAAAAAGCATAAACCCCTAACATTTGATGTCCATACTACATTAGGTAATTGGACTGATTCCACAGTTAACCATTCCAGGAAACTATCATAAAATAACCTGATATTTCTCAGATACCAGAATTCCTTACCTTGGTATCTAACACATGTGTTAATAACACATCATATCCTCATCTTCATTTTTTTTTATAAGTTGATTTATAATTAAATCAAATTCCTCCGTATATCAATTAGAATGTGGTAGAAATATCCATGCCACATCTCCTTCTTGATTAGATTTCTTTGGATTGTTTCATAATGATTACTTGATCAGAGTAATCAGAAAGATAACAATCTAGGTATGTCATACTTACCTTGCCTTCAATAAATGAATACCTGGCCAGGGTATTCAAGAACTAAAATTAGGTAGTATGCATTTATTTTATTTTATGTTTTCATCTCTTTAAATTTGATAAACTTAATATCTGAGATTTTCTCTAAGTTCCTTTTTCATCTCTTCCCTTCCTTAATGAAGAAAGAGAAATTTCAAAACATATAAAAGAATATTAAACTGAACACAAGTTTTCATCCTACTTATCTTTTCCTCATATCCTCAAAGGATTATACAGATGAACTAAACAACACTACCTTTCTTATAGTAGAGAGTAGAGGATATTTCAAAATAGAAAGTTTTATCTTGACATGTCTACCTCTTACAAGTTATCTAGTGTCTTGTCTGTTGGCTCACCTCATCACTTTCTATTTGGACATTGCCACCTCAGATGTCCTCTATGTCCACATCTATAGCAAGCTCGGATCCTTTTAGGTGACTACTGCTTGGGTGCAGTACATTGTGGTTGAGTCGGTACTAATGAAATCTTTGATTATTTAGTACCACCAATTCCTTGTTCCTGTGACAATTTAGACTTCCTTTTAAGGTCTATCTCATGTTTCTTTGTCATAGACCCTTCTATCCTTCGAATTGACTCCACAAATGTGGCAAACCTCTCTCTACTTTCTAGGGTAGATGCCGGAAGAGACATCTCAGCATTCAATCCTTTCTCAAAATGTCAAATCTTTTCCTCTCAGTAGTAGCCATCTGAGGAAAAAATCGTAAAATTTCCATGAACTTAACCTCATATTCACTTATTGACATGGCTCCCTGTCGAATCTTCTCAAACTGTGAGATCTTTTCATCTAAATAAGTCCTTGGAAAATACTTATTAATGAATTCTCGACAAAATTCCTCCCATCCAACCTCTTCATCATTCCTTTTTATTTCTTCTATAGCCCACTAATGTCCAGCACTACCCTTCAAAAGGTACACAGCATGTTTAACTTTGTCAGCATCCGGGATACTAAGGATCTTAAAAGCCTTTACTAACTCAGTGAGCCAGAGATCAGCATCTGCTGGGTCAGATGTCCCAGCATATTCTATGGCTCCTACACGATGTAGTCGTTCAAAGGTCTTAACAGACCCATATCCCTCATTGGAAACTGGTGCCCTTAGTGCCGGTGGTGGCATCCGGTCTGCCATATACTTACCCATATCCCTCATTGTAAACTGGTGCCCTTGGTGCCAGTGCTAGCATCCGGTCTGCCATATACTTCAATGTGGTCATGAGTTGCCCAAAAAGAGTATGACCATCTGGGTTTCCTCTCATGACTTCATCAACATGGGGATTTTTAGGCACTGGTTCCTCACTTGCATGATCCCTTGCACCTCCCATTGGTAGTAACGTGTTCCTCATGTCCTCCAGACATATTTGAGTTATATATCTTCTTCTGCATAAGCAGAAGGCATTATAAGATACATTGGGTACACTTAGAATAGACTCGATACCTTAGTCCTATGTCTCTGTAGACTCAGCGAACCTAGAGCTCTAATACCACTAAATTGTGGCAAAGCGTTCAAAATATACATCATTAACTAAGTGGAAGCAATTACTAATAGCGGATTACTAAAAATCACTAAAAATTAAAACCATTTTCAGAGAGATCCAATTGTAGGAAAACTCTTTCAACAAGAACCAATGTATTACATTTACATCCTAGTTCATATGTACATATCTTGTACCATCTCTTCTCAAGGGTTACAACATCAACTTCCTTGTTAAAAGCTAAACACAGACAGTATAAGGAGCTCGAGGCATTAAGCCAAAATCTCAAACTGATTTGTTAAAAGTACTAACTACTGACTCTGAGGACTTGAGAGTATAGAGATGACACATAGGACTTCTATCTACTAGACACGACAGATAGTACACTCAACCTAAGCTGTCACGGTTGTCCCTGCTGCTACTAAAGTTCTTCCTCTATAAGGTATTCTCAATCTCCTCCGTGCTTGTCCACCTAAAAAATGTTGGATCCCACGGGGGTGAGACAATCGTAATTGCCCCAGCGAGAGATATAACTCTCTGCCAAAAACATTATTATTACAGTTTAAAGATATAAAATTGGGTAGAGGATAAGTAGTTTAAAGCATTCTTATCTATTAAAGCATTGCAACTATTTATGATAGAACAATAGATCATCTATTCTCTTAATAAGGAATAGGAAGAACATGTATATCATTTATGTATCATGTTATACCATCATGTCAACTACTCTTGTGACACTCATTATCTTGATATGTCACTCATGAGACATTCTTGTTTCAATCTGTTGGCCTTAGCCAATCTACTAAATAGATATGAGATTATATCTACCATGTACTCATATATCATTAATACAGGCCTTGAGTTATTACCAATCATGTGTCATCATTACAGGCATTGAGCCTCTGCCAGGTATTGGACTCTTCCAAACCTGATTACACTGTCAGGCATTGGACACTACCAATCTTGATTTCACAGCCAGGCATTGGACTTTAACCAACCCTGATTACACCGCTAGGCATTGGACTTTAACCAATCCTGATTACACCACTAGGCATTGGACTCTAACCAATCCTGATTACACCACCAGGCATTGGACTCTAACCAATCCTGATTACATAGCCAGGCATTGGATTTTAACCAATCCTGATTATACCGCCAGGCATTGGACTTTAACCAATCCTGATTACACCGCCAGGCATTGGACTTTAACCATTCCTGATTATAGGCATTATACCTCTGCCAGGTATTGGACTTTAACCAACCCTAATTACACAGCCAGGCATTGGACTTTAACCAATCCTGATTTTACAAATCATGGGATATATATTCCTTTAATTCATCAGTTATCATCACACCCTTCTCTAGGCTTTGAACCCTGAGGTTAGCCTTCATAGTTTTTCACATTCTTTATTGAATATAGCTGTTCCTTTTATTAATTTTATTAAAACATTATCATTTCTTACAATAAACTTTTATAATCATCTTGGTACCTCTCACTATGCCACAATTGTTCTTATGGATCATAAGGCCCATAAAACATCTTGTCACCTCTCACTAGGCAACATCTAACCATATGGCTCACAAGGCCATTAAACATCTTGTCACCTCTCACTAGGCAACAATAATATATTACCTTATGTAATACAATAGTAACACCACTATTTCCCTCAATAGGGTTAGGGCTTACTATTCTCATTACATTAGGATTTCTCATGTCCCATTGCCCAATTTAGGGTTAGGGTTTCCCATCTCACATTAATCAGGATTTCATATTTTTCAAATCAACCTTAACATATTCCTCCACACCTCTAGGAGCATCCATTAACATCTCGAGTATTCAATCATGTTTATCACTCTTAACATTTATCATTAAATGATTATCAATACAAGGTATGAGTTCAGTTCTCATCCTTATCATGGTATGATTACATCATACTCATTAGTTTGGCTTAACCCCATTCTCAAGGTATATTAGCCTATGCTTATCAAAGTATATCAAACTCATTACATTTCATTGTAACAATTTACATAACACACTTCATATGTTTCTTGTCCACGTATATTGGATTTGAGGTGCATCAAGGTATATCAACCCTGGAATGCTAAAAGTGATATCTATCATATCCTGATGTATCACTTTCTTCATCACTTCTAACTTTCTTGAGTTATCAGCTTATCTTGGATTAAGGTATTTCCCGTCTTAATAATTTCATCCACTAACCTATCACTCTTACCATGAAGTGCATAGGTCACACACAAGAATGGTCCAACTATCTTTAATGATATGGGCTTATTTCAGGTTAAGGCATTGCTTGCTATAATGTTATTTATAATCAATCACTTTAGGTATTTCCCTTATCAATGTATTAGTCACCATTCCATTATTAGGATTAGGGTCTCCCATACCATCACTCTTTATTAGGGTTTAGGGTTTCACATACTATCGTACTTCATTAGGGTTAGGATTTCACATACCATCTCCCTTCATTAGGCTTTCACATTGCATTTCCCATAATTAGGGTTTACTATTCATCCCAACTAGGGTTTCTCATGGCATCACCCTCAATTACAGTTTCTCATAGATCAACCTCAATTAGGGTTTCTCAAGATATCTCCCTCAATTAGAGTTTCTCATGGAATCACCCTCAATTAGGGTTTCTCATGGAATCAACCTCAATTAGGGTTTCTCATGGAATCACCCTCAATTAGGGTTTCTCAGGATATCTCCCTCAATTAGGGTTTCATGATCTCTTTATTAAGGATCATACCCAAAATACATACTCTGGTCATGTTGAAAGTGTGGAGGTTTAACCATTACATGATTGCCATTCATGTAGGAATTCCTCTCTCTATCACCCTCTCTAGGATGTCAATTATATTAGTCTCAATTAGATTAGGTCCAATCAACTTGAATAAAGGGTTGTCACAACATATTAAGTCATTGCTTTCATAAGCATTGAGGGTTATCCACTCAAAAGGTACTAATTACCCTAGTATCTCAAAGGTATAACCATTGTAATCACCTTTGATTTACATCATTAATAATCAAGTAGATAATTGACCTTTTTTCACATTAGGTGTCTAAATGGTTTGACCAGTTGAATCTCAAAAGGTCATGATTACTTAGACCTTAAACGGTCTTGGTCACTTAAGTTCAAACGGTTTGAAACCGCTTAGCAAGGTTGGTGCTTGAAACCATTTAGCCAAATCAAGTTGAAACCGATTGGACATATAAAATTGTTTAGACAAAACATTTTGAAACCGAATGAACTTGGGTATCCAAACAGTTTGAGACTGTTTGGTCCCAAACGTTCTTGAGATCATTTGATCCCAAACGGTCTTGAGAACGTTTGGACTCAAATGGTCTTGAGACCGTTTGGTCCAAACTCTCTCAAAACTGAATGGACCAAAAAGGTCTTCCATCACTTAGTCCATTCAGGGTTTCAATCATTGAACCATATATCAATTGAACCACTGATTTATTATTCAATTGAACCATTGAATCACCCTTCAATTGGACCTTCAATTAAGGTTTTGAACCCAATTGAATTAAGGTTTATAACCAAGAAACCATCAATTAGGGTTTTGAAATCGAGGAACCATCAATGGTTGACATTGTGAAACTAATTCAATTGAAATCATTGGATCATCATCAAACCATGACATGACCTAACCACAAATGGTCTTGAGGTCGTTTGGATGACCTCCAAATGGTCTTGAGACAGTTTGCCCCATCCATCATTAAAATTTGTGAAATACAATTAGGGTTTACATCATTGGATTGATCATCAAATTAGCTATTGATTGCATTTCGGTTTAATATCTCTAAATCTTCAATTACTCAACCATACTCAACCCTATTCCTCCAAATGGTCTTGAGACTGTTTGGGTGACCTCCAAATGGTCTTGAGACCGTTTGGGTTAGTCAACCCAAAGTTTTAAATCAACCAATTGAAATTTCAACACATAACCCTATTAGGGTTTTTAATTGGAGGATTGTCCATATATTGAATTAATCAATTGGATCCATTAGATCATCATCCAACATGTACTAGTGTCCTGACCTCAAATGGTCAACCCATCCAAATGGTTTGGAATACAAACCACCAAATGGTTTGCAGATCGTTTGGTCTCCAAACGGTTTGGTGAAACCGTTTGCAACTAAAACTTGTTGAGATGTGTGATTATGATGATTTCATCATCATCAAGCTTCAAACCCTCGAAATATACTGCCATTTCCATGGTAGTTTCATCAATTATTCAAAGGAATTGCAAGAAGAATGATTGAACATAATGGATTGAGAAATTGAATTCAATAACAATGAATAAGGGTTCAAACTATATAACCCGCCTTCAATTGAGCTTCAAAGATTCAAACTCCACATATTTAATGGTGGAAGAATCTTTCTCAACTATCCCAAGCTCGTCCTCAAGATTTTGAGTGAAAAGAAATGGCTAGGATTGAAGATTGCATGGAGAAAAGAAGAAATCCATTATTTATTTTCGATTTCCACCATGAAATCATGGTTGAAAGTGATGAAGAAGCTTACCTACAGGTTGGAACTCGTCCTCCTAATGCTACTTGGCCCCCTTTGTCGTTTTGCAAGCAAAGAGTGGAAGTGGATTCGAAATTTCCCTTTCAAGCTATGGATAAATGAGCTTATATGCATTTTTATTAAAATTCATTTTAAGAGAGAGAAAGTAGAAGATAACTCCTTCATTTCCTTGCCAATTGCCCCCTCCTCTTCCTTGGATACGAGGCTATCTTCCTTGCCTCATATTCCTCTCAATTATCTAAGAAATAAAGAAAAGCAAATTAAGCATCTTAACCCTTATAATAATAATAACCTAAAGTTAGTGGATAATTCTTTTTCTTTTAATAATGTGAGTGAGTTATCCACCTCCTTTGGATATTTTCGTGCCTTTTCAAGGCACATGGTCGTCCATTCTTTTGCAAAATCATCCCTCACCTTTTGGTTGAAGGGCTCTTCAATTAATGTATTTATTTTTGCATTAAATTGAAGTAAAGTTCCAGTTCTGCTTAAATCTTGATTATTTTAATATCAAGATTCTCTCTCCTCCAAAGTGATTCAAATGAGATGCCCCTCTCATTTTCTTTGCTCTACATGATTCCAAGAAACATTAGGGACTATTTTAAAGTGGTAATTTGCATATTGAACCCTGGGTTTTGGGTAAATTGCACATTACACCAAAACTAGGTTTTAATGCACAAACATTGTTCAACAAGCTCTTTCTTGTTATTCAGGCTACCACAAGCCATACCACTGCATCATATTCATCCTTATGATGCTTAAACACTTTAGGAACATATTATCATGCAACATTTTCAAGTTAACCCCTCAACTTGGGTAATTTGCACTTTAGTCCAAAACAAGCAAAATAATGTTTCAACATTATTTGAAAAGGACTAAAATTGAAACATAAGTTCCTCTTAAACCTTAATTACTTTTTAAGAAATAAGAGCAAGAATATAATTAACTTTATTAAGAAAAACAACTAGGGTTAAGGCATAACCCAAGTCAGGGATGGTACATCTTTTCTTGGGAATGTTTAAACCTTCACCGATAAACATCACCCAAGGAGTGAGTATTACAATTATTACAACCTCAACTATTATTACAACCACATATACATGTTTCATACAGTACAAGCAAGAAAACTACTATCTATAGAATACAAGGCCTGAATACATATGTAATAAGGACTTAACATAAACTTTCTAGACCTCTTTTCCATTTTTCAAATACTACTAGAAATAGACCAATCAAATCGAAGTTAAAGAAAACTAAAAAAATCAATCTTCAATATGACTGGAAGTATCGACACCCAATGCTTTAGAATTTATTCTTATCAAATTCCTAGTTAGGTGAAGACAATTCTTCATCTTTCCACTAGATCTATGATTTTCCCATTCCTTTTCTTCCATATGTGTGCTTTCTTTAAGAGTTGGAAGGTTCGTAGTAGAATCATTACCATTCAACTTGAAATTGGTAGGATGATTGATATTAACTTTAACAAAATAAACAATGACTTTGTCTAAATAAGGAACTAGTGAGGCATGACGCCCATCTAAATATATCATAGTTAGATCATGTGTAACGTGCACACATGTAAGATTGTCTGTCATTGCCCCAATATTTTAATATTATTACATGTAAATTCATTTTTTCCGTCAACAATCAATTCACTTGTTACCTATATAGGTATCCATTTCCTTTTTCATGTATACACCTTCTTCACAAATGTTGGCCTCAGTAATGTATTTGCATCTTCTTGTTGATCAATATCGACTTTGTGTTCCATCATTTCTTATTCATATTCATCTTGTAGAACTACATGTTGGAGTTGTTTTGTTGTTGTCCCACCATTGAACTCATTTTCACTGGATTGGTATGCGTTAACCGACGAGTGTGAGTATGATGTCCATTAAAAGTTTGCCAATTATCTTCTTCCTTGTCCCATCAAACTTCTGCATCATATTCATTATTCCTTAATACCTCATCAACATTAATTTGTGCAGCTCCTTTGATTGCATGTCCCAATAGTATGCAACTCTGATAGACTTTAGGGATTGCCTCATATTATACCTTGCAATTGAGTCCATCAATGATAATTCCTGATGAATTCCTATAGATGTATCTATCTCGATTGCAATTTTGGAAAATCTTTCTCCTGTGCAGTTTGTTGTGTGTTCATCCACACGATTGAGTTTACGCAAACCTTCACCAAATTTTCAAAAAATATTTGATTATAAAATTGTAATCAAGATCTAATATCCTTATCCAGGTGACAATCCTTGACGGAATATCATTCAATGGAATGAAATCACTTGTCCATTTCAAAATCATTAGACATGATCTGTAAATAGACCAAGGCCCTCCAGTTAAAGCATTTATTTAATCTTGCACAATGAGTTACACAACAATTGTTTATACTACCAAACATATACTTTTGAGAATGAAAAACATTTTTTTAGGAAGTTACAAGTAACCTAGTCTCTATAAATAGCATTTTTTACATACTATTAATCTTCTTTCAAGTAAATATAAACAACACTATTGGTAGTTGATAATGACTTCAATTGCAATAATTTACTTTATAAGCACTCTAACAACCTTTATTCCCATCACTACCATTGACAAAACATGAATACCTACAACAAGTTCATTAATGAAGAAAGCCTAGTTCATCTTAGTGTTGGAAACACACATTCTCTCAGTCTGGGGGGTCTATCTAGGGCTCTTCTTGAATGTTTTCCTAGAATGCCTCTCCGGGATGGAATTTTCCAAATAACTCGATCATAGATGGTCCTCATATTATTTATGACCATATGCATATTGTTCTAAACATAAAATGCAAAAAGAAGACCTGTCTATTTCAATAGATTCTAGTGCAAACATCATTACTTTTGAACACTAGTCCCAAACTATGTAATATACATGACAATCCAAATTCCTTAGAAAAACTTATATATAACCATGAAGGGGATCGGGATAAGTAATATTGGAGAAAAACTCAACTTTTGGATGTGGGCACAAAAATTAGGTCCAACATTATAACCATTTATCACTTGAAGAATAGTATCCAAGAATTAGTATTAAGTCAAGAGACTAAATGGGGAAACATTGATATAAGTATCAATGAATCAAAGAAGGTGATTCAATACAAAAAACATTCACATTGTTTGTTAAGGAAACAATAGACACTCTCATTGATACCAACAATATTGTGTAGTGTACCACAAAAAAAGTAATTGATGTTCTTCATGATGTGGTGCAACACTTTCCAAATATCTTCAACCACATGAGAACCTCTTTTTTGTTCGTCGCCACATGAGAACCTTATCAAGTTTTTTAACTTAAGTTGGAATAGGATTTTTCTTTATATCATAGCTAAAACTAAAAAACATTCCTTTCATAGAGATGGATATTATAAAGGTTGTATCCAACCTTGGCCTAAGAAAAACACTCTATTCTTGATCATTTTGACCTATCATATACCATCATAGTTGCATCAAAATTAAAGTATACTCAATAAGATATTGACCACATCCACTTCCACAATTTTGTTCGATGAATTCTCTATATTGGACTAAGTCCACATTGTCTGATCAAAGAAAATGATAATCTCACATAAACTAATTTCTTTCGGTGCAATGGCCTTGTCAAAATTACATATCAAATCATTGTCAAAGTATCTCCTGTTTGGAACTAGGCATGTAGTATGTTTTAAGTGTGGAACAAAAGGCATTCATAAAATTCTATGGAATTCAAGGTGCTTACATCATGTCCAATGAGGTTATGCACTCATGTAAAAAAACCTATCATTACCCTCAAGCTTGATAGTAAGAAATCTTTTGATATAATAAATTAACATTGATTTTACTTATTGGGATACAAATTTGAAAGTAAATTATTTGATTGGGTGCATTGTTGTATTAGCACTGGTCAATTCTTAGTCATCATTAATGGATCTCAATTGGAATATTTTAACAACACAAATGTGTTAAGTCAAGGTGACTCAATATTGCCTTATTTATCATTTTTTGTTGCATTGATTCTTCCTCATGGTCAGAGATTTAGAGTCAAACAATATGTTAGATCAAATTGACCATTTGCAATATATGCATATTCTCCAATTTAATCTTTGTCAAGACAAACTGTCAAATGTCAATTATATTATGTGTGTATTGGGTAAAATACATCAACTCTTTGGCAATAAATATATTGTCACACATAAAATTTATTTACTGTTTGTATAGATAGTACATCCTTGGCTCCTTACTATTATCAGATCAAGTACAATGCTAAATCAATTTTTATTAACATAATCATGTTTACCTCTTTCTTCAGTCTAATTGACTCTCCTTTTTGGCACCCCATTGTTGATAAGATGATAATTATTCTTGCATCTCAGAAAATGAGTTTCCCTAATAGATTTGATCGGCTAACTCCATGATGTGTCTCTCTCATGGGTATTCCTTCCTACTTTATTAGTTGCATGATTCTCCATGTCAATATTGAAAAGTCAAGATTGAACTTTCTTTTAAGGTTCCACACATGAGACAAAGCAGCTATATCAAGTTAATTAGACTAAATTGTTTTGGCCCCACCACATAGGTAGATGGGGCATTATAAAACTTATACTTCACTCACATTGCATATTTTAAAAAAATTATTATTTCATCACTAAAAACTAGGTTTGTGCTTGGTTATAGCATATAATGAATAATAGTATAGGTGTAAACCTCCATGGAAAAAATCAACAAGAAATAAGTCTCTCAATTTTTGTGATACCTTCTTAAAGGTCATCATACAAATTAGGGTACCATGGAAATTATTACCTAAATGAATGTCCTCCATCACACTTTGGATTTCCCCTTGGTTAGCTTGGTGTGATTACAACAACACAAATTTGACATGCAGATATCGATTATAATCGAGAATGTTAAGCTTGGTTATTCTCCTAAAATGTTATCCTCAAATAGAAATACTGACATAAAATGTCTCATAGAAACTTTTGGTCCAAGTGGTTCTTTGTGATTCTGTACCCCTTATGTTGAATAGGATTATGATATCATATAGCAACCATGTAGTATCATTGATTTTGTGTGATCAATATAATGTAAAAGTGATATATCAATTCTTTATACACCTAAACCATTCTAAACACTTCCAAGACTTCTTGTTGGCGTATCAAATGTCCACCAAAATTTCACCTTCTCCCATGGCCTAATGGACATTACAAACTCATATGAGGATGAAATTGGCACAATAAGGATCATGTAAGAACCTTTATTTTGTGTATTGTCTCCTCAAAATTCTAATAATATAGGACACACCTTCTTCCCTTGCTCCTTCTCAAGGCATATATGCACCCGTATTCATTGTAGCTTGTGGGGATGATCTAAAAGAACTTGTATTTTATATTGTGTTTATAATGAACCATGTACTAATCAATAGCGTAGATGCCTTTGGAGTGTCTTTTCTACTTGTATTATATGGCACATATGGTTTGAAAGATAAATGAGATATTTCATTAATGCCTCTTAACTAGCACACACAAATCATCTCAGTTACATGTGCAATGTGTTCTCCGGGCTGTCATATTTTTCATAGGTGATGCCTCTTTGGCCATTCAAGCTTCTAAAGCCTTCTTTGTATAATTTGATGATGAAGTCCTTACCCCTGCAAGACACATCACCTTTGAGGATGATTATGCAAGAACCAACCATGAGATTACCATGCACATGACATGTACTCGCTGAGACAATGGCTATTTCTTGGATACAGTGATGTCATAACATGTTGGTTTTTTACCTCATTTTCTCCATTGACATCATGAGACATTTTTTGGGGAGGCCACCCTGATTTTGGAACAAATGGCTATGCTTCTTTTGTTAAAATTTTCTTGAATTTTATTTTTTCAAATCATAAAAAATTATAAAATTGTCACCTAAACTGACAGCTTTAACATGTTTACCCAACAGACTTATATTATGTGCTATTTTAATATTTAAAGGGAAAAAACTAAATATGTCAAATTAAGTTACAATTCTTATTTTGTATAGTTATTAATTTTTTTGTTTTATTGATACCGCCAGTAAGGTGATGTTTAGTTTGAAAATATTAATTCCAATGGAACTTTGACTGAACTATGTTGCAAAACTTATATTTATGTGAAAACTATTTTCTAAATTCTCATTAAAATGTATTGTCATTTTTTTTCCTAAACAATTGGTGGACACTGGATAGCCCGTAATAGGTGACCCATCGACACTGGATCTCTTGCCACCACTAGTATCCTAATGTGACCAGGTTAGACCACTCAAAACTAGGTCAAAATTCGTAGGCACCTATAGGTTGACCCATTTTAGTCAAGTTTGGTGATGAAAATTAATAACTGTTGGAAATTACCCAAATTCATATCCACATGTTTATTTAGCGGGTTTTGTGGGTGGTCTGTGGGCACCCGCGGGTAACCCGTTTAACTAAATTATTTTTATAAAATAAATATAATGATACACAAGTACTTAGAATAAATAAGAAGATTTAGTATTAACAATTAATTATTAAGGAGTTGTCGTCCAACTCAAATTTGCCCGACAAGATTTGATATAAGAGGGATATTGGGGAAAAAGAAAATTAACTCTACTACATTATCTAATTGTTTTAACTTAATATGGAGTCATAGCATGAGTTACTAATTATAGTTTATTGATCATGATCATACATTAGAGGATTTTAATTTTATAATAATATAATTTACCTGAAAATATGTATGTGCTTGAATGATTGTAAATATATAACATATTTTTTTATTTGATAGTGACAATGTATAGTACTAATAGTAATAGTTACGATCAAGCCAATGTATAGTAGTTCGTTGTTCTTGTGCCATATTTCATGTAAAAATACTAGAGAATTGTCTTCTTTTACCGTTACAATAGCAACTTACAAAATATTTATTTATTGGGCACATATTATATGAAGCCTCGTGGGTGACCCACAACCCCCTGCGTTAGGTTGAAATTATTTTTCTTCTATCCGTCTAGAATTGTACCTTTTTGACCCGCACCTGCGAGATCCAAACTCCCAACGACTTAACCCAAACTCAACCCACGCATCCGTGTGATGGGTCTAGACCAGACTCGTCCTTCCAACTCACAAGCACGAGGAGTACTACAACAGAGGTCGGCATCAATGTACATCATTGACCGCAACCCACCGTCAAACAAACCACGTTCACTTGCATGCGAGAGACTCAAAGCCTCCACGTCCCAATCTGCATCGTTTTGAAGACCGCAGCCTGTGTAATACCAAATGAGAGGACTCGGTTCTCCTTCCCGTCTCCTGACAGGATGACATCATCCGTCCGTGAATAACGTTTTAATACGACCAAAAACCAGCCCGCTCCCATCAATACTGATCCCTTTTTTGCACCCGTGGTCCTCGCACTTGGTCGCTTTCTGTCTGGTATCGAATACATGAACGCAGCCTGGAAGCGGCAGTTCTATTTCCCGGTATCCCTGAGGCACGGTGGTGTAGTTACGAGCAACCGCCCTTATCTGGCCTGACGCCTGCCTGGCTGACCTATTTCCGCCCCAGCAAATGAGTCTAAGTAACCAGGCATCTAGCGTACTGCCCTGCCCGAACTGTCATTTTTGCTCCGGGTCCAGACACAAACACTTATAATTACCTTCTTTCGGTGTGCCAGTGTCGACGACCAATCATGAGCTCTTTTTTGACAAAACCCCCTTCTATACCAATCATGAGCTCTTTTTTGACAAAACCCCCTTCTATAATCATAACTATAGACCCACTCCCTACCTATCCCATCTCCGTGTAACAAATTTGTTTCTTTACAACGTGAAGTCCAGACCAGAGGGTAGAAAAAAAAAGGGAATATCCGAAGCAAACTGAATCGTTTTCTGAAAGTACTGAGAAGATTCTAAAAAAATCTCAGAAAGCCACTTATAATTCAGAGGAAGGTTACCATGTGTGAAGCTGAGCCAAATGTTTTGAAGGGGCCACATGTAACTCAAGTAGCGGAAGTTGGCATGGGCCAATCCGATAAACAACAATTAAAATCCTAAGTTGGAAATGACGAGAGATGGGCAAACTCGACGGTAAGAATGCCCACCACAGGTGGTGTTGGAGGGAGTGCCCAAACTTAATTTTCTTATCAGAAACCAAGGTAGTTGAATCTCTGTTAGAAGATGTGAAAAGAGATTGTGGCTTTGTGTAGGGTGTCTACCTATCAAGTATTAGCAGATCAGGAGGCTTGGGTTTTTGGTTGAAGAATATTGATATCAATGTCCTTAGTTTTTCCCAATTGGCAAGGATGGATAGATCGGGGTGGCCTGGCGTCCACTATAAGAAAGGAACCTGAAGCTAAACATGGATTTCACAATTGGCAAGGTTGGTTGGATCGGGGTGGGTGAAAATACTTAGTGGGCCTACATGCAACATCATTGCCATTGTGTTAGAGAAACACTACCTCTGCTCGCACCAGAAGTTGGGGAAGTCTTCTCGCTTCTCCGATGTAACGACCCGTACTTTTGAGTGTCTAAAAGACCTTAAAGTCGCGGATCGTTAATCACAAATTTTAGGATCAGATTCATGAAATAATACAGAATAGTAAACAATTTCCATTAATGATCAAATATTTACATGTTTACATAAAAACCTTCTCTAAGGAGTTACATAACTTTTAAACAGAACTAACTTATACAAGTGTGAAGATGACCATTACAATTAAAACATCAGGAATAACTCTTGTGTCTTCAACATCTTTATTTGTACCCTCATGTCCACATTATCAAGTATATCTGGTACCTAAAATGCAGACAAACAAATACGCGATCAGTATATTTCTATACTGGTACGTGGGTTCAAACAATAATTACAAGTAACATATAAGCAACATCTTTATCTTGCATATAAGAACATAAACTTATTTTTATATTCTAACCCATATCTGGTCAACTACCTCAGGTGTAATCACTGTCCCTCTGGGGCTCGTGTGCATTACCCTTAAGATCAGTCTAACCTAGGGTTCAGAATACTATTATTTACTTTACATGATACTCATAGGAACTTTATAATTTGCAAGAACTAAATAAACAAGCAAATAGTTTATTTGTCATTCAATCTCATCGAGAAACATCAGCAATCTCAGAATTTGATACATGTATATTCATAAGTGTAGCCATGTACCTTATGTCATTACAGAAACCACGCAGAACATCATATACTTTAAGTATGTATCCAAACATCCAAGCAATAAGGAATTCAATCTGAAACAAGCATACTACATATGTGTCACTATGTATTCGCATTACATTATCCAGATCTAGATGTGATCCTAAACTACGGTTTAGGGTTATCTTGTGTTCGGACTAGGGGTTAGGATTACACACCCTAATTCCATCATATCATGGTTTCTAAGATTACAAATCCAGTTATGCATATTAGGTGAAACTCTAATCGTCAGCTTAAGCATATTAAACTATTCATGACATCTAGATTACAGTATCAGCATTAGATCATAGCAAGATGTTGACATTGATTTTAACACCCTAAATAGCATGAATAAGATTACTAATTGATAACACCAAATTTTGTGATATTTTAGACTGTTTTTCTGTTATCAAAACTGCCATTTTTAGCCATTTTCCTCTCTTTTGTATGCACTTTCGCAATAATTGGCCAAGCAATGCTCTTAATCCAATTTTCCTATCTTTTGTAGAGTTTTCCTCGTTTTTGTGCAATAAGGCCGCTCCGGCCCATGAATAAGTCCAAGCCTGTCTCGGCCTCCCTGACGCCCGATACAACCCCTGCCCGACAGGGGTTGGGCGACACAAAGACGCTCGACAAAGAGGTGCCGCGTGAGAAGAAGCTGACGGACGACACGCCTTCTACCCGATAGGGAGCCCGGCTCGCCCTGACAACCCAGCTTGTCGGGCGACACAACCACCCACCGGCAGGCGCCGCCCATCACGTGACCGATAGCAGACACCGCCGTGCCGAGCTATACCTGTATCGGCCGTCCATCGACCGGCGCTTAAGGGGGCCACGTGGCGCTTCGAGCACCATAACTCCTCCCGGCCAGCTGACTATAAATAGCAACTACAGGGAGCCGAAAAGACAGTTCGGGGTTTGTAGAATTCGGACAGTTGGGAGTTGAGCGATCTTCCGAGGAGACTGCGAGAGCATACGTGTCGTGCCCCAGTGCTTGCCTCGGGCGACACTAGGTGAGCTTCTCCTCTTCCCGAGAGGGAGGGGACAGTTCACTTAGGACCGTCCCGGGCGACACTGCGGGCCGATATCGGCCGACGTAGATGAGCGACACAAGTGCCCGACAACAACAATGCGTAGCTCTTAGCCTGACATGATATCAAACCGATACGCTTAGCTTATCGAGCGTGCTGCCCGAGAGGGTGTGCCGCCCGACATGAGCGTATCGGCCAGGGTCCTTGAGCGATACGGTCGACAGTCGGTGCGTGCCGCCTGAGAGTGTGTGCCGCCCGACACCTCTGTATCGGGCTAGGCCTCTGACCGATATCGGGAAGGAGAGCTACAATACCCTGTCATCCTTCTACATCAAGGAGGCGACACCTATCTTTACCTTCTGTCATTTAATTCCTTACTTATGCATTATAATTAAGACCCTTTATTTGTCTATGGAAATAGAAGATGCTTAATTACTTGTTTCTCTATGCTTGGTGCACAATGTTGGATGACTGCTATGTTTGATATCCGAACTCTAGCTTGCATGTTTGGATCGCGTTTCGCTTAGCTAACGAATCGTGTTTTCCCATCACAACAACTTTGAGAGTTGTGTTGTGGCTCTAGTGTTTGGTCCGATTCTGGAGTACGAGAGTGCCTGGAACGGAGTTGCTTTAGTGACCTTTCCACCCTAATTTTAGTCTGGTGACCTCGAGAGGGGCGTTGATGCCTTGTTAGAGGTACCTGCTTCGAGAGGAGGGGTACAAGAATGGTTCTACCGCCGCTTGTCTTACTGGAGTTTTATCCTTCGTACCTCGCTTTAGCTCGAGCAATATCTTTCTGTTTCTATTGCATGAAAACCCCTAAAAACTACTAAATGACTAAAACCTTAAATCTTTCTAGTAGCTCCAGTTGGAGATAGTTTTCTTCATTTTATTTGTGACATCTTACTGCTTCCCTTTTTGGGAATTTATCTCTCTTTATACCTACCGGAGTGTAGCGTGTCGATTCTGTGTTCTCAACACTACCCCCCTTGTCCCTGTGTTTGACCCCGTATATCTACTTCGACCCCAAAAACAAAGTTGCGGGGGCCTAGAAGGATTCGGGTTTATAAATGTAAAAGCTCGACTACCTCAAATCCGCCTCCAGTTTTAGGACACGCGATTTAGGCCGGTCAACTTTTTGTTTCCGTTGTCGGGGACAAGGCAAAAATGGTACTGTTGACGAATCTGAATCCACTAACTACACTCTTGTGCCTCAAGCTTAGCAATGAGCTTGACAACACTCTTTTTCTTCTTTACTATTATTCTCTATTCGAAATTAATAGATTTATCTTCTAAACTTGATCCCACGTGCCAATAATAGGTACTCAGAAGAATGGTGATCTATTCCACTAAGCACCAACTCCAACCGTCATGCCACCTCGCATTGAGCCACCCCATTCTGAAGGCGAACGCCAAGGGAGGAGGCCTGATTCGCCCCCGCCTGAAGGCAACGACAGGTACGACGGTGACCATCAACAAGAAGATCCAGACTTAGGAGAGTACGAGGAGGACCATCACCGACATAGACGCCGTCACCGTCAAAGGCAAACAAGAAATCGGAACGATCAGGAACAACGCCGGGGAGAAAGTGACAGCAATGACTCCGAAGAGGAGGAGAAGATGTTGAGAGAGTTGGCATCCTCAAAAGCCAACAACTCCAGGTGTCCTATCGTCACTCCGCGGTTCAATGCGGCCAACTTTGAGCTTAAGCCTTCTGTCATTTCTATGATCCAAAATAAGAGTTTTAGAGGGAGCTCCAAGAATGACAATCCCTATCATCACCTGGATGCTTTTAAGAATATATGTGACATGATTAAGATGAGAGGTGTTCCCCAGGAGGTGATATATTGCAAGGGCTTCATCTTTTCACTGGAAGACAAGGAACTGTCTTGGTACATCGGGGTACCCCACCCGTCTCTGAACGGGTGGGGAGCGTTAGCTGACACGTTTGTGAATAAGTTCTACCCCACTAAAAGGACAGTCAGAAATCGGCAGAAGATAACATCCTTCATGCAAAAGCCGAATGAAAGCCTCCATGATGCCTGGGAGTGATTCCAGGAGTACCTGAGAGATTGCCCCCATCACAACTACAAGAAGGGTTTCCTCGTCACCACCTTCTACAACGGCTTGACTCCCGAAGACAGGGTGTCGCTGAACGCGGCCGCGGGCAGTGACTTCCTGGGGAAGAAGGCGAAGAAGTCCGAAATGATTATCAAGAATATGGCCGAGTTGATGGCAGGTGCTGAGTTTGACCGGTCTGATAGAGGACAGATAAAGAAGGTAGGTGAAGGGTCCACCCTTGAATCTAAGGCGCTGGAGGCAATCACCTCGCAGATCCAGAGGATTGCTACGGATGTAAAATAGTTGCGAGAAGCTGGTGGTAAGGGGAAGAAGCAGGTAGAAAAAGTAATGAAATGTGTAACATGCGGAGAAGGCGGCCATGGGGTAGATAACTGCATCTACACCCAGCCAGAAGCATCAAGCGATACCGAGTCCGAGGCAGAAGAGACTGAAAATGTCTCTTTTGTAAACTTCAGATGACCGGACCATCCTGGTTTCATCTATGGGAACAAGGATGCATCTGAGAATTCTCATCAGCTGCATAACTCCACTAAGCCACCCCAAGCTTTTGAAAAGAGGGGAGGAACCGATCAGTATGCTAGAAATGCCCCCTTCCAGCAGAATAAAGGTAATTTCCAAAGTCAAGGCAAGTACCAGGGATCAGCTAAAGAACAAGGACAGAACCAGGCTTCAAACCAAGCAGATGTGGTGGGACAGTTGTTTGATTTTACGAAAAAGCAGGACACTATCAACAACTAATTGGTGCAGAGTGCGCTATCAAATTCGGGTGTGTTGAACTCATTGCAGGTCCAGCTGGCGGATATGCAGACGCATCAACGCCAGATTGACCAACAATTAGCTCAAATGGCCGAACTGATGAAGAACCCCTCAGGAAAGATACTGTCAAACACCGAACCTGCGAAGAGGCCAGGGCTGTGACAGATGGAAGGCCGATATCAAGTTGCGGAAAAGGGATGATGCTGGAAGATAAGGAGTAAATTGGAGCCGTCAAGCTGAAGACGATAACTGCAGCGCTTCTCGGGAGGCAACCCGAGCTTTACTTTATTTTATTTCTTAGAATAGGATTGCAATTTACTTTCCTGCAGAACAAACATTACGAACATTTGGTATGTAATAAGGCCCGAGGCGGTGCATGCACCACATGCACTGACTCTTATGTTTTGTGGGCCACCACCTTAGTTTTATTAACCGGGATGGGTAATACCATCTGAGGCCGGGAGCTTAGTCCTAGGCCAATGATGTTTTACTCATCAGCCGCAGCTTAACCCGTTTTGTTTTCACGATTCACGGGGGGGCAACCCAACCAGCGCTTTGAGTGCTCCCTTATCAGGCGGTGGGGCTTCGTGGAGCGCAACAGTCGTGCTGACGATTGGGCTTGCCGGCTTACGCGTTGGACTGACGGTCGATGCGCGTCCGGGTTTTACTGTTTAGTCGCTATAAAAGGAAAATGAGTTTTAACGTGTCGGGTTCCTTACCTTGCTATTTTTACACTCCCGTGTCGAGCGAGAGAACTTGTGCTTCTGCTCCCTTGTCGCGCGAGACTGCAATTCTCTTGTGTCACCCAATAGCCCAGATCACAGTGAGGTATAGCCCGACAGATTGTGTCGGCCGACATGCTTCTTTTCTTGTTACAAGTAGTTTATCGGTCTCAAGTTTCCTTCGCTGAGCAGTCGTGTCGCCCGATATGGGTGTCGTGCGGGGTATCTTTGATTCGCGTTGCCCGATGTCGGGCGATAGCCGTGTCGCCCGATGTTGCATCACATCGCCTGTTTTTGTTATCGGGCGACACGCTGCTTTTCTTTAATAAGAACGTATCGGGCACCTCGTCTTATCGCCCTTGTATCACCCGTCACGCCTTTCTTTTTTAGAGACAGACCTGACGCGCGTTCATCGCCTTTCCGACCTATCTTTATCGCGCGATTGAATCTTTTGACGTATCGGGCGATACCAATCTCTTGTATCGGGCATAGGGCTTCGCTGCTGAAACCAGTGTGTCGCCCGATACAGGAGTGTCGGGCAGTTTTTGTACAGGATAATATAGGGTCACACGTCTATTCTTTATTATATTTCTTCCAAAGGCCAACATATTTAATCAAGATATTTCTTTTGTTGACTTACAGAGATGGCTCGCATTAAGATGACCGTTGTCCCAGTTGACGAGCAAGGCAGGAGGGTTTACCCTGAGACTGCTGTTGAAGAGCAGGCTGCCAGACCCAAGCGCCCAAACCCAGGACAGGCTGGGACATCGAGGACAAAGAAGAAGGCAAGGGTTGGAGAAGCTGCGACTCCAGTACCAGCACCAACACCACTTGCAGCAGTGCAAACACCAGTAGCAGAACTCCCAGAATCCTTTTCGGGGAGTTTCGAGCCAAGAGACGACGAGCATGCTCGCCGCTATGCTGAGCTGGTACCCAATATGTACAAGCCAAGAAGGTTCTTCCATAGAGCCTCGTTTGATGAGCTTGGGATCGTGAAGAGGCTGAAGAGCATCCTTGCGGCGGCAGGACTAAAGAAGATCTGCTTCAGCCAGACTTCTTCGTACACCAAGCTGACCATGGAGTTCATGTCCTCTCTCCGTCGGGTGAGGAATTCAGCAGTAGAGAAAGAAAAATTCAACGGGCCAGACAGACTACAGGCCCGACTGTACAATTCAGAGCACGCCATCTCCGAGAAGCTCTTAAACGAGATCTTCTCTTCCAGTGAGGAAGAGAAGAATTGGATGGACAACGGTGAGAGGATCACCGAGGAAGACGGGTTCAATCCCGTGGAGTTTTGGGGTAGGCTTACCGGCGAATCTTCGTTTAAGCCGGGAGAAAAGGTCGTGGCAGTGCACTCCTGCTTCTGGAGGATTGTACACAAGCTGGTGGCATGCTTGCTATTCAGCAAGAACGAATCCAGCAGCATCTACACGGAAGAGCTCCACGTCATGTGGCATATTATGGAGGGCCGAGTGATCAACCTTGGTCGGTTCTTGCTGAACAGGTTGCATCCAATGAAGGAGGCCACTAAAGAGTACTGCATGGGTGGCATTATCAACCTCATCGCAGCAGGACTCGGGTACTCGTTCGAGCCGCACAGCCACACTAGAACGCAAGGCGATGAGGTGTTTGACACCAAATATCTGATGAGGACCAACATCATCAGGAAGGAGAGGGGAAGTTTCTTCTACAAGTTTTCAAGGATGGACATACTCCTTCCCCTTCCTCGTTGCGCCAACTACGACAAGGAGAAGTTGGTCTTCACCACCGCCGAGATCGAAGCTATAGCTAATAACACGACTATCGCCACCACGATCAGGGCCACAGAGAGGCCAACCCCAGAACTGTCGGCGACAACTGCTGATCAAGCTGTCGTCGCTCCAACCATACCAGCCACCGCACCAACAACGACAGTGGTGGCTGAGAAAGAGTCGGTGATTGTTGAGGTCACCGGGATGGAAACTTCGAGATCTGCCGCGGAAGAGACGGCCGCAGTTCCCATCCGTGTTTCTAAAACTGTAGAGGCGAGAGAGGAGCTTCAGCGGGGCAACAACGTGATGTTCGACGAGATCATGAGGGAACTCGAAAGAACACCATCCCTGCCGTCGAAGTCCCCACCTGCAGCAGTCGAGGAGATCGTCGACAGTGCAGAGGTGGAGCAAAGTCCGCCCTCACCGTGGCCATCCCCAATCAGAAGAGAAGGCAAGGCGGCAGCACCTGAAAAAGTGCTGACTCCCCACCTAGCGGCATTTGGTTCGTGAACGATTTTCATAGATTCTACCTCTCCGGGTGGACCTTCACGTGGGCTAGATGTCACGAGGATGGAAAGGAGATCCATCGGACCCCCTCCGTCACTCGGAAAGATGCTCGGAAACGAACTCGACGATCTGGGAGAGGTAACAACCATCAAATCTGTTACTTGTACTTCCCTGACCCGCAAACTTGCATCTTTTCAAGACAAGTAGGACAACCACGAGATTAGGCTAAACAACCAAGAGAACGAGCTGCTGGATCTAGCGAGCATACCCGGCGGACTAGAGGCCTTAAATGCAACAATGCAGCAAGTTCTCCAACGGCTTGACAGGCTCGAGGAGAGGATGGACAGAAGTGACGACCATCCGCACCGAAGATAGCTGAGACGGTCGCCGTCACCTCCCAGCCGGATCCCTAGTCCCTCTTCTTCAGGTTCCCCCTCGGGAACGGCGTCCCCATCCTCCTCCTCTAGCGGGCGATCATCAATGCTCGAGGATGGGACACAACAAGGATTTGTTGAAGGGTCTCCCAGTAGACAGGAGAGCTCTTTGGGTTTGGGAGATGCTAACGTCTCCATCCCCCTGGATGAAGTTGAAGATGATGGTGTAGACATCAGCATCGGGGAAGACTCGTCTGATGAGTCCGAGGGAGAGGTGGGGGATGTATACACAGTGAATAACAGACATCCACCCCGAGGATAGCGCTCGTTTGCGGACAAATTCCGCGAGCCATCTGAGATACCCTCCTTCGAGATGGCCGACTTCGATAGAAGAGCCGTCAGGAACCTGACGATCAGAGACCAGAAGCTGTTGAATAAGGTCTTGAGGTCGTAGGTCAATGAAGAAGACGTCGTCTGGAGCGACTGCTACCTCTCCCTACGACAGGGAGATCTTCAGAAGATGTTCCGCACGCCGGCTGTTGTCGGCAAACGAGTGTTCAGGGTCCTAGAGAATGCAATAATAGAGAAGATCGACAGTAGGACAGGTCAGAGACAAATGTACACAGCCACCCCGACCTTGGCAAGAAGGCTGATGAAGGGAGATCAAGACTCCCGTGTTGTGGTCGACATGCTGCAATACGTTGAAGAGCATAGACCAAATCTGGTGTTTGCCCCGTACAAGCATCGCAACGTGTGGTTTCTCTGTGTGGCAGACATCAAAAATCACGACGTCCAACTACTGTGTTGCAGCAAGGATGAAGTACCACGCTCCGGGGGTATTTTCTGCCGCCCGGAGGATGGACAGTTGAAACGCCTGTCAATACGCCTACTACGAGCTTCAAAGCAAGGAATCCAACATCTTCAAGGACCTTGGAACTACTTCGCTATCAGAGACCTCCCCGAATAGGCAGAAGAGGGGAGCGGAAACATCGTTATCACCGTCTTGGGTGCCATTGAAGCGCTCAACTCAATCGGAAACTTAGGAGTCCTCAGAGGCATGTCCTTTTATCAGCGCAGGGGCATCTACACCATGCTCCTAATCAAGGACAAGCGCTATTTCTGAGACGCGGGTGTGCCAGAGCAGCTGCTGGACAGTGATGTAGAGGAAGATTCTTCTCGATCCAGCAGCCCAGAAGAAAAAGAAGAAGAGATAGCAACCGAAATTCATGGGGCGGGCAAGCAGCTAGCAATTCTGAAGAAAGTGCATGGGGAGGAAGACACTACTTTGCCCAAAGCTTCTGAAGGGCAGATCAAAAATTTTGACCACTTTTTGTGTTCAACTCTCACACAGGAGCAGGTCAACATCATCCAGAAGAAGCTTGCTGACTCAACCCCATCAGATGTTGCTTTTCAGACAGGAGATATCATAGTCCTGGCAGATGAGCTAAGGGACATGGTGAAGGAAGGAGGGTGCTTGACTGTAATAGTTGCAGCCGCTTACATCCAATATATATAGCCAAAACTAGAACATGCATATATAGCCCATCCTTTGCTTTTCAACGATATCTGCCTCGTCGACGAAACAGGAGCGAAGAAGATGTTCCTGCAAGAATTGAAGGATGGCGTAGCAGGAACTATCTTCTTGCCTATTGTGCATTACAATCATTGGATGCTCGTAGCGATGTATACTCGGCAACGAGCAGGCATTTTCTACAACAGCTCGGACAGCAACAAGAACCATCTCGTGATGTGTACATCGGAACCTTTGACACCCGTCGAACGCTTAGTTCGAAAATATTACGATGAAGTGTCAAAGATGATTGAACCATTCCTGTACATACAGGGAGGCAAATGGCACGAACTCTAGTTCTGCCACCGTCAATCCGCAGCAAATTCCTTTATCCAACGACTGTGGCATCTTCGTCCTGGAATGGATGGCAAGTGAAGCAACACCTGACCAGCTCCACCACACAGGATATCACAGCAAACGAGGAGAATATGTGTGGGAACTCTTATCTAATGCAGGCGCAACCTCACTGGACTAAACATTACCTCACCCTATTTACTTCACAACCCTAGGGACAGAGTGTGGAGTAAGTTTGGGGGGGTACAATGTACTAGTGAGGGAGGTACAAAAATATTCTGATCTCTCTGACTTAAATTCCTTATTCTTTTGTTCTTTGTCCTTTTGTTCTTTCCTATATCATGTGTACATATATATGTTTATACCAAATTTTTTGAAAATTTTGAAAATTTTGCTTATTTTGTTCCCATGCATATGTACAAAGTCGCTATATTAGTAAAAACCATGATGCAACTGCTTGCCAAGTTTATTTTCTTTGTGCTGAATGTGACGCAAGTCATGTTATATCTTTTTGATAATGATGCTTCAAACGAACAAAAGAATATGTTTTGTCATGCCAAAAATTTTGAAAAATACAATAATCTCGCAAACAGTTAAGAGACGAGTATGGAGAAGGAAAACGCTGCCCAAACAGCAGGAATCTCTTTGTCCCCCCTTACCTAACAAAAATCCCAAAAGAGAGAGAAGCCTTATGAGCGTGAATAAAAGCATGAGAGTTGTGCCCAATAAAAAAAAGAAATATATATATATATACACCACCTGTTTTCCAAAAGTACCCATCTTTAGGCATGGTAGATCCAGGGCAGTGGTACATAGGATGTGAAATCACTGCTCTAAAGCCAACTGGCTTGGACTGCAGGGACCACTTGCCCGTTAACGGACCCTTACCTGGATGGACTGATGGGAGACAAGAATGAAAAAATCTAAAAAGCCTTAGCCTACCCTATACACAACTTTCTGCCCCAAAAAGAAAGCTATTTGGTGTGTAAGCTAACTTCGGAATCATACAACAAAGTCTCACCGAAGCTGTAGAGAAAAATGTTACTGAAATGATAAGGCAAGGAAACACATGGTCTTTTGTTTGCAGTGAAGCAGCAATATCTCTAAAGGCATTACTATACTTGTTTTACCTCTTGGCCTGAAAGTTATACCAAGCAAGAAGAAGCATCACAAATTATAGTTTAAATATTGATTGAGGACAATCAAAATGCTAAGTTTGGGGGAGTTGATAACACCAAATTTTGTGATATTTTAGACTATTTTTCTGTTATCAAAACTGCCATTTTTAGCCATTTTCCTCTCTTTTGTATGCACTTTCGCAATAATTGGCCAAGCAATGCTCTTAATCCTATTTTTCTATCTTTTGCAGAGTTTTTCTCATTTTTGGGCAATAAGGCCGCTCCGGCCCATGAATAAGTCCAAGCCTGTCTCGGCCTCCCTGACGCCTGATACAACCCCTGCCCGACAGGGGTTGGGCGACACAAAGACGCTCGACAAAGAGGTGCCACCGCGAGAAGAAGCTGATGGATGACACACCTTCTACCCGACAGGGAGCCCGGCTCGCCCCGACAACCCAGCTTGTCGGGCGACACAACCACCCATCGGCAGGCACGCCGCCCGTCACGTGACCGATAGCAGACACCTCCGCGCCGAGCTATACCTGTATCGGCCGTCCATCGACCGGTGCTTAAGGGGTCCACGTGGCGCTTCGAGCACCATAACTCCTCCCGGCTAGCTGACTATAAATAGCAGCTACAGGGAGCCGAAAAGACAGTTCAGAGTTTTTAGAATTCGGACAGTTGGGAGTTGAGCGATCTTCCGAGGAGACTGCGAGAGCATACGTGTCGTGCCCCAGTGCTTGTCTCGGGCGACACTAGGTGAGCTTCTCCTCATCCCGAGAGGGAGGGGATAGTTTACTTAGGACCATCCCAGGCGACACTACGGGCCGATATCGGCCGACATAGATGAGTGACACAAGTGCCCGACAACAACAATGCGTAGCTCTTATCCCGACATGATATCAAACTGATACGCTTAGCTTGACGAGCGTGTCGCCCGACATGAGCGTATCGGCCAAGGTCCTTGAGCGATACGGTCGACGGTCGGTGCGTGCTGCCTGAGAGGATGTGCCGCCCACACCTCTGTATCGGGCTAGGCCTCTAACCGATATCGGGCAGGAGAGCTACAGCACCCTGTCGTCCTTCTACATTAAGGAGGCGACACCTATCTTTACCTTCTGTCATTTAATTCCTTACTTATTCATTATAATTAAGACCCTTTATTTGTCTATGGAAATAGAAGATGCTTAATTACTTGTTGCTCTATGCTTGGTGCACAATGTTGGATGACTGCTATGTTTGATATCCGAACTCTAGCTTGCATGTTTGGATCGTGTTTCGCTTAGCTAACGAATCGTGTTTTCCCGTCGCAACAACTTCAAGAGTTGTGTTGTGGCTGTAGTGTTTGGTCAGATTCTGGAGTACGAGAGTGCCTGGAACGGAGTTGCTTTAGTGACCTCTCCACCCTAATTTTAGTCTAGTGACCTCGAGAGGGGCGTTGATGCCTTGTTAGAGGTACCCGCTTCGAGAGGAGAGGTACAGGACTGGTTCTACCGCCGCTTTTCTTACTGGAGTTTTATCCTTCGTACCTCGCTTTAGCTCGAGCAATATCTTTCTGTTTCTATTGCATGAAAACCCCTAAAAACTGCTAAATGACTAAAACCTTAAATCTTTCTAGTAGCTCCAGTTGGAGATAGTTTTCTTCGTTTTATTTGTGACATCTTATTGCTTCCCTTTTTGGGAATTTATCTCTTTTTATACCTACCGGAGTGTAACGTGTCGATTCCGTGTTCTCAACACTACCCCCTTGTCCCTGTGTTTGACCCCGTATATCTACTTCGACCCCGTAAACAAAGTTGCGGGGGCCTAGAAGGATTCGGGTTTATAAATGTAAAATCTCGACTACCTCAAATCCGCCTCCAGTTTTAGGACGCGCGATTTAGGCCGGTCACTAATCTAGAATCATCTATTATTCATCATTATCAAGGATTTCTTCATTATACATGTCTAGATCAGTCATTAGCTTAACAGAAACGAATATGTCCAATTAAGCATCATATTAATCAAAACTTGGCTTTCCCTTGCATTAAACACATTAGAACATGTATTTTACATACTTTTAGAATAGAAAGCATAATCAGGTTCTGCTATTATTTTATTTTGATTCCTCTCATTTTTCTAAGAAACTTTCATATATAACTTATTGCAAACAGAGCTACGAATTATTTCCTATAATTATTCCAAGGTTATTCAGTTCTGACCAATCATTAGTTGCCACATCAGTATTAAGTGTGCTTATTAATATCCACCTTGGCTAGCCCCGACCAATGTCGTAGCACCATGTCAACCCAATGTTTCCACGCAGTTCTGGATCACAATAAGATAAATTACCCCATTGTCGTCGGCGGTGTGAAGTGAGGGTTTCATGCGCCCCTGGGCCTATGGTCATTTCAACACAGGGATTCGTCTCCCATCTGCAGCACGGCTGCTGCTTCCGCATGCAATGGCGAGGTCAACACATGTGGTTGACTCTCACCCTTACTCACCCAATGAACCTACAAGCACCTTCAAAATCCCTCGTCTGGCTCCGACGAACCTACCTAGATTCATCTCTCTCATAGGGCACCCGCCAGGCACCCGGGGTTGGCTACGCGTAGTCCTATCGTGAAATGAAAAGGCAGGTGAAAGGAGGAGCATTACCTCATAGAAGCTCGCTCTGAAGCCCTAGCAAGGTTCCCTGACATCTCTGCATGGCCCTCGGATGTCTCTGCATCACTTCAGTCCGTCCATTGGCAGCCCTCCCTATCCCTCCTTCAGCGATGGCCGATGAGACTTGGTCCCAGCCCCAGAGTCACCGTCGAGCCCCTCTACGCATCGGGACACCTTCGCAGTCATCCCTGGAAGCTCTAGATGAAATCAATTGGTCTCCACTATTTGGAACCACCATGAAGGGGTCCAGGTTACTGTCGCCTAGAAACACAGTCCCCTGGGAGGGGTTGGTTGATCGCAGATAAGACTTTCCCAGGTCAAGACTCCCCTCTCCCCTTCTTATCTAAGCCAAGGGAACAACGTGTCCCATGTAGCAATGCTACCCTAGAGTCCCGCCATCCCTAGGATTTAGTCATTATCACATCCTTTGATGATAACACCAACCCAGGGGTTGGTTGAGTTCGGATCAAGCTCTCAAATCCATTATGATCATCTTTTATCAACCACGAGAGTCAGAGGGGGTGCAAACTCCTTGAGGCCAGAGTTGTTCTTGTTGCCATCATGACTCAGGGGAGTCTGGGTCAGGGGGACGACTTCCCCACACCCGGATCTACTCAGATCCGAGTTTGGGTTAGCCTGGACTCATCAAATCTTAATTCTTTTATATCACAAAAGCCCTCTTTTTTATAATAATCGCCTAGGGCACATTATAATTCCAAATTATCCCAAACTTTGAGATAATGCCCATATTATCATTATCTACCTTATATTAAAAAATGAGAGCTTAATTATTTTCATATTTACCCAAAATAGGGTCCTCAGTTACAAGATGAATAATTCTTCCACTAATTATCTAGGCCTCATAATAACTTGGATCATTCCAATTTTCCACCCATTAACTTATATTGTGATTATCTATCAACTAAAAAATATATTGTATATTTATCATAATCACGAATCTCCTCAATATCCAAAACATATCTCAGGGACCCATTTGTAAACCCCGATTATCCTCTTGGGCTCCAAAGTGACCCTAAGGCCCATGAACCACATCTTGGGCCCTAAAAAGGATCCAAGAGCTTAATAACATTCCTAATTACCAATCTTGAGGCTTTAGTTATTATTACATCTTTTATTTGCCTCATAGGAATACATATGTTCCCTAATTTCATTTAGGCTTGAAATCCACGAACTTCAATGATGTAACATTCACTCCTCCTTAAAAGGAATTTTGTCCTCAAAATTTAGGCCTACTAAGCCTAGATGAATGATAACTCACATTATTTTCAAAACTTGGGGTTAATACCCTACTTAATCAATTTTCATTTTATTACTAAGATTGGCACTTGAATTGAAATTCAAGTATATCCATATCTCTAGCAGTTACATCCTATCATCTCTTGATGATGTCATAATAACTTGGTGATTTCTCTTTTCACCTAGGTTTCCAACCTATTATTCATTACTTTCACACAAGGGTGAGGTAACGCCTTTAACTCTATATCAAGTCATTACACATTCATCTTAAGACATTTATTCTCAATTTTAAGCATAATGTGTGTCTACCCCATCTCCCTCCCTCATAATGAAATGAAATAATCATTTGACTGCATCCAAAACACAAAGTTCATTCCATTCCAAGAACGGAGATTGTACATCCACACATTACCTTTTAATTTCACATATTAATTTGAATCATACTCTATATAACTCTAAACTTACTTGTTCTTATTTTCATAGCATTCTTATATTCCATGAAGTCAAGTGTCCCTTTTCTTAATCTTAAGATAGGGCACAACTTCTCTCAAGTTTTCATGACTTCCTTATTTCTTTTCTATTTACATCTCATGTATCATTACGAGCCTTAGCCAAATCCTTTAGGTCTCTAGGGGTATAGGTACCTTTTTGGGGTAATCTCATCCTTGTGCACCAAGAGAGTGTCTTTACATTCACCCTATTGAGCCACATGAACATCAGGGAGGTGGCCAACCTCCTGAGGCATGTGCCTAGGGAAAACCAACTGTTACCTTCTGACCACTTGGTCATGTGCATTCAGGGTTTATCAACTCCCAACCCATCGGTCCTATGTACCTCTAATACACCCTACTAGACCCTAGGATTGCATTAGGTCTCTACTCTCCCTAAGGGTTTATTTTGAGATGTCACATCTTTTAAGCACATTATTCTCTTATTTAATTCTTTAACCTGGATTGCCTTCATCTCTCTCTTTCGAGTACACATAATGTAGTGTCGTCCCATCATTGGGCTCGAGCCACCTTCCCCTCTAGGGCTTGGTGCCATGTCGGTCTTCCCTCCTGGTCTTGACCTGTATGATCTTCCCCTCCAGGGGCTTGATCCTAAACAACTGTATTGTGGACTTAGGCCACCTTCCCTCCTAGACTTGGTGCCTGCCTGGTCTTCGCTCCTGGGCTTGACCATTTCATGACCTTCCCTCCTGGGCTTTGTCGTCCACTTAGGCCACCTTCCCTCCTGGGCTTGGTGCCTTACTGGTCTTCCCTCATGGGCTTGACCAGTTGTGTCACTCAGAGTTGGCATCCTTGGGTTCAAAGAATTTAAATATTTTCTTTTTTTTTAATCTTTAACTCTTCACTCCTCTAGGTGAGGATTAAGGTTATCTCAATACTTAAATATATTTATTCACTTACCTTTTAAGGGAAAGTCCTAGCCTAGGGTGCCTTCTTGGCTCATAGGAGGGGGTTAGGCTCACTAGCCACAACCTGATCCCAAGATATAAGGTTTTTCCTCCCTCTTAGGTCATCTTCCCACTCTTGGGTTGACCCACCCCAGGTTATCACACTAACCCTAAAGGTTTCATAGATACCTTTTTTTTCATTAGGCATAACTTTTATCATTATAACATATAAACCCCATGCTTGTTCAACCTTTAGAATACCCCCTCATGGTCTCTGTCCATTCAATGAACTTGGGTCACCTTCCCTCCAGGGCTTGGTGCTACCTCATCCTTCCCCTCTAGGGGCTTGTCCATCATCACTAAACTTCTAGAGATGACATGAGTAGTTTGATCAAGTTATATTCCAACTTTTTATTTTCTTATATGTACATCTATTGGGTTTTTATATCTCTTAAGTCCTCTTACACAAATTTTATGCTCCTCATGCACACATGCATGGGAGACTAGGTTACCTAAACCCATCCCTTCATCTTTCTTATTCTCATTTCAAATTTCACATGGGTAGTGTCCCATACCACCACACCATGTTCATTATTTAAGATTAAGGTTTTAGGGTTAGGGTTAGGGACTATTGTAACATCCCTGACCTGGGTTATGCTCTAACCCTAGATGTTTTGCTTAATAATGTTGATTAGATGCTTGTTCATATTTCTTGAAAAGTAATTAAGGCTCAAGAGGAACTTATATTTCAATTTTAGTCCTTTTTGAATAATGTTGAAACATTGTTTTGTTAGTTTTTGGACTAAAGTGCAAATTACCCAAGTTGAGGGGTTAACTTGCAAATTGTACATGATAAAATGTTTCTCAATTGTTGAAGCATCATAAGAATGATAATGATGCAGTGGTATGGTTTCCACAAGCTTGAGCACCAAGATAGAGCTTGCTAAGCAATCCTTGTGCATTAAAACCTAGTTTTGGTGTAATGTGCAATTTACCCAAAACCTAGGGTTCAATATGCAAAATACCACTTCTAGAGGGTCCCCCATGTTTCTTGGCATTAAGTAGAGAAAATAAAATGGGAGGGGTGCCTCATTTGAATTATTTTGGAGGAGAGATAATCTTGATATTAAAATAATCAAGATTTAAGCATAATTGAAACCCTAATTCAATTTAATGCAAAAATAAATAAAATAATTGAAGGGCCTTCAAACAAAAACGAGATGGTTTAATTTTCTCAATTTTGAACACCCTTATGCCTTGCAAAGTCAATGAAATATCCTTAGGAGGTGAAGACTCCACTCACATTATTATAAGAAAAAGTAATATTCACAAAAAAGGGGATATTAGTATAATATGTTTAAGGTGCTTAATTCCTTTTCATTTAATTCTTGGATAATGAAGAAGTTTTGCAAGACGGAGAAGGTGGCTTCTTGGCCAAGGAATTGAGAAGGAAGAGGTGGCACTAATTTTGGAATTAAAAGAATTTTATAAGGCACTTTCTCTCTCATTGATTTTCTTATAAAAACACCTTTTACAACTCAAATCAAAGTCTTTTTCGAACCCACTTCCTCTCTTTTCTTGCAAACCTACCAAGGGAGCTAGGAGAAGCTGTAGGACAACCCCCCAACCTGTTGGTAAGCTTCTTGATCTTCTTTCAGCTCGGTTTCATGGTGAAAATCACAAAAACAATGCATGATTTCTTCTCTATTTCACTCCATCTTCAATCCTAGCCAATCTTTTCACTCCAAAGCTTGAGGACGAGCCTTGGGAGAGTTGCAAAAGCTTCCTCCACCATTATTGACGTGAATCTCCAAGCTTTGAAGCTCAATTGGAGGTGGGTTATATAACTTAAACCCTTAAATGTCGTTATTGCATTCAATTCTCCATTATTTGTTGAACGTTTTTTTCTATTTGAAATTCCCTTGATCCATTTCTGTAATTACCATGAAAATGGCAGTAACTTTTGAATGAATGAAGGTAGATGATGATGACATCATCTTGGGCACGCAATCCAACAAGTTTCCCTTGCAAACGGTTTTGAAGATCTTGGTCCAAACGGTTTCACCAAACCGTTTGGAGACTAAACGGTTTCACCAAACCGTTTAGAGTCTTGAACCCCAAACCTTTTAGTATGGTTGACCATTTGTATGTGTTGACCATTTGAGGTCAGGACCCTAGTACTTATTGGATGAGGATCTAATAGTTCCAATTTGTTGAATCAATGTATGAACAATCATCTAATTAGAAACCCTAATCGGGTTGAGTGCTGATTTTGCAATTGATTAATTTAATTCTTTGGGTTGATTAACCCAAATGGTCTCAAGACCGTTTGTCGATCACCAAAACAGTCTCAAGACCATTTGGAGGTCAACCAAGACCGTTTAGAGGTCTAGGGTTGAGTATGCTGAAGAAGTTGAATATTCAAAGATATCAAATTGTAATGCAATCAATAGCTAGTTTGATGAGTAACCCAATGATGCAAACCCTAATTGAACTTAAACAATTATAATGATGGATGGGGAAAATGGTCTCAAGACTGTTTGGAGGTCATCCAAACGACCTCAAGACCGTTTGAGGTCAAGTCATGCCCAATTTGAATGATGGACCAATGATTTCTAAGCAATTAGTTCCATAATGACTAATATTGAAGGTTCATCGATTTCAACCCTAATTCAATTGGGTTCAAAACCCTAATTGATGATCAATTGAAGTTTGAATCAATTGAAAGATAATTCATTAATCTCAATTGAAGTATGGTTCTTAGGTTCACTTGGTGAGTAATTACATGGATTCAATTGATGAAGGAATTAATCTTGGAAACCCTAACTTAATATGAGAGGTTGAGACCATTTTTGGTCCAATTGGTTTTGAGGAGGTTTGGACCAAACGGTCTCAAGACCGTTTGGGACCAAACGATCCCAAACTGATTGAGACTCAAACGGTTTCAAGAACCGAATTTGTCAAATGGTTTCAAGCACCTAATTTGTCAAATAGTTTCAAGCACCTACTTTGCTAAACGGTTTCAAGTGTTTGATCAAGACCGTTTGGAGGTATTTCAAGCAAGACCGTTTGGGGTCTAAGTGACCAAAACCATTTGAGAAGTAATTAATCAAAACCGTATGGACACTTAAGGTGATTAAAGGTCAATTGTTTAATTGATCATTACATGATATAATCCAAGGGTGATTATAGTAATTGTACCCTTAATGAGATAGGGTGATTAGTACATCTTGAATGATTAATCCTTGATGATTATGGAAGTAATGACACAATACATGTGTCAGCTCTCCAATCAAGTTGAGGTAACCTAATCTAATCAGGTCTACAGTAAATATCATCTTATAAAGGATGAGAGAGAGAGGACTTCCTACATGAATGATTATCATGTAGTGCTTAAGCCTCAATACTTCCAACATGGATGAATGTGTAATTAGGGTATGATCCTTGATAAAGAGGTCAGGAACCCTAGTTAAGAAGGTTAATGTACCCTAACCCTAATTGAGGGCAATGATAGGTGGAACCCTAATTTATGGTAATCGTGTGACCCTAATTTAGGGTAATGACTTGAGAAACCCTAATTCAGGGAACTTTAATAATAAATCATGATTGAATGTGAATAGCAAACCCTAATTGAGGATGATGTTATGAGAAACTCTAATCAAGGATGAAACCATATGAAACCCTAAGTAAGGGTGATGTCATGTGGAACCCTAGACAAGGGTGATGTCAAAATGAAATCATTATAATGAGAGGTAAAACCTAATTCAAGGTAATGCTATGTTATGATATGTGATACTATGATATGAAATCCTACATTGATATAGGATAAAGATATGTGGAGCCCTATTCCTGGGTAGTAATATAGGAAACCCTAATTTTGGGCAATATAATGATAAATCATGACCCAAATATAGGTAATGAGATATAGTATTCCTAATGGACATAAATTGGGAAATCCTAACTCAAAGGAGGAAATAATGATGTTATTTTTACAATGCATAGTGCTGATTTGTAATTTATATAATTGTTATCATCTGCACTAATTATGCAGGTTTCATAAGATGGTGGACATAGCTAGGTATGAGTTATGATGATTTACTATTGAATTTGCCTTGTGGGCCTTGTGAGCCATAATATGTTGGGTTTCCTAGTGATAGGTAACAAGATATATTAATGGGCTTTAAGGGCCATGCGAAATACCTGCACTGCAATTATTATGTTTACAATGATCAGATGACCTGAAGGCATTAAGTTACCTGATAAAGTGGTAACAAGTGTTTTGATGAATTAAGGGTTTGAACACCCATGTTTCATAATCATGATGATGAGATGATAAGGGATGAGAATACCCTGATGTGATAAGGGATTGAGATCCCAATGTCTAACAATGCTTTGAAAAGAATTTGACAGAAATAGTATTCATTCTTTGTAGCAACTGTTATAATGTTTTATGTTTGAAAAACATGTTTGATGCTAAAAAAATATTGTAATGTACTTAATTAATCAAGTGAAATAGTATCATGTAGAGCCCTGACCATAGATCCATCATCGTCAGTAGTTTGATGATGGTGAAATAGGTTTCCTATGGAAACTCCTGGAGGGCATACTTTTGAGTATATGGGGGTTATGGGCGTGAATATCATTACGCCCTAATGGAGAAATTGATGTGAGGTAAACATTAAATCTCTTTATCCTTCATTAATTATGCCGGGATGGATGTATCACTAATCTCTCGAAGACTGGGATGGATGTATCATTAATCTCCCGATGATCATAATGTCGGATCGATGTGAGATAAATATAATATCTCTCGATTGCGAAGAGAGTACAGCATGCCACTGTAACTCTAATAGTGAAGTTGCCAGTATAACTTGGAAATATATTTAGCAGAGACATAAGATGTCCTGCATTTGGTCCTCACACTGACTAAGGAAGATGAGGTCATGGGAATCTGACTCTTCTATTGACCTATGTATGGTATCGATTTCGATTTTGCAATGGTCGGTTGGAGTATGAGCGGTATACCTCATCTCCTTAGGGCTTAAGTATGTAAAATGTAATCATCCGTGTAGCGTATTTGCTTAGGGTTGAAAACGATTGTGCAATCGTATTACTGTGGAGGTCTGAACATCAAGGATCCTAGTAGCTTGGCCTGGGAAGCTACTTCTAGGAGGATTCACGAGTTGTTGACCAAACTGAACTCCCTTTGGGCTAGCTGGATGAGCAGGAGGTATATCAGTCTTAAGCATAGCAGGAATGAAAGACAGATTTCCAGATGTTGGAGTAAAATGCAGAAAGTGTGGCTGCAAATTAAAGATAATTACAGTAGCAATCTCGGCAGGTGGCAACTATGCGGAAACCATAAGCCTTGGATCAACCGATGCTTCAACCCTCGAGTTGTTTGGGATCCGTTCCTTTGGTGCAAAGGAAGATGTCCCAAATGGAGCTTCTGTTCCTACAGAGCTATTATGAAGCGTATACCTACCAAAGATAGGCTCGTGAAATGGGGTCTTCACGTAGAGCAGTGCTGCCTGCTATGCTATGTGGAGGATGAAACTCACAAACACTTGTTTTTTTAATGTAATTACTCCAAATACCTTTGGAGTAGAATGTCTTTGAAATTTGGATGGGGAGGCTCATCTCCAGATAATATGGATGATATTATAACCTGGATGTTCAAGAAGACTTGTAGCAACAAAAAAGACAGACCCTTGGTGGGTGTTATTTTCTCAAGCATCATCCATTTTGTTTGGACAGAAAGGAACAACAGGCTGCACGGGAAAGTGGCATGCGATAATCTCGTGGGGTTTGATACTATTTTAAATAGGTTGAGTTGGCAGGTTAGGGCCAAACCAGACCTCTTGAGGGGGATTAATACTCATATAGCTTAGAGATGGGATCTCTTATAGATCTTGTATAGTATTTGGGATTTTGTGATCTCCCTTATATGACTTTTTGCTGATTAGTGATATTTTACCTTATCCAAAAATAAATGATATACATGTTCTTCATATTCCTTATTAAATAAATGGCATACTGCTCTATCAAGATATAGCTGAAATGACTTGAATAGAATATACTGCTCTAAATTGTTTAGTCAATAATTTAGCTGTTATTGAATACTTATGATTCTTCTGCTCAGTTTTATTCTATTAATTGTAATAATAATGTTTTTGGTGGAGAGTTATATCTCTCGCTGGGAAAATTTTCAATTGTCTCACCCCCATGGGATCCAACTTTTTAGGCAGACACCGAAGAAGAGGTAGGAACCCTACAGCAAGGGAAGAATAGCAACAGTAGCAGCAGAACCAAGGACAACAATGAATCCTCAGGTGGAAACACTAGTTGTCATGTCCTGTAAATAGAGAGTCCTATGTGTCGTCTCTGTACTCTCAGGTCCTATGAGTCAGTAGTTAGTTTAGTATTGATCTGAGATTTTGGCTTGATGCCTTGAGATTTTTGTACTGCCTATGTATAGTCTAACAGGGCAGCTGATGTTTGTAACTCTCGAGAAGGATTGGTACAAGAGATGTACTAGTAAACCAGAATGTATTTGAAATACTTTGGTTCTTTATGAAAGAGTTTTTCAATTTATGGATCTCTTTGTAAAAAGTTTTAATTTTTAGCGATTCCGCTGATAACGACTGCTTCCGCATTAGTTAATCTTGTTTTTGTGAGATGGACATCACAATTTAGTGGTATCAAAGCTCTAGGTTTGCTGAGTCTACAGAGACATAGGATTAAGGTTGTTGAGTCTGTTCTAGTGTCTTCCAGTTTATCTAATAGTCTCTTCTGCTCATATAGGAGGAGAAGAAGAACTAAAGATGTCTGGATCACACGATGAACATGATGCTGAGAGAAGCATTACTGCACTAGGAGGAGGTGCAAGAGACCAAGATAGGGAGGAGCACATACCTGAACAACCCCAGTTCAATCAAGCTGATATGGGGAACCCAGCCTTCCAAGCCATGTTTGGACAGTTTATGGCAGCCATGACTCATATGACAGATAGGATGCCATTACATGCACCTAGGGCACCTACCCACCATGAAGGATAGGGAGTCGGCAAGACATTTGAACGACTTCGCCGGGTTGGAGCCACAGAATATGCCAGAACAGCTGACCCAGCAGATGCAGACATGTGGATGACTAAACTAGAGAAGGCCTTTAGAATCCTTAACATCCCAGAAGCTGAGAAGGTTAGACATGTTGTGTACCTTCTTAAAGGGAGTGTTGGTCATTGGTGGACCATAGAAGAAGGCAAGAGGCCGGGTGTAGAAATCGGATGGGAAGTATTCTGACGAGAATTCGTCAATAGATACTTTCCTAAGACGTTCCTGGATGAGAAGATCTCTCAGTTTGAGAGATTAAGGCAATGACCAATGAATGTTAGCGAGTATAAGGCTAAGTTCATGAAGCTTCTGTGGTTCTATCCACATATGGCAGTTACCGATGAAGAAAGGATTCAACATTTTGAGAAGGGATTGAACGCCGATTTGACCACTCCTATGTATGCTTTAGGGAACAGGGAGAGGTTTGCTATTTTTGTGGAGTCTGTCAGATGCATAGAGAGGTTTGTGACTGAGAAGCGACAGACTAAGAGCAAGAAGGTTTATACTCAGTTTTAGGGATAAGGGTCCAAAAGTTTTAAGAAACTGAGGTTTTCTGCACCAATGGCACCACCAAGGTTTATTACCCAGATGCAATGGACGTCTAATAGGGGTAGAGGCCATAGTTTACCGCCGGAAGGAGCCCACAACACAGCATCAGTGTCCGCAATAGGACCGTCCAAACCACATTCAGGGAATAGAGGTTGTTTAATATGTAGAAAGATGGGACATCTAATGAAGGATTTTCGAGCCAGAGAAGCAAGTGTGACTCAACCTCAGAGGCAGAGTCAGCAAGGCTCTCAGAGGTGAAAATTTCCAAGTGGCGCTAGAGGACGTGGACAAGCGTCCCAAGCTAGATCGTCGGCACCCAGTAACTGAGCACCGAATCAACCGCAGGTGACAATGAATTCTATGCGATGAATCAACTTGATGTAGTAGTCAACCCTCGAGTTGTGACAGGTCAGATGGAACTATTTTATTCTAATATTTCTACATCCTGGATCGTATATGTTTTAATTGATTTGGGTGCTACATATTCTTTCATCACTAAAAGAGTGATTTTTTACTACAATATGACAATTGGTCATAGGGCAGAGAGTTTGAAGTTAGAAACTCCTTTGATGGGTTCTACTGTGTTGCAGGAGGTGTGTTCTTCCTACACGCTTTTCTTTTCTTAACATCGCATTCAAGTGGATCTTATACCACTTGAGATGCATGGGTTTGATATAATTCTTGGAATGGACACCCTATAAAAGTACAAGGTTGTCTTGGATTGTGAGTCCAAGCAAGCTGTGTTCACAGATGATAGTGACACGTGGATCTTTCAAGGAGACAGAAAGATTCTTCCAACTTGTCTTGTGTCAGGTATGGTAGTTGAGAAGCTGATGAGGCAAGGATGTTTTGCAATTTTGGCACATGTGGTAGATACCACCATGGAGAGTTCTAATCCTTCTAAAGTTCTGGTAGTCAGGGAATTTGAGGATGTGTTCCCTGAAGAACTTCCAGGTGTACCTCCACCCCGAGAGATTGATTTTGAGATTAGTCTAATTCCAGGCACGCAACCTATAGCACAAACACCGTATAGAATGGCACCTGCTGAGATGGTAGAGCTCAAGAAGCAACTATAGGAGTTGCTTGATAAGGTTTTTATCCGACCAAGTACTTCACCATGGGGTGCTCCGGTCCTCTTTGTTAAGAAGAAGGATGGATCGATGCGGTTATGCATTGATTACAGGTAATTAAATAAAGTAACTATAATGAACAAGTATCCTCTGCCAAGAATAGATGACTTGGTTGATCAGTTGTGTGGTGCAACCATCTTTTCTAAGATAGATCTAAGATTAGGATATCATCAGTTGTGTATCAAGGAGAGTGACATACCGAAATCTGCCTTTAGGACAAGGTATGGTCACTATGAGTTCATAGTTATGTCATTTGGACTAACTAATGCACCGAATGCATTCATGGGACTCATGAATAGAATCTTTCGACCTTTTCTCGATTAATGTGTAGTAGTCTTCATAGATGACATCTTGATATATAGTAGAGATGCTCAATAGCATGAGCAGCACCTTCGTCAGGCTTTGACTTTGCTAAGAGAGCATAAGTTGTATGTTAAGTTTAGCAAATGTGAGTTCTGGCTACCAGAAGTTTCTTTTCTTGGACACGTAATATCTGCCTCAGGTATTCGTGTTGATCCTAAGAAGGTAGAATTTGTCCTGCAATGGGAACAGCCTAAGACACCAGCGGAGATACGTAGTTTCTTAGGGTTGGTAGGCTATTACAGGAGGTTCATTAATAACTTCAGTTCAATAGCTTTACCCCTAACCAAGTTAACCAGAAAAGAGGTTCCTTTTGTCTGGAATGACAAGTGTCAACACTCTTTCCAAATATTGAAAGAAAGATTGACAAGTGCACCTGTGTTGATGTTACCTGAACAAGGGAAGGGGTATATAGTTTTCTGTGATGCATCTAAGAATGGTCTAGGATGTGTGTTGAAGCAGGGTAAGAAAGTGATTTCTTTCGCTTCTCGACAGCATAAGAAACACAAGGAGAATTATCCAATACATGATCTAGAGCTAGCTGCTATGATCCATTCTTTGAAGATCTGGAGACATTATCTCTATGGAGAAACATTCCAGATTTTCACAGACCATAAGAACCTAAAGTATATCTTTTTACAGCATGAGCTGAACATGAGACAATGTCACTGGATGGAGTTAATCAAGGACTACGATTGTACAATTGATTATCATCCAGGGAAGGCTAATGTGGTTGATGATGCATTAAGCAGAAAATCAGCAACACCAGCCTTAAACAAAGCACAGTTGAACTCCTTAGTGTGCTCTAAGAGGGATATGTTTTTATCTTTGAGGCAAAACAATGTACAGTTTAAGGTATCATTGTTAGTTGGGCTGTTAGCTGAGATGCACATAAAACCAACTCTGAGACATCAAATTAAAGAAGCACAACAAGCTGATACTATAGTTCAGCAGATTAGATCTGAGTATGGTAGTGAGAAATGAGATGGTTTTCATGAGTCAGAGGATCAGGTAGTCTGTTACCATGGTAGGATGGTATTACCTGATGCCAATGACTTGAGAAAGTTAGTTCTGGAAGAAGCTCATTCTTCGATGTATGCTATGCATCCAGGGAGCACGAAGATATATCATAACTTAAAAGACATGTATTGGTGGCCTGGATTGAAGAAAGATGTAGCTGAGTTTTTTATGCAGTGTCCGGTGTGTCAGCAGGTTAAAGTTGAACATCAGAAGCTCGCAGGAACAATGCAACCTTTTCCCATACCACAGTGGAAATGGGATCATGTCACCATGGACTTTGTGGTTGGTCTGCCTAGAATAGTCAAAGGTCATGATTCCATATGGGTGATAGTTGATAGGTTGACAAACACAACACATTTCTAACCTATCAAAACAACCTACACTGCTAAGAAGTTGGCACAGTTATATGTAGATGAGATAGTGCGGTTGTACGGGGTTCCATCTACCATTATTTTTGATAGAGGTCCCCAGTTCACGAGTCATTTTTGGGAATGAATTCATAAAGCTTTGGGTACGCAGTTAAGGTTTAGTACAACCTTTCACCCTAAGGTAGATGGACAAGCTGAAAGGACCATACAAACTCTGGAGATTTTCTTAGAGCATGTGTCCTTCAGTTTGTAGGAAGTTGGGATCTACACCTGAGCTTGATAGAATTTGCTTACAATAATAGATATCAACATAGTATTGACATGGCACCATATGAAGCATTATATGGTAGACGATGTAGATCTCTTTTATGTTGGTATGAAATTGGAGAAAATCAACTTTTGGGTCTTGAGTTAGTACAGCAGACAACGGAGAAGATTAAAGTAATACAACAACAGTTAAAGACTGCACATGATAGACAGAAATCATACATCGACAAACAACGAAGACCTTTAGAATTCCAAGTTGGAGACAGAGTATATCTCAAGGTCTCACCTAGGAAAGGAGTTTGCAAATTTGGAAGGAAGGGAAAGTTAGCTCCTAGTTTTATGGGGCCTTATCCAATCATTGAACAGATTGGAAAGGTAGCTTATAAGTTGGAGTTACCACCTGAGTTGCATAAGTCGCACCCAGTGTTCCACATCTCCATGTTGAGAAAGTGTCACCCTGACACAGAATTAGTTCTACAACCTGTGGAGGTAGAATTAAATAATGATATATCATATGTTGACGGACCTGTGACGATCCTTGACAAAAGAATTAAAAAGCTGAAAAAGAAAGACATTTGTCTTGTAAAAGTCCTCTAGAATCACCGTGGCATTGAAGAAGCTACATGGGAACTGGAGGAAGAGATGAGGAGGAAATACCCTACTCTTTTCTCTTAAATGTTTTGTTGATGATTTTGGGGACAAAATCCTTGTAAGGGGTGGATAATTTGTAACATCCCTGACCTGGGTTATTCTCTAACCCTAGATGTTTTGCTTAATAATGTTGATTAGATGCTTGTTAATATTTCTTGGAAAGTAATTAAGGCTCAAGAGGAACTTATATTTCAATTTTAGTTCTTTTTTAATAATGTGAACCCAAGGAGGTATAACAAGAACAAGGAGAATCACAAGTTGTTGTGGAATATCAAGTTCCTTGTGTAACACACAAAACTCATAGTTCTAGTCGAACACGCCTTGAGTTTGAAAGATTATTATATTTTATGACTCAAGAAGGCGGTGAGTTGATCATAGATGATGAGTTGACAACCTACATAGAAGCTATTGAGGGACCAGAGTTTGAGAAATGGATTGAGACCATGAGGTCCAAGATGGAGTCCATGTATACCAACAAGGTATGACCTTAATGGATCCACTTGAAGGGCTATACACATAAGGTGCATTTGTGTCTTTGAAATAAGACCAACATAGAAGTGTAGATTGGTTACAAAGACTTTCATACAAGTTAAAGGTGTTCAACATAATGAACATTGTTTTGTTAGTTTTGGACTAAAGTGCAAATTACCCAAGTTGAGGGGTTAACTTGCAAATTATACATGATAAAATGTTTATCAGATGTTGAAGCATCATAATAATTAGAATGATGCAGTGGTATGGTTTCCACAAGCTTGAGCACCAAGATAGAGCTTGATGAGCAATCCTTGTGCATTAAAACCTAGTTTTGGTGCAATGTGCAATTTACCCAAAACCTAGGGTTAAATATACAAAATATCACTTCTAGAGGGTCCCCCATGTTTCTTGGCATCAAGTAGAGAAAATAAAATGGGAGGGGCGTCTCATTTGAATTATTTTGGAGGAGAGAGAATCTTGATATTAAAATAATCAAGATTTAAGCATAATTGAAACCCTAATTCAATTTAATGCCAAAATAAATAAAATAATTGAAGGGCCTTCAACCAAAAATGAGATGGTTAAATTTTCTCAAGTGTGAACACACTTATGCCTTGCAAAGGCAACGAAATATCCTAAGGAGGTTTAGACTCCACTCACATTATTATAAGAAAAAGTAATATCCACAAAAAAGGGGATATTAGTATAATATGTTTAAGATGCTTAATTCCTTTTCTTTTAATTCTTGGATAATGAAGAAATTTTGCAAGAAGTAGAAGGTGGCTTCATGGCCAAGTAATTTAGGAGGAATAGGCAACACTAATTTTGGAATTAAAAGAATTTTATAAGGCATTTTCTCTCTCATTGATTTTCTTATAAAAACACCTTTTACAACTCAAATCAAAGGCTTTTTCGAACCCACTTCCTATCTTTGCTTGAAAATCGACCAAGGGAGCTAGGAGCAGCTGTAGGACGACCCCCCATCCTGTTGGTAAGCTTCTTGATCTTCTGTCACCTCGATTTCATGGTGAAAATCACAAAAACAATGCATGATTTCTTCTCTATTTCACTCCATCTTCAATCCTAGCCAATCTTTTCACTCCAAAGATTGAGGACGAGCCTTGGGAGAGTTGAAAAAGATTCCTCCACCATTGTTTATGTGAATATCCAAGATTTGAAGCTCAATTGGAGGTGGGTTATATAACTTAAACCCTTAAATGTTGTTATTGCATTCAATTCTCCATTATTTGTTGAACGTTTTGTTCTATTTGAAATTTCCTTGATCCATTGTTGTAATTACCATGAAAATGGAAGTAGATTTTGAATGAATGAAGTTATATGATGATGACATCATCTTGGGCATGCAATCCAACAAGTTTCCCTTGCAAATGGTTTTGAAGATCTTGGTCCAAACTGAAAACTACTAGAGGGGGGGTGAATAGAGTTTTATAGATAATTTTAACAATTATTAAACTCAAGCAACCAACCACAAAAATATTGGACAAGGGGACAAGGATTTAGAGTGGTTCCAACTTTAGCAAATACTAAAGTTGTCAGTCCACTACCCGGTTGCTTACCCAACCGGGATTTGGAAAGAAATTAATTTTATTACCTCACAAGGACTTTACATAAAATTACAATTTCTCTCCCTAAACCCTTCAAGCAGCCTTCACCTAGAAGTAATCGCCCAACCTTGAAGCAGCCTTCACCTAGAAGTAATTGCACCACCTTGAAGCAGCCTTCCTCCTGAAGTAGCTTCCCGTTGCAATAGCCTTCTTGAAGTAGCTTCCCGTGCGATAGCCTTCTTGAAGTAGCTTGAAGTCCACCTTCTCCTCCTGAGAAGAACCTTCTCCAATCCGCAGCCTCCAACCCTAGGAGTAGCAAGGAGAATACAAAGGATAAAAAGGAACAAGAAGGAAAATAGAAATTACAACTTATCCTTTGAAGCCCAAGGCTTGATATGCCTAGATCAAGCGTATAGATCTCCTAACCAAGTGTGTGAACTTGTGATTGCTGTGGTAGGAGATTCTAGCCTATAGGACACGAATTTGAGCTAAGGAGAAAGTAGGCCAATGATCACAGTGCTCAATTTGCTTGCAACAGATTGCTCAAGTATGCTCAAGTATTTCTCAAGTATAGCAAGTGTAAAACAAGTAAGTTTAGGTGTCCTATGACTTGTCCTATTTATAGGAATGTCCTAAGGAAGCTTAAGGACATTCTAGACAACTTCTAGGGGTTTCTAAGTGCTTAACTAGCCGTTAGGTACAAAGTTGTTGCTTTAACAACGGCTAATTAATTAATTCTGCAGTTGCTGTCAGAGACCATCTCGGTCGACAAATGGTCGACCGAGACACCTACTCGGTCGAACTTTTGTCGACCGACAGGCTCTCTGGAACAATTGATTTGCAACGTCTTTCATCAACTGCCAACTAACTTGTCTGTTGTGTCTAACGACTACTTTGGATCTTTCTCGGTCGAGAAGATTGTCGACCGAGAGTGTCTCAGTCGAGGAGTTTGTCGACCGAGATTGATCCTGTTTCAAGGTTTCAATTTAGGCACTAATTATGTGTGTAAGTGTGCATAAGTAATCCTATTTGAATGGGATGACTTGTCTAACTGTGGTGTTTAGCTAGGGAGAATCTAACGCTTGATTTACATGCAATTCTAAGTACTTGTACATTATATTTTTGTACAAGTTTTTACAATAGTGATTACATTGCATGAAAATATAAATATGTAAGCTTGTAGATTTTCCCTTGTTGCTTTGGCATCCTGCACACTTAAGTAGCTCGTTAGATTAATAAGAATGAAATGTTTGTCATAATCAAAACAAAGGGATTTATAGATGTCCATTTAGCCAACAATCTCCCCCTTTTTGAAGATGACAAACATTTCCAAAATATAAATAAAGGAAATATAAACCATATGAGTTTCATACCTTTAGATTACCTTTTGTAGACGTTCCTCTTGTTTATAAAATGTGTGCTTATTATTCCCCTTGAATTATGGAACATGAAATCCAATTCACTAGGGAATATAGCAACTTTGAATGTAAAGCCAAGAGTTTATTTATGAAACTCATTAATTGAGTTTTTTTTTAAAGTTATAGTTTTATATTTATTTCTCCCCCTTTGTCATTTCAAAAAGATAACCGTTTAAGAATAAAAACTCCCCCTTAATTATATATCCCATCTAATGAAAAAGATGTCCATTTAAAAGCCAAAAATGTAAACAAGAGTTTTTGTTTAAGTAGCACAAATATCAAAGAAAACATCCTCCAAAGGAGTGATAAGCAATTGCTTCCTAATGTTGTTAAATTGATCTAGTGGAAACGGTTTTGTAAAAATATCAGCCAATTGATCTTCTATATCAATATGATGAAGGGAAACATGATTCTTGGAGATATGATCCCTTAAGAAGTGATGACGGATTTCAATATGTTTAGCCCGGCTGTGTAAAATAGGATTGTGTGCTAAGTTTATGGCGCTCGTGTTGTCACAAAAAATAGGTGTAGATGACAGATTAAAATCATAATCGCTTAACACCTGTTGCATATAAAGCACTTGAGCACAACAAGACCCGGCTGCCATATATTCAGCTTCAGTTGTAGATAGGGCAACCGTATTTTGTTTCTTGCTTAACCAAGATACTAAAGCTCTCCCTAATAAGAAACAGCCACCACTAGTACTCTTGCGATCAAGTCGACAACCAGCATAATCCGCATCAGTATAAGCTTTAAAATCTAAGGATTGTCCTTTTGGATACCATAAACCAAAGCAAGTAGTACCGGCTAGATAACGAAGAATTCGTTTAACTGCTAGAAAATGAGAGTGCATAGGTTGTGATTGAAATCGAGCACAAAGACCAACGGAAAACATAATGTCCGGTCGAGAAGCAGTTAAATATAGCAAACTACCAATCATGGCTCTATATAAGGAATCATCAATAGGGTCCCCATTTTCATCCTTATCAATTTTGATAGAAGTAGCCATAGGAGTAGTAGCATGTTTGCATTGATCCATCCCAAAACGTTTTAAGAGCTCTTTAGTATATTTTTCTTGGCTTATGAAAATTCCTGCAGGTGTTTGCTTAATTTGAAAACCAAGAAAGAATGTTAGTTCACCCATGAGGCTCATTTCAAATTCTTTTTGCATAATGTCACTGAATTGTGTGCATAAGGAATCATTAGAAGCTCCAAAAATAATGTCATCAACATATATTTGCACAACTAGGAAATTAGAGGCATATGTTTTGAAAAATAAAGTGGAATCTGAATTTCCAATAGAAAAACTATTATCAAAAAGATATGTCTTGAGCCTTTCATACCAATTTCTAGGTGCTTGTTTTAAACCATAAAGTGCTTTCTTAAGTTTATAAACATAGTCACCTTTTTCCGGTATTTCAAAGCCAGGTGGTTGGGCAACATAAACTTCTTCTTGAATGATGCCATTTAGAAATGCACTTTTGACATCCATTTGATAGAGCTTAATGTTTTTATGGGCAGCAATAGCTAGTAACATCCTAATAGCTTCAAGTCTAGCTACAGGTGCATATGTTTCATCAAAATCTATTCCTTCTTGTTGATTATAACCTTGTGCTACTAACCGAGCTTTATTCCTTATGACTTCTCCTGCCTCATTAAGCTTATTCCTAAAAACCCATTTAGTTCCTATGATAGTTTTATCTTGTGGTTTAGGAACTAAATCCCATACATCATTTTTAGTGAATTGATTCAATTCTTCTTGCATGGCTATTATCCAATAATCATCCTTAAGAGCTTCGGATATCTTCTTAGGTTCAATGATAGAAACAAAAGCCATGTTTGCAACATCTTTGAAGGAAGACTGAGTTTTGACTTTATCATTTGGATCTCCAATAATTAGTTCTTGGGGATGATCCTTGATAAGCCTAGGTGTAGGTTGTGTTTCAACTTGGGGATTGGATGTAGTAACTTTCTCACTATCATTTGGTATGGTTACATTTTCGAATTGATTAGTGAGATCAGTGATTTCTAGATTTTCAGATTTTGACTCCTCATGAAAAGAAACATGAATGGATTCCTCAACTTTTCTAGAGATAGTGTTATATACTCTAAAAGCTTTGCTAGAAGTGGAATATCCCAAAAAGAATGCTTTGTGTGATTTAGAATCAAACTTGTCTCTATCATCTTTGGTATTTAAAATGTAGCATGTGGAGCCAAAGGTATGAAAATAGTCAACTCTAGGTTTCTTAGAATGTATGAGTTCATATGCAGTTTTCTTTAAATAAGAGTGAACAGTTACTCTATTTAGCACATAGCATACAGTGTTTACAGCTTCAGCCCAAAAGGTTTTGGGTGTGTTATGTTCAAGCATCATAGTTCTAGCCATTTCTTGTAGTGATCGATTTTTCCTTTCAACTATACCATTTTGCTGTGGGGTGCGTGGAGCAGAAAAATTATGAGTGTATCCTTGAGATGTACAAAACTCTTCAAATGTATGATTTTCAAATTCCCCACCATGATCACTTCTAATGGTACATATTTTATTTTGTAAGAGATTTTCAATCTTTGAACAAAATTGCATAAAAACATGAATAGTATCATCTTTAGTTGCAATAAAATGTACCCATGTATATCTACTATAATCATCAACAATCACAAAGCAGTATCTCTTACCACCAATTGATTGTGTCCTCATTGGTCCAAATAGATCCATATGAATTAATTCTAATGATCTACTGGTGCTAAGTACATGTTTTGATTTGAAAGATGTTTTGGTTTGCTTTCCCATTGTGCATGGTTCACAATTTTCACTTTGATCAAAAGATAAAGTAGGCAATCCGCGAACAAGATCATATTTCACTAACTTTTTGATAACATGTGAACTAGCATGTCCTAGCTTTTTATGCCATATTTGTAAGGTATTGTCATTTGCAAGCAAGCATTTTCCTACTACTGTTTTCATAGAGTTAGGTTTAAGAATATAAAGATTACCAACTCTATTTCCTTCATAAACAACATTTGTAGTATTTTCTATTAATAACTTGCAGCAGGTTTTGTTAAATAACACATCATAACCACTATCACATAATTGGCTAACACTTATTAAGTTATGGTGCAAACCATCAACAAGTAGAACATTCTTAATTTCAAGGTTTGTACCAACATTACCTATTCCAACGATTTTGCCCTTACCATTGTCTCCAAAAGTGACTGTTCCACTTTTCTTTTCTTCAAAAGTTTGGAATGCATCCTTGTTTCCGGTCATATGTTTGGAACATCCACTGTCAACCACCCATTCCTGCATTAAAATGTAGATTTTGGTACCCATGTGATGGTATGATATGGTTAGAATCATTTAAATATAGATTTGTATAAAAGTTCTGAAACAGAAGTCCAGTCGGATGACAATTGTTCGACCGACATATGTCTCGGTCGACAATTTGTCGATCGAGAAGGTTACTGTATTACAATCAAAGATACGCACAAATTTGCTCGGTTGACCAATTTTCGACCGAAATAGGTGCTGTAAATTTTGATTTGTTAAAGTCATTCAGTCGGTCGACAATACTTCGACCGATCTAAAGCTCGGTCGACAATACTTCGACCGACAAGGTTTCTGTTTTAGTACAACAATGCAGAAAAATAATAACAATATGCATGACCCCTTTTGTTTAGTTGAGATAAGACAATATAAATAGCAAAATAAAGCATTTGGTCATATCTCAACTACATTCCACTTTACTAAGTTTGGGGTTTTGGGATCCAAACTAAGTCGGACTCCTTAGTCTTGTAGGGGCATGAAAAGGAATAGTGTCCAAGACGTAAGCAGAAATGGCAAGTAATAGAATCAACTTCATTTCTCTTTCTAGCCATTGTGTTCTTAGGTACAAACCTAGTTTGAGTTCTTTTGGGTTGATTTTTCTTTGGAGCATATCCCACACCTTTTCTTCCATTGAAAACAGTGCCAACTCTTAGTATGTTATCAAGTATATCTTTTCTTCTTAACTCATAAAGTTCTCTTTGCAACATAGCAATGTCATTCATTTTCTTGTGTAGATCTTTTCTTGCTTGATCTAAATCAGAAAACAATGAGTCCTTTTCCTTTACAAGATTATCATAGTCTGAATGGTTACACAAAATAGGCTGAGTTTGAAAATCTTGTAGTTTAGCTAACAATTCAGTCTTTTCTTTAGAAAGAAGATCAACATTTGTTTCTAAAGTGAGTAGATTTCTAGTACAATCATCTAAAGATGTTTTTAAAGATAGATTCTCAAGATCAGTGTTGTTCTTTTCAGAAGAAAGTTCATCTAATTTGGCAATGAGCTCATCATTTGATTTTATAGCCTTCTTTAGTTTCTTCTTGGCATCAATATATTTATCATGAGTTTCTTGTAAATTAGTAACTAACTCTTCTTTAGGAAGATCAATTAGGCTTACCTCTTGAGAGTCTTCATTGTCTTCTCTTGCCATTAGACATTCCACCTCTTCTCCGCTTTCACTCTCACTTGACTCATCCCATGCAGCTTTATAGGCTTTTTCTCCTTTCTTCTTGTGTGAGCTTTTCTTTCCCTTCTTTGCTTTGGGACATTCATTTTTGAAATGCCCTTTCTTCCCACATTCAAAGCACCTAGGAGGGGTAGAAGAACTAGAAATTTTGTTAGTTTTAAACCTTTTGTATTTCTACTGTTGACGATCAAGGCTTCTTCTCCTTCTTCTTCACTTGACTCCTCACTTTCTTGTGTGACGACTTTTGAAGCTTTGAGAGCCACATCCTTCTTCTTCCCATTTTGACGTTCACGTTCTCTTCTTTCTTCCTCTTCTAGATCTGCCTCATGAGCTTCTAAATTGCCGATGAGTTGCATCATTTTGAGTCGAGTGAGGTCGTTTGCTTCTTCAATGGCTGTCACCTTTGGCTTGTATTTTGGAGGAAGTGATCGAAGGATTTTTGATACCTGATCTTCCTCAAGGACAGGTTTTCCTAGGGCACTTAAACCATTAACAATGGTAGAGAATTTTGAAAACATTTCACTAATAGATTCATTAGGATCCATACGAAAATGTTCAAGCTTCGTTTTAAGCAAGCTAATTTTGGAATTTTTTACTTGGACTGTACCCTCATAGGTTATGGACAGTCTATGCCAAATATCATAAGCTGTATCACAATTAGATATTCTATTAAATTCTCCTACCGAAATAGAACAATATAAGATACTTACAGCTTTTGCATTCATTTGGGCCAGCTTTACCGTGTTTGCATCCCATTCCGCAAATTCATTTTGAGGGAGCATATATGGAGTAGACACCATTCTCCATAGATCCCAGTTGATTCCTTGGAAGTAGAATTGCATCCTTCTCTTCCAATATTGGTAGTTTGTTCCATCGAACGCTGGAGGCCTAGCAACAAGTGTCCCTTCAATGTTGAGGTTGTTGAGCACTCCGTCACCCATTTCTTCAAGACCTTGTTAGGGTTCCTTGAAGCCTTGCTCTGATACCAACTGAAAACTACTAGAGGGGGGTGAATAGAGTTTTATAGATAATTTTAACAATTATTAAACTCAAGCAACCAACCACAAAAATATTGGACAAGGGGACAAGGATTTAGAGTGGTTCCAACTTTAGCAAATACTAAAGTTGTCAGTCCACTACCTGGTTGCTTACCCAACCGGGATTTGGAAAGAAATTAATTTTATTACCTCGCAAGGACTTTACATAAAATTACAATTTCTCTCCCTAAACCCTTCAAGCAGCCTTCACCTAGAAGTAATCGCCCAACCTTGAAGCAGCCTTCACCTAGAAGTAATTGCACCACCTTGAAGCAGCCTTCCTCCTGAAGTAGCTTCCCGTTGCAATAGCCTTCTTGAAGTAGCTTCCCGTGCGATAGCCTTCTTGAAGTAGCTTGAAGTCCACCTTCTCCTCCTGAGAAGAACCTTCTCCAATCCGCAGCCTCCAACCCTAGGAGTAGCAAGGAGAATACAAAGGATAAAAAGGAACAAGAAGGAAAATAGAAATTACAACTTATCCTTTAAAGCCCAAGGCTTGATATGCCTAGATCAAGCGTATAGATCTCCTAACCAAGTGTGTGAACTTGTGATTGCTGTGGTAGGAGATTCTAGCCTATAGGACACGAATTTGAGCTAAGGAGAAAGTAGGCCAATGATCACAGTGCTCAATTTGCTTGCAACAGATTGCTCAAGTATGCTCAAGTATTTCTCAAGTATAGCAAGTGTAAAACAAGTAAGTTTAGGTGTCCTATGACTTGTCCTATTTATAGGAATGTCCTAAGGAAGCTTAAGGACGTTCTAGACAACTTCTAGGGGTTTCTAAGTGCTTAACTAGCTGTTAGGTACAAAGTTGTTGCTTTAACAACGGCTAATTAATTAATTCTGCAGTTGCTGTCAGAGACCATCTCGGTCGACAAATGGTCGACCGAGACACCTACTCGGTCGAACTTTTGTCGACCGACAGGCTCTCTGGAACAAGTGATTTGCAACGTCTTTCATCAAATGCCAACTAACTTGTCTGTTGTGTCTAACGGCTACTTTGGATCTTTCTCGGTCGAGAAGATTGTCGACCGAGAGTGTCTCGGTCGAGGAGTTTGTCGACCGAGATTGATCCTGTTTCAAGATTTCAATTTAGGCACTAATTATGTGTGTAAGTGTGCATAAGTAATCCTATTTGAATGGGATGACTTGTCTAACTGTGGTGTTTAGCTAGGGAGAATCTAACGCTTGATTTACATGAAATTCTAAGTACTTGTACATTATATTTTTGTACAAGTTTTTACAATAGTGATTACATTGCATGAAAATATAAATATGTAAGCTTGTAGATTTTCCCTTGTTGCTTTGTCATCCTGCACACTTAAGTAGCTCATTAGATTAATAAGAATGAAATGTTTGTCATAATCAAAACAAAGGGATTTATAGATGTCCATTTAGCCAACACAAACGGTTTCACCAAACCGTTTGGAGACTAAACGGTTTGCAAACCGTTTAGAGTCTTGAACCCCAAACTGTTTAGGATGGTTGACCATTTGGATGGGTTGACCATTTGAGGTCAGGGCCCTAGTACTTGTTGTTTGAGGATCTAATAGCTCCAATTGATTGAATCAATGTATGGACAATCATCTAATTAGAAACCCTAATCGGGTTGAGTGCTGATTTTGCAATTGATTAATTTAATTCTTTGGGTTGATTAACCCAAATGGTCTCAAGACCATTTGGAGATCACCCAAACGGTCTCAAGACCGTTTGTAGGTCAATCAAGACCGTTTGGAGGTCTAGGGTTGAGTATGGTGAATAAGTTGAAGATTGAAAGATATCAAATTGTAATGCAATCAATAGCTAGTTTGATGAGTAACCCAATGATGCAAACCCTAGTTGAACTTAACAAATTATAATGATGGATGGGTCAAATGGTCTCAATACTGTTTGGAGGTCATCCAAATGACCTCAAGACCGTTTGAGGTCAGGTCATGCCAAATTTGAATGATGGACCAATGATTTCTAAGCAATTAGTTCCACAATGACTAATATTGAAGGTTTGTCGATTTCAACGCTAATTCAATTGGGTTCAAAACCCTAATTGATGATCAATTGAAGGTTAAATCAATTGAAAGATGATTCATTAATCTCAATTGAAGTATGGTGCTTAGGTTGACTTGGTGAGTAATTATACAGATTCAATTGATGAAGGAATTAATCTTGGAAACCCTAACTTAATATGAGAGGTTGAGACCATTTTTGGTCCAATCGGTTTTGAGGAGGTTTGCACCAAACGGTCTCAAGACCTTTTGGGACCAAACGATCCCAAACCGATTGAGACTCAAATAGTTTCAAGCACCTAATTTGTCAAACGGTTTCAAGCACCTAATTTGTCAAATGGTTTCAAGCACCTACTTTGCTAAATGGTTTCAAGTGTTTGATCAAGACCGTTTGGAGGACTAAACAGTCTTAGACCATTTGTAGGTATTTCAAGCAAGACCGTTTGACGTCTGGTTGGTCAAGACCATTTGGGGTCTAAGTGACCAAGACCGTTTGAGAAGTAATTAATCAAAACCGTATGGACACTTAAGGTGATTGAAGGTCAATTGTTTAATTGATCATTACATGATATAATCCAAGGGTGATTATAGTAATTGTACCCTTAATGAGATAGGGTGATTAGTACCTCTTGAATGATTAATCCTTGATGATTATGGAAGTAATGACACAATACATGTGTCAGCTCTCCAATCAAGTTGAGGTAACCTAATCTAATCAGGTCTGAAGTAAATATCATCTTATAAAGGATGAGAGAGAGAGGACTTCCTACATGAATGATTATCATGTAGTGATTAAGCCTCAACACTTCCAACATGGATGAATGTGTAATTAGGGTATGATCCTTGATAAAGAGGTCACGAACCCTAATTAAGAAGGTTAATGTACCCTAACCCTAATTGAGGGCAATGATAGGTGGAACCCTAATTTATGGTAATGGTATGACCCTAATTTAGGGTAATGACTTGAGAAACCCTAATTTAGGGAACTTTAATAATAAATCATGATTGAATGTGAATAGTAAACCCTAATTGAGGATGATGTTATGAGAAACCCTAATCAAGGGTGAAACCATATGAAACCCTAAGTAAGGGTGATGTCATGTGGAACCCTAGACAAGGGTGATGTCAAAATGAAATCATTATAATGAGAGGTAAAACCTAATTCAAGGTAATGTTATGTTCTGATATGTGATACTATGATATGAAATCCTACATTGATATAGGATAAAGATATGTGGAGCCCTAATCTTGGGTTGTAATATAGGAAACCCTAATTTTGGGCAATATAATGATAAATCATGACCCAAATATGGGTAATGAGATATAGTATTCCTAATGGACATAAATTGGGAAATCCTAACTCAAAGGAGGAAATAATGATGTTATTTTACAATGCATAGTGCTGATTTGTAATTGATATAATTGTTATGATGTGCACTAATTATGCAGGTTTCATGAGATGGTGGACATAGCCAGGTATGAGCTATGATGCTTTACTATTGAATTTGCCTTATGGGCCTTGTGAGCCATAATATGTTGGGTTGCCTAGTGAGAGGTAACAAGAGATATTAATGGGCTTTAAGGGCCATGTGAAATACCTGCACCGCAATTATTATGTTTACAATGATCAGATGACCTGAAGGCATTATGTTACCTGATAAAGTGGTAACAAGTGTTTTGATGAATTAAGGGTTTGAACACCCATGTTTCATAATCATAATGATGAGATGATAAGGGATGAGAATACCCTGATGTGATAAGGGATTGAGATCCCAATGTCTAACAGAGCTTTGAAAAGAATTTGATAGAAATAGTATTCATTCTTTGTAGCAACTATTATAATGTTTTATGTTTGAAAAACATGTTTGATGCTAAAAGAATATTGTAATGTACTTAATTAATCAAGTGAAATAGTATCATGTAGAGCCCTGACCATTGATCCATCATTGTCAGTAGTTTGATGATGGTGAAATAGGTTCCCTATAGGAACTCCTGGAGGGCATACTTTTGAGTATGTGGGGGTTATGGGCGCGAATATCCTTACGCCGTAATGGAGGAATTGATTTGAGGTAAACATTAAATCTCTCAATCCTTCATTAATTATGTCGGGATGGATGTATCACTAAGATCCCGAAGACTGGGATTGATGTATCATTAATCTCCTGATGATCTTAATGTCGGATCGATGTGAGATAAATATAATATCTCTCGATTGTGAAGAGAGTACAGCATTCCACTATAACTCTAATAGTGAAGTTTCCAGTATACCCTGGAAAGCTATTTAGCAAAGACATAAGATGTCCTGCATTTGGTCCTCACACTGACTGCGGAAGATGAGGTCATGGGAATCCGGCTCTTCTATTGACCTATGTATGGTACCGATTTCGATTTCGCAATGGTCGGTTGGAGTATGAGCGGTATACCTCATCTCCTCAGGGCTTAAGTATGTTTGTAAAATGTAATCAGTCGTGTAGCATATTTTCTTAGGGTTGAAATACGAGAATCAATGGTTGATGATACATTGTTTAGTATGTTTTAGTTGGCTAAATGATATATATGTTCTTCATATTCCTTATTAAATAAATGATATACTGCTTTATCAAGATATAGCTGAAATGACTTGAATAGAAGATACTGCTCTAAATTGTTTAGTCAATAATTTTTGTTGTTGTTGAATACTTATGATTCTTCTGCTCAGTTTTATTCTATTAATTGCAATAATAATGTTTCTGGCGGAGAGTTATATCTCTCGTTGGGACAATTTTTAATTGTCTCACCTCCATGGGATCCAACTTTTTAGGTAGACACCGAAGAAGAGGCAGGAACCCTACAGCAAGGGAAGAATAGCAGCAGCAGTAGCAGAACCAAGGATAGTAGTGAATCCTTAGGTGGAAACACTGGTTGTCATGTTCTATTAGTATAGAGTCCTATGTGTCGTCTCTATACTCTCAGGTCCTAGGAGTCAGTAGTTAGTTTAGTATTGATCTCAGATTTTGGCTTGATGCCTGGAGATTTTTGTACTTCCTATGTATAGTCTAACAGGGTAGCTGATGTTTGTAACTCTCGAGAAGGATTGGTATAAGAGATGTACTAGTAAACGAAAATGTATTTGAAATACTTTGGTTCTTTATGAAAGATTTTTTCAATTTATGGATCTCTTTGTAAAAAGTTTTAATATTAGTGATTTTCAGTAATTCCACTGCTAACGACCACTTCCACATTAGTTAATCTTGTTTTTGTGAGATGGATGTCACAACTATACTCTACCTATCAGAGTTTCCCTATCCCTAGATTCTCTAAAGTTTTCACACCCTAAACCAAGTCCTTCTTCTGTGAAAGGGCTTACCCATACATGTATCTCTCTAGTGTTTACCCTCTCCAAAGGGACCTACATAAAAGGTTACATCTTTTCACATTTTACTTCCCTAATTAACCATTTCTTTTTAAGGCTTATTAAGCAAAGACATGAGAAGTAGACCGTGAGAGATGAGGAACCTAAAAGATACCTTAAGCTTTACTAATTTTTCTCTTAAATTTTCTAAGGATGTTTGAAATTATAGACTATTAGGTATTAGTTGATGAACCTGGCTCTGATACCAAATGTAATGACCGGCACTTTTGAGTGTCTAAAAGACCTTAAAGTTATGGATCGTTAATCACAAATTCTAAGATCAGATTCATGAAATAATATAGAATAGTAAACAATTTCCATTAAGGATCAAATATTTCATGTTTGCATAAAAACCTTCTCTAAGGAGTTACATGACTTTTAAACAGAACTAACTTATACAAGTGTGAAGATATACCATTACAACTAAACCATCAGGAATAACTCTAGTGTCTTCAACATCTTTATTTGTCCCCTCCTGTCCACGCTATCAAGTATATCTGGTACCTAAAATGCCAACAAACAAATACACGATCAGTATATTTCTATACTGGTACGTGAGTTCAAACAATAATTACAAGTAACATATAAGCAACATCTTTATCTTTCATATAAGAACATAAACTTATTTTTATATTCTAACCCATATCTGGTCAACTACCTTAGGTGTAATCATTATCCCTCCGGGGCTCGTGTGCATTACCCTTAAGATCAGTCTAACCTAGGGTTCAGAATATTATTATTTACTTTACATGATACTCATAGGAACTTTATAATTTGCAAGAACTTAATAAACAAGCAAACAGTTTATTTGTCATTCAATCTCATCGAGAAACATCGGCAATCTCAGAATTTGATACATGTACATTCATAAGCGTAACCACGTACCTTATGCTATTGCAGAAACCATGCAGAACATCATATGCTTTAAGTATGTATCCAAACATCCAAGCAATAAGGAAGTCAATCTGAAATAAACATACTACATATGTGTCACTATGTATTCGCACTACATTACCCAGATCTAGATGTGATCCTAAACTAGGGTTTAGGGTTATCTTGTGTTGGACTAGGGGTTAGGATTACAAACCCTAATTCCATCATATCATGGTTTCTAAGATTACAAATCCAGTTATGCATATTTGGTGAAACCCTAATTGTAACACCCCTGACCTAGGTTATGACCTAACCCTGGAAGTTTTGCCTAAATATGTAATTAATATACTTGTGAACACTCCCTGGCATGTAATTAAGTTCCTCAGGAACATTTACTTTCAATTTTGCTCCTTTTTGTATAAAGTTGTAGCATTGTGTTGTATGCAGGGACCTATGTGCAAATTACCCAGTTTAAGGGTTGAACTTGCAAAATTCACAAGATAAGATGTTCCTTTGATGTTGAGACATCATGAGAATGGTTATGGTAAAGTTTGAGGGATTTCCCAAGCTTGAGCACCAAGGTGCAGCTGTGGAAGCAATTCCCATGCTTAGAAACCCTAATTTGGGGTAAAGTGCAATTTACCCAAATTGAGGGGTCCAAGTGTAATTCTTAACATCTAAAACATCTTTTAAGACTCTTGTCATCATTTAGAGTGGAAATGATGAAAGGGGCACATCAAAGATTGATCAGATAAGAAAAGATGAACTTTGTGGTGAAAAACACCTAATTTGGGTACAGAAATCTTTCATGGATGTACCCTAGTTGTAGGTTGGCTTTCTTTACCCTTAGATCTTGAGATTCCATGAGATTTGCATAAGGATAGATGAGTTTGGACGTGCCTTTGAGCAAGGAGGGACCTAGATGTGATTTCCAATCTTGTAAGGTCCTTAGGATGTAAAAGGGGCTAAAGTATATAAGCCACCTCTTTACAAGATAAGTGAACGATCCTTCCTTTACTTCATTCTCATCTCTTCTTGCTCAAACGGCCAAGGGTAGCTCTGGAGCTCAGGGGGACGACCAACCTATTCTAGGTAAGAGAACCCCACCTTCTAGCTCAAATTTATGGAGGAATTCACTTTCTAAGGTTGGTTTTGTGGTTAGCTTACTTAGTCTTCTTGTTCTAGCCGACCAAAGCAACGTTTCCTTGGAGAATTCACCCCTGACCAAGTTGTGGAAGCTCAAGGACGCCATTAAAGCTTGGAGCTTGAAGGCTTGGAGCTTTAGGATCAACCTTTAGGCGGGTTTTATAACTCTAAACTTATGCTTTATATGCATGCTCAATTCTCGCATTTTACTTGGTAAAATCTTCTTCTACCTCCCTTCTTTCTTGCACGTTTGCAAGCAAAACAGTGGGGAAACCGACCTTGCTATAGGTTGAAGATGAGGGGCGTGATTCCCTATGTTACTTTTTCAAACGACCTTGGACCCTTTTGGTCCAAACGGTTGCAAACCGTTTGGGTTCAAACAGTTTCAAACCGTTTGCTCTCAAACGATCTTGCAAGACCGTTTGGATTGAAACGGTCTCAAGACCGTTTGAAAGAGTTGACCAAGGGACGACCGTTTGAGGGTCTGTTCCTAACATATTGAATTTCATCTCTGCAAAGAATCAAAGTCTAATTCTTAACCGATTGAGAGTTGAAGGCACTTCAACATGAAACCCTAATCGGGTGAAAAAGTGCTGATTTAACATATAGATCTTGTTGAGTTTTGGGTTGAAGGACCCAAACGGTCTCAAGACCGTTTGGGGATTCCTCCAAAAGGTCCCAACACCGTTTGGGCACAACCCAAGACCGTTTGAAGGTCTAGGGTTGAGTTAATCTAATGGTTTGAAGGTCCAATTGTAGGAAATTGATGAATTGATGAAAATTGCTGATTTTGACCTAATTGGACTTCAACCTTAGTCAAAACGATTTGGATCTTGGTCAAACTTTGGGCAAACGGTCTCAAGACCGTTTGGATGATGTCCAAACGACCTCAAGACCGTTTGGGCCAACTTTGAGCCCAATTGGAGGTCAATTGATAGGTTCAACCTTGAATTGATTCACATTGTTGAACATTGATGACCAATCAACTTGAAACCCTAATTGAGAACGATTGAACCCTAATTGGCTTGTAATTGAGGGTCCATTTGATGTCTAAGTGGCTAAGGCTAAACCTAATTGACTCAATTTATAAGTGGTTAGCATAGCTTTGATCAATTGAGGGCTTCATCACACATATCCATGAACATTGGTGACCTTTGAACCCCTTTGGAGGTCCAAACGGTTTGAGCCCATTTGGACCAAACGGTCTCAAGACCGTTTGGATCCAAACGGTCTCAAGACTGTTTGAGACCAAACGGTCTCAAGACCATTTGGGGCCAAACGGTCTCAAGACCGTTTGGGCTCAAACGACCTCAAGACCGTTTGGGCTCAAACGACCTCAAGGTCGATTGGTCCAAACGACCTCAAACCGATTGAAGCTCCAAACGGTTTGGAAGTCAACCCTTCCAAACGGTCTTCACCTCAAAACGGTCTCAAGACCGTTTGGATCCAAATGGTCTCAAGACCGTTTGGGGTCAAACGGTCTCAAGACCGTTTGGGTGGTTGAAACCGTTTGAAGGTTAAAACCGTTTGGAGATTGGTGATGGTTTGTACTTAACCATTTGAAGATGTAATTAGTTCAATGGTGATCCAATCTAAACCCTAATGGTAACCTAGGTAATTAAGGGACTATGTGATTAGTGAGTTAACCCATGATGGTGATCATGTGGCAAATTACCAAAATACCCTTGAGGGGTCTAAAGGGATAAAACCTTGTTCTAATCAAACCCTAATCACATGATGTTGATGTTTTGGCTTATGTTAGTCAATGGAGACTTATCTCAACCTGATCTGGAGTGGTGTTGTCACCATCCACTAGTGAGAGGAGAGAGAAAGTATCTCTAGAGAGAGAAAGTATCCTAGAGAGAGAAAGTACCCTTTTAAAGAGGAAATTCAAGTGAGATACTTCAATTACATATGAATGTGCATGATTAGGGAATGACCCACCTATGTGAGATCATGGAAACCCTAATTATGATATCTAATGGATCTTAATCTTAATTAAGAGCCTTAATGATGATGTTTCTCTTACATGATGATGTAATGAGTACAATTCACCATGGAGTGAATAGTAAACCCTAATTTTAGGGTAAAGACATGAAAGAAGAATAGTAAACCCTAATTGACAGGGTTATTGAATTAAACCCTAGTTGAGGGTGATTCCATATGAAACCCTAGTTGAGGGTGATTCCATGTGAAACCCTAGTTGAGGGTGATTCCAAGTGAAACCCTAATTGGGAATGCATCCCTAATTACTGAATTGTTTACTATTATCTGATGAACTAACCATGCAGGTTGTTATGAGATGATGGTCACACCCAGGTATGGAATACCATGTTATATTCATTGAAAGCATGTCTTAAGCTTTATGAATAGTGAACCATCTTGATGCACTGCTAAGTGACATCTATAGTGAGTTATGGGTTGTAAGAGCCATAAACACCATCAAGGTCATGCTTAATAGATGACTTGTGATGAGAGAACTGAACTGGTGATTGAAATGAGTTAGGCCTGCTACATTTTAGTATTCTCATATATAGCTGTGATGCTAATGTTTTTGTATGATGTTAAGAATACTTAATGTACCTAACTAATCAAGTGAAATGTAGAGCCCTGATCATAGATCCATCATTGTCAGAGTCTAAATGATGGTGAAACAGGTTTTCCCCAGGGAACTCCTGGATCATATACTTTTGAGTATATGGGATACATGGATGTGTAGAACCTTACATCCTAGTGTAGGTAATTGATGTAGATTCTTGTAGTCTGTCATACCTTCACTATATGAGAAAGGGTGAGTGGATGATGTAGATTCTAGTAGTCCATCAGACCCCACCATATAGTCCGAAAGGTGAGATGTAATACTACACTCCCTTAAAGACACAAATACCGCATCGGTGAAAGATAAACAAGAAATCTTCCGATGACGAAGAGAGTACAGAACGCCACTGTAACTCTAAAATAGCAAAGGTCCAGTTTACCCTGGAGAGCTATTACAAAGACATCCCGCCAGATGTCAAACAATCAATCCTCTAACTGACTGAGGAAGATGAGGTCATAAGAATCCGGCTCTTTTAATGACCTATGTATGATACTGATGTGACTTCTTAGCGATCAGTTGGAGTATGAGTGGTAAGCCTCATCTCCACAGGGCATAACAATAATGTTTGAAAAACATAATCAACAGCGTAGTATATCTGTTAGAGTTATCTACGAGTTATTTGATTGATGTTACCTTGAATAGCATAGATGTTCTCATATTTTAATATTGAATGAACTCTTGCTTATCATCAGAACTGCTAGTGAATATCTTGAAGGCTCTTATTGCTTTAGTTATTCCTTGCTTTGCTTATAAAGCCTAGTGGAGAGTTATAACTCTCGCTGGGGCAATTATGTATAATTGTCTCACCCCGTAGACTTCTACTTTTTAGGTGGTCGTCGAAGATGGAGGAACAGGAACACAGGTGACCAATCCCAGCAACAGCAGCATCAGGATCAGTAAATATCTCAGGTGGAGATCTAGCCTGCTTCATGGTGTAGTTAGAGTCAAGTCCTATGTGTCCTCTGTACTCTCAGGTCCTGGAGTGTTTTGGAGTATGAATTCTTGAGAATTTTTGTATCATGTTGTATATAATTACTCAAGAAGTAATTGTCAGTGATGTAAACAGTTAAATCCTTTTTCTATGGAAAAGGTTTGTGGTTTCAGGCTCTTGTCTCGAAAAGTTTTAATTTCCCGTGATTTTTGTCTTCCGCTGTTTACCGATTGCTTCCGCACATGTTTAAATCGGGATTAATTCGTGGTTTGGAGATCGGAGCCCACACTAATCATCAACTTAATCATATTAAACTATTCATGACATCTAGATTACATTATCAGGATTAGATCATAGCAAGAAGTTGACATTGATTTTAACACCCAAAATAGCATGAATAAGATTACTAATCTAGAATCATCCATTATTCATCATTATCAAGGATTTCTTCATTATACATGTCTAGATCAGGCATTAGCTAAACATAAACAAATATGTCCAATTAAGCATCATATTAACCAAAACTAGGCTTTCCCTTACATTAAACACATTAGAACATGTATTGTACATACTTTTAGAACAGAAAGCATAATCAGGTTCTGCTATTATTTTATTTGGATTTCTCTCATTTTTATGAGCAACTTTTATATATAACTTATTGCGAACAGAGCTACGATAAATTTCCTATAATTATTCCAAGGTTATTCAGTTCTGACCAATCATTAGTTGCCACATCAGTATTTAGTGTGCTTATTAATATCCACCAAGGCTAGCCCCAACCAATGTCATAGAACCATGTTAGCCCAAGGGTTCCACACGGTTCTGGCTCACAGTAAGGTAAATTACCCCATTTCCCTCGGCGCTGTGAAGTGAGGGTGTCACTCACCCCTGGGCCTATGGTCATTTCCACACAGGGATTCTTCTCCCATCTGCAGCACGACTGCTGCTTCACCCTGCCATGGCGAGGTCAACCCACATGGTTGACTCTCACCCTTGCTCACCCAACAAACCCACAAGCACCTTAGAATCCCTCGTCTGGCTCCGACGAAGCTACCTAGCTTCATCTCTCTCACAGGGCACCCGCCAAGCGCCCGGGGTTGGCTACGCACAGTCCTACTGTGAAATGAAAAGGCAGGTGAAAGGAGGAGCATTACCTCATAGAAGCTCGCTATGAAGCCCTAGCAAGGTTCCCTGACATATTTGCATGGCCCCCGGATGTCTCTGCATCACCTCAGTCTGTCCATTGGCTGACCTCCCTATCCCTCCTTCAGCGATGGCTGGCGAGACTTGGTCCCAGCCCCAGAGTCGTTGTTGAGCCCCTTTACACATCGGGACGCATTTGCGGTCTTCCCTGGAAGCTCTGGATGAAAACAATTGGTCTCCACTATTCGGAACCAGCATTTAGGGGTCCAGGTTGTTGTCGCCTAGAAACACAGCCCCCTGGGAGGGTCTCGAGTGCTTTCGACAAATTGATCACAGATAAGACTTTCCTAGGTCAAGACTCCCCTCTCCCCTTCTTATCTAAGCCAAGGGAACAAAGTGTCCAATGTAGCAACGCTACCCTAGAGTCCTGCCATCCCTGGGATATAGGCATTATCACATCCTTTGATGATAATGCCAACCCAGGGGTTGGTTGAGTTCGGATCAAGCTCCTAAATCCATTAGGATCATCTTTTATCAACAATGAGAGTTAGAGGGGGCGCAAACTCCTTGAGGCCAGAGTTGCTCTTGTTGCCATCAGGACTCAGGGGAGTCTAGGTCAGGGGGATGACTTCCCCACACCCGGCTCTACTCGAATTCGAGTCCGGGTCAACCTAGACTCATCAAATCTTAATTATTTTATTTCACAAAAAGCCCTCTTTCTTATAATATTCGCCTAGGGCACATTATAATTCGAAATTATCCCAAACTTTGAGATAATGCCCACATTATCATTATCTATCTTATATTAAAAAATGAGAGCTTAATTATTTTTATATTTTCCCAAAATAGGGTCCTCAGTAACAAGATGAATAATTCTTCCACTAATTATCTAGGCCTCATAATAACTTGGATCATTCCAATTTTCCACCCATTAACTTATATTGTGATTATCTATCAACTAAAAAATATATTGCATATTTATCATCATCACGAATCTCCTCAATATCCAAAACATATCTTAGGGACCCATTTGTAAACCCCGATTATCTTCTTGGGCTCCAAAGTGGCCCTAAGGCCCATGAACCACATCTTGGGTCCTAAAAAGGATCCAAGGGCTTAGGAATATTCGTAATTACCAATCTTGAGGCTTTGGTAATTATTACATATTTTATTCTCCTCATAGGAATACATATGTTCCCTAATTTCATTTAGGCTTGAAATCCATGAATTTCAAGGGTGTAACATCCAATGTGCCATGCAAGTCAGAGAGCTAAACTACAACATGGTCCAATTTGAAAGCATGTCTCAAATCATGGTATCCACAATGAAGTATCATCACTATTAGAGAGATTATTTGGGTCTGCTTATGTTGGACATTCCCCATATAGTTATTTCTTTTAATTATGCATTATCATTTTCCTTTGTTAGTAGATCATGTAATCAAGTTGCCCACACCATAACAAGGCTTGCATTGGATGATAGGTATCTTGTGGAATCCCATACCATAACAATGCATGCATTGGATGATGGGTATCTTGTGGAAGGACGAGTGTGTTATGTCCCATCTTCGATCCTAAACCTTGGATGTGCTAAATCAATTACTTAATAATAATGTAACGGAGACTTTAAAAAAAGTATAATACTTTTAAACAACTTGTTGAAAATAATTCAAAATATAAAGTGACATTTTTTGAATGTTTTGTGAGAAAGCTTCACATGGTTACGCAATTTTATACAAAAAATAAGAATGGAACATAAAGTGACATTTTAACTTATAGTTTGCTTTTCATTTCATTATGAAGTTAAACTGATCAACTGACTTTTTAATTTAAATTTGAAAAACATCTATTTAATGTTAGTAGTGTCGGCACCACATCTTTTAAATCCAATTTTTCTCCGATCAACTGACAATTTCTTAATTTAAATTTGAAAAACATCAATTTAGTATTGACAGTGTCAGCTCAAAAAACTACTTCTGGTGAAATGTTGCATAGGGTATTAATTTCACCTGGTAATGTGTATTGAATGAATTATACCAAAAGAGATATAATTTTCACCTAATTGCGTTCAATTGGTTTTTTCTCATACGAATTATTTATCAACAGACCCAAGTACGCTTTGCAAGAATGATAAGAGCTCTCACATTATGCATGAATGTCCGCGACCTATAACCACTATTGTGGTAGATACGAGGAGGCAGAAATGCCAAAACAGAGCAAACATACATTCCAAAAGACAACGTACCACACACTACATTCGCTAGAAATATATTATAGATCTAGAAGCAGATTTCTCACTACCAAAAAAATATAGTATAGGTGAAAGTCATGTAAAAGGTTACACATTTTAGGTGACATGTTTGTACATCACTTATAATCTATATAGACCTATGTAAAATAGATGACATACATTTTAGCATTTTGAAAATGTTACATACTTTAGGTGACATACATATAAATCATCTATAATTTGTATAATCCTACGTAATATAGATGACATACATTGTATCATACATGAAAGGGTTACACCAAATAGGTGACATACATTTGAATCACCTATGCTCTAGTGGGGTTTTTCCATATAGGTGGCATGTATATGAGTCACATGTGATCTATAAGGGGGCATATATTTAGGTGACACACATGCATGTCACCAAACTTTTAGGTGACATGTGTACTTGTCACCTAAACTTTAGGTGATAGACATGTCAGTCATCCAATATCTCCCAACCAATAATAAGCATCAACAAGCTTCATGGGGATATATCAATACATTTATTGACAATTCATAAAGGAAGATATGTGAGAGAAATTGTTGTTGAGAGTCTTTCTAAGTAATCTGGAGGGTCAATAATAGAGTGATATTGGCATAAAGATCTTCCCCCAAACTCATATATGTCTCTTTTGTGAACATTCTAAGGCTAATGAACATTTGTCTTGTGAGGCAAATTTCTCCTTGACAGCGGCTTGTGAAGACCACCAACCCCCAGTAATAATTGCTGCAAAAGAGTGGTTGTTGTCGAAAGCACTCAAACGACCCTGCTCCCATCATCCCCAAACTCGTACACATCTCTTTTTTAAATAGTTAAGAGTACAATACATATATACATGTTTCAAATCTAACCATTTTCAAGGACTTTCTATGAGAGGACACTATCATGATATTGCCCCTAGCTCCACCCAGAAGCCTTTTCACAGACTTTCTACCAACATACATTGTCATGATATGGACCATGGCTACTCTGTAATACATTTTGGGAGATATCCATGAGTTGACATTCTCATGATATGGGCCTAGTATCCTCACAAATACATTTTTAGGAACTTGTTGTGAGAGGACACTATGAAGATATGGGCCACAATTCCTCAAAGGTGCATTTCAAGGAACTTGTTATGATTGAACACTATCATGGTATGGTTCATGGATCCTCCCTAATGTATTTTTATGGGGATATCTCAGTACATTTATTTGACAACTTGTAAAGGTGATGTGTGAGAGAAAATGTTGTTGAGAGTCATTCTAAGTGATTCATAAAGGGATATTGGTATGAAAATAGTTACCAAACTCATACATGTCTCTTTGGTGATCATTCTAAGGCCAATGAGCCTTTGTCTTACGAGGCACATTTCTCCTTGGAAACATCTTACATAGACCTCCCACCCCCAATAACGATTTCTGCAAATGGGAGGTAGCTACCATAAGCACCCAATCAACCAAGCTTCAATTGTCCCCAAACTCATAGATGTCCATTTATGAATAGTTAAGAGGAGAATACATATAACACGTATCAAGGACTTTTTTGTGAGAAGACGATGTCATAACATAGGCCCTAGCCCCTCCTTGAAGCATTTGAATAGACTTTTCTGAGAGGACATTGTCATGTTATGGGTCGTAGCTCCTCACACATGAATTTTTGGGGACATTCCTGATAGAATTCTCATGATATGGGCCTGGATACTCACAAATGTAATTTCAAGGACTTGTTGTGAGAGACCACTATCATGATATGGCCCCAATATCCTCACAAATGCATGTCAAGGGACTTGTTGTGAGATGATATTGTCACGATATGGGCCCAAGATCCTCACAAATACATTTCAAGGGACTTGTTGTGAGATGATATTGTCATGATATGGGTCATGGCTCCTCCTAAATGCATTTATGGACATTATCCATATATGGGCCATGACACCTCCTTAATGCATTTGAAGGGACATGTTGTGAAAAGACACTATAATGATATGGGTCGTGGCACCTCCCAAATGCATTTTTAGGGACGCATTGTGAGATTACATGTGTCATGATATGGGCCCTGATATCTCCCAAATACATTTTCCTGGACTTGTTATAAGAGGATGTTCTCATGATATGAGACCTGACACCTCACAAATTAATGTATTTTTAAGGACTTACTATGAGATGACATTGTCATCATATGTGCCATGGCACCTCCCAAATGTATTTTAAGGACTTACTGTGATGCCTTACTTTAATGATGTTGTATCACATTCTGTCACAGTCACAATGTGCATCATGGAGACAGTCGTGATATTGCATTGTGATATATGGGTCGTGGAACCTCCCAAATGCATTTTTAGGGACTTGGTGTGAGATAACATTTGTCTTGAAATGGGCCCTGACATCTCCCTAATGCATTTGAAGGGACATGTTGTGAAAGGACAATATCATGATATGGGTTGTTGGGTCTCGTTTTGGTCAAGATTGCCATTTCTCTTGTGTTTTGGGTTGAGAAAGATGTGCACCATGTGTGTTTGAGGTCGAAATAGTTGTTGTTTTGGTTGTGATGGTTGGCCTTGTTTCTATTGTGATGGTCCATTCTGCTTCTGGACATGACACTTCATTTTGGTCTGGTCGTGACACTATGTTTGATGCGATCGTGACTTTCTACTGTGAGGGGGGTCACGACGTTGTGTTGTGGGTTGGTCGCGAAGCCTATGCGTAACACTGGTCGTGACACCTTGCTTTAACGTTGGTGTATCACATTCTATCGTGGTCACGACATGCGTCGTGGAGACAATCACAATGTTGCGTTGTGAGATATGGGTCAAGGCACCTCCCAAATGTATTTTTAGGGACTTAATGTGAGATAACATTTGTCTTGAAATGAGACCTGACACCTCCCAAATGCATTTGGAGGGACATGTTGTAAAATGACACTATCATGATATGGGTTGTTGGGTCTTGTTTTGGTCAAGATTGTCATTTCTCTTATATTTTGGGTCGTGAAAGATGTGCACCATGTGTGTTTGAGGTCGAGACAGTTGGTGTTGTTTTGGTTGTGATGGTTGGCCTTGTTTCATTCGTAATGGTCTGTTCTCCTTCTAGACATGACATTTCATTTTGGTATGGTCGTGACATTGTGCTTGATGTGGTCATGACATTGTGTTGTGAGGGTGGGTTGCGACGTTGTGTTGTGGGTTGGTCGCGAAGCCTCTATGTAACACTGGTCGTGATGCCTTGCCTTAATGCTATTGTATCACGTTCTATTGTGGTCACTATGTGTGTCGTGGAGACAGTCGCGATGTTGTATTGTGAGATATGGGTTGTGGCACCTCCCAAATACATTTTTAGGGACTTGATGTGAGATAACATTTGTCTTGAAATGGGCCATGACACCTCCCAAATGCATTTGTACAAACATGTTGTGAAAGAACACTATCATGATATGGGTCATGGCACCTCCCAAATGCATTTTTAGAGACTTGATGTGAGATAATATTTGTCTTGCAATGGGCCCAAACACCTCCCAAATGCATTTTCATGGACTTGTTATGATAGGACATTGTCATGATATGGGACCTAACACCTCCCAAATGCATTTTTGAGGACATACTGTGAGATGACATTATCATCATATTTGCAATGGAACCTCCCAAATGTATATTCAAGGACTTGGGATTATTTTGGTTGTGATGTTTGGCCTTATTTTAGTCGTGATGGTCTGTTCTGCTTCTGGACGTGACACTTCATTTTGGTCTGGTTGCGACATTGCATTTGTTGCGGCCACGATGTTGTATTGTGAGGGTGGGTCACAATGTTGTGTTGTGGGTTGGTCACAAAGCCTATGTGTAATGCTAGACGTGATTCCTTGCTTTAACATTGTTGTATCATGTTCTATCGCAGTCGCAACGTACATCGTGGAGACAATCGTGATGTTGCGTTGTGAGATATGGGTTGTGGCACCTCCCAAATGTATTTTTAGGGACTTGATGTGAGATAACATTTGTCTTGAAATGGACCCTAACACCTCCCAAATGTATTTATAGGGACATGTTGTAAAAGGACACTATCATTATATGGGTTGTGGAACCTCCCAAATGTAGTTTTAGGGAGTTGATTTGGGATAACATTTTTCTTGAAATGGGCCCTGACACCTCCCAAATGCATTTTCATGGACTTGTTGTGAGAGGACGTTGTCATGATATGGGACCTAACACAACCCAAATACATTTTTAAGGGCTTACTATGAGATGACATTATCATCATATGTGCCATGACACCTCCCAAATATATTTTCAAGGACTTGGGATGGTTTTGGTTGTGGTGGTTGGCCGTGTTTTAGTCGTGATGGTCCACTCTACTTTTAGACGTGACACTTCATTTTGGTATGGTCGCGACGCTGCATTTGTTATGGTCGCAACATTTTTCTCTGAAGGTGGGTCGCGACCTTGTGTTGTGGGTTGGCCGTGAAGCCTATGTGTAATGATGGTCATGACACCTTGCTTTTACAATGTTTTATCACATTCCATCGCAGACGCGACGTGTGTCGTGGAGGCAGTTACGATGTTGCGTTGTGAGATATGGGTTGTGCCACCTCCCAAATGCATTTTTAGGGACTTGATGTGAGATACCATTTGTCTTGAAAATGGGCCCTAACACCTCCCAAATGCATTTGTAGGGAGATTTTGTGAAAGGACACTATCATGATATGGGTTGTGGAACATCCCAAATGCAGTTTTAGGGACTTGATTTGGGATAATATTTTTCTTGAAATGGGCCCTGACACCTCCCAAATGCATTTTCATGGACTTGTTGTGAGAGGACATTGTCATGATATGGGACCTAACACCTCCCAAATGCATTTTTAAGGACTTACTCTGAGATGACATTGTCATCATATGTGCCATGACACCTCCTAAATGTATATTCAAGGACTTGGGATGGTTTTGGTTGTGATGGTTGGCCTTGTTTCAGTCATGATGGTCCATTCTACTTTTGGACGTGACACTGCATTTTGGTCTGGTCACGATGTTGCATTTCTTACAGTTGTGGCATTGTTCTTTGAGGCTGGACCGTGACCTTGTATTGTGGGTTGGTAGTGAAGCCTATGTGTAACGATGGTCATGACACCTTACTTTTATGATGTTGTATCACGTTCCATTGCAGACACGACGTGCGTCGTGGAGACAGTCGTGATGTTGTGTTGTGAGATATGGGTTGTGGAACCTCCCAAATGCATTTTTAGGGATTTGATGTGAGATAACATTTGTCTTGAAATGGGCCCTGACACCTCCCAAATACATTTGAATGGACATGTTGTGAAAGGAAACTATCATGATATGGGTCGTGGCACCTTCCAAATGCATTTTTAGGGACTTGATGTGTGATAACATTTGTCTTGAAATGGGCCCTGACACCTCCCAAATGCATTTTCACGGACTTATTGTGAGAGGTCGTTATTATGATAAGGGACCTGACACCTCCCAAATACATTTTTAAGGACTTACTATGAGATGACATTATCATCATATGTGCCATGGCACCTCCCAAATGTATTTTCAAGGACTTGGGATGGTTTTGGTTGTGATGGTTGGCCTTGTTTCAATTGTGATGGTGCATTCTGCTTCTGGGCATGACACTTTGTTTTGGTTTGGTTGCGATGTTGTGTCTGTTGTGGTCGCGATGTTGTGCTATGAGGGTGAATCACAACATTGTGTTGTGGGTTGGTCATGAATCATATGTATAACATTGGTCGTGACGTCTTGCTTTAATGTTTTTGTATCACATTCTATCACAGTCGTGATGTGTGTCGTGGAGACATTCACGATGTTGCGTTGTGAGATATGGTTTGTGACACCTGCCAAATGCATTTTTAGGGACTTGATGTGAGATCATATTTGTCTTTAAATGGGCCCTGACACCTCCCAAATGCATTTGAAGGGACATGTTGTGAAAGGACACTATCATGATATGGGTCGTGGCACCTCCCAAATGCATTTTTAGGGACTTGATGTGAGATAAAATTTGTCTTAAAATGGGTCCTGACACCTCCCAAATGCATTTTCATGGACTTGTTATGAGAGGATGTTGTCATGATATGGGACGTGACACCTCCCAAATGCATCTTCAAGGACTTACTGTGAGATGACATTATCATCATATGTTCCATGGCACCTCCCAAATGTATATTCAAAGACTTGGGATGGTTTTTCTTGTGATGGTTGGCCTTATTTCAGTTGTGATTGTCCATTCTGTTTTTGGATGTGACACTTCATTTTGGTCTGGTCACGACTGCGGTTGCGACGTTGTGCTGTGAGGGTGGGTCGCAACCTTGTGTTGTGGGTTGGTCGTGAAGCCTAATGTAATGCTGGTCACGACACCTTGCTTTAATGATGTTGTATCATGTTCTATTGCGGTCGCGACATATGTCATGGAGACAATCGCGATGTCGCGTTGTGAGATATGGGTTGTGACACCTCCCAAATGCATTTTTAGGGACTTGATGTGAGATAACATTTGTCTTGAAATGGGTCCTGACACCTCCCAAATGCATGGCCCACAAGTAAGTGATGCATGCCCCACAACCAAGTAATGCTAGCACTACATACGAAAGCTATAAGCCCAGCAAGTAAGAGCTACAAGACCATATAGCAAGTCCTACAAGCCCATCTAGCAACATGATGTTTGTATATGATGTTTTAATCAAATTGAGCTTTTAGCAACATGTTGATGCTTGTATATGTGGAATATGTTGATAGTGTTCCTTTGTAAAGTTTATGTTGTAGCTAAAGTTACAGAGCATTTGTAATGAAATAAAGCAAATTGTTGGGCTCTTATGTAAATACTCTGAGCACTTGGGAAATGTTGAAATCAGTTTTAATTTATCTTTTTTTTTCTAGGTTTGTGTTTAATTAATGAGTAATCATGTTTTTTTGTTTTGAGTAATCTCATTTAGTGTAATGGGTTCTCATGCCTCCCATATGCATTTTAAGGACTTGCTGTGAGAGGATACTATCATGATATGTGCCCTGGCACCTCCCAAATGTACTTTCATGGACTTGGTGTGAGAGGACACTGTCATGATATGGGCCCATACTTCACCTAAATGAATTTTTAGGGACCTACAGTGAGAGACCATTGTCAATATATGGGCACTATCTCCTCCCTAATGCATTTGAAAGAACTTGTTATGAGAGGGCACTGTCATGATATGGGTTGTGTCTCCTCCCAAATGAATTTTTAGAGACTTGCTATGAGATGACATTTGTCATGAATTAAGCCTTGGCACCTCCCAAATGTATTTTTAGGGACTTTTTTGTGAGATGTCACTATCATGATATGGATCATGGCTCCTCCCAAAAGTACTTTTGGGGACTTTCTATGAGAGGAAACCATCATGATATGGACCATGTCTCTTCATTAATTCATGTCAGGGACCTGCTGTGAGAAGACACTATCATAATATGGATCATGACTTTTTCCACATGTGTTTCTAAGGACTTGCTATTAGAGGACATTGCCATGATATGGGACGAGGCTCCTCCCCTATGTATTTAAGTGACTTGTTGTTATAGGACACCATCATGATATGGGCCTTAGATCCTCACAAATTCATTTCTAGGGACTTGATGTGAGAAGACGCTATCATGATATTCCTCCCAAATGCATTTCCAAAAACTTGTTGTGAGATGAAACTATCACAATATGGATCATGACCCCTCAAAAATACATTTTAGGGACTTTCTATGTGAGGAAAATGTCATGATATGGACCATGGCTCCTCCCAAATATATTTTCAAGGACTTTCTTTGAGAGGACACCATCATGATATGGGCCCTAGCTCCTCACAAATTCTTTTTCAGGAACTTGTTGTGAGAGGACATTATCATGATATGGGTCGTGGATCCTCCCATATGCATTAATACAAACTTTCTATGAGAGAACACTATAATTCTATGGGACGGGGATCCTCCCTAATGCATTTTTACTATTACAACCTGTTCCTAGCTTTGCTGGTAATCCTAGAATTTTAAAATAATCTTAATACTTGGCATACTTTTGCTAGTAATATTATATGTTGTGCTTTATCTCAACTTTGATAACCTTAAATACTTGCATGGGCAACTCATAATCATAACGTAAGCATACTATAAAGATCTGAGTTGGGTTTCAGATAACATTAATCGATACATGTGTGCAAGAAGAGAGTTAATGACATTGGAAGAAATAATTAATAAATGATTATTTATTTGAGAATATTATCATAATAATATTGTATAATTATATATAATTCAATTATGAATCCAACAAAAAAATAATGAACCAAATTAGAGTTAAAATGAGAGAGTTATGTCATTTTTAGTAAACATATACAGAACACCGTGACCGACACTGCGTCGACATCGCGACCCACGGTCTATACCGCGACCGCGACGCTGTGTCGATACCGCGACCGCGGCCGACGCCGCCTAGACAGCGAATCATAAAACGATCATATCTCGAGCAATACTTAACCGTTTTTAACAAAACGAACTGCGTTGGAACCGCGATTGGATCCTCTATGTTATCAGGTAAGTTTCTCTATGAGAGGGTGATCTGGAAGGTGATTTCTGGGGCAATTTTTGGGGAAGAACGTTAAGAATAGCAAAAATAAAAAAGGGTTGTTATAGATTTGACTTGGTAAGTAGGTTTAACCCTTTATTCTTCCTTCTTTCCATTTCCCCTTGCTTAGAATCCTGATCCAACATATTTGAGGTTCGGCTTAACCTCTGGTCTTCTTCTTCTACCTACAAAAGATCCTGTTTAGGGTTAAAAGGAAGAAGAAACTGTGGATTTTGCTAGGATTTGGATATGGATTCGAGATCTTCAGAGATAGGCTACATTTTTAAGGTGTTTTTACAACTTAGGATGAGTGGGTACTTCCTTTAAACATTAAAATGCATGAAAATGAGTTAAATCATCAAATATCTTCAATTGCTTAGCATGCGAGTACAAACCCTAAGTTGCCTTTTTGATCTAGATTTTGCAAGATGATATGAATTGGATTATTTCTCTATTGTGGTAAATTTCAATTATGAAATCACATTAGAAATGATTGCAGTCCATCTAAATGAAAATTCTTAAAGTAGTTGTATAGGTTACATGAATATACTGAAATTTAAGATTTTTGGCTATGACTGAAACTGTTGTATAATTGAATAAAGAAGTTTGTCTAGTTGAATCTCTTTGGTTATGAATGATTGTTTTATTTGTGTACGTATTACATATATGTTAGATAAGATCTTAGATTTCATCTGATGATATCAATGTTTGCTTGATATATCAGTAAGAGCGTGGAAACCCTAGTTCAGTTCATTACACAGTTTCATATATATATATATATATATATATATATATATATATATATATATATATATATTCAATTATATGTGAACGACTGAGATAAATTCTTATTTAATGATGTTATTATGTATTCAATCCTTATATGAGTTATGTGATAAGTGAATGAGGTAAATGAAACCCTAATGATAGGGTGTTCAGAGAAACAAGTATTGTGATATCAATGTTTCTCAATTTGAGATGTGGTGATGCTTAACAGTTCAGTTGTGGTAAATGTTATCAGATGGTTAATGAAATGAACAATTTACAAAGATGAACAAAGATATGTTGATGTGATGATTGAATTATGAAATTAAAGAGTTAATTAGACATATAGATGCCATGAACACTATAGAATCCTCACAGGATGAGGCATGCGCTGTGAGGAGGAAATGGCTTCCCGACTGGAGGTAGTCCAGATCGAGGTAAGCTGGAGCGCACTAGTAGGGTGCAGGGGTCTTGACCAGTAGGGCAGACTCCTTAAAGTTGTGTGGTACCCAACACCAACTGGGGATGTTGGTGGTACCTGTGTAACATGTTGAGTGATCAGTGGTATAGGTCCATTGATGCACAACAATCCTGAGGGCTTTGACTCACCGCATCAGTACCTAAGTTGAGAGGTGGAGTCTGATATATCCGGTTGCTCCCATTAGCTGTCGAGAGGCAGACATGCCAAGGCCCACTGTAGACGGTGTCTTACTCAAGAGATAGGCTTAGGAACCCCGACATGCTTCTAAGCCTTGTACAGTGAGATCATAGCTTGCTACGATTCTTTCACATGTTGTGGTATACCTCATGTAGGTTCAGGGCATTATAAGATGAATGAGAGGTTAAACAAGTGTGTGCAATTATTCAATTACTCTTTGTATGTTTCTGAATTATTAGTTCTCTTTATGATCAATCAAGCATGTTCATATATTTATTCATTCTTGTAGATATCCAGAATATCCTTCCATATTTATGATTGTCAATGATTAAACTCTTTAAAGATTATTGTTGTTATAATTGATATCAGTTTCTCAAAAGTATATCTATAATTATATAAGTGCTTTAGACTGTTTCTTTGAAGTACTCATTCACTGAGCGAGTAGGCTCACCCCTCTACTCATAATTTTTAGAGAAACCACGTGGACTTGAAGAAGGTCAAAGCATCAGAGTAGATCTACCACATGAGTTAAGTATGGGATCAGTTAAGTCCAGTCGGTCCCTGACACTCTAGGTCCTTTTATAGATGTGAGAGAGTTGTAAATGATGTTTTGTATCTTTGTTTCCTTAATAAGAGAGAATGTATCTGATTATCATGTCGTATGTACCCGGAAGAGTGAGAAATAGAATGAATGTATGGATGTGTATGATTAATGTTGAGATCATATTAGAGTAATCAAAGTTTAATTCTCTTGTAAAGTTTGTTTATGTTATTGGATGTGAGAAAATAAAGAGTTTGAAAAAAAATGGGAGTGAACTTTGTATATAGTATAATACTCAAACTCATGCCCACATCTCATAATTAGTGGTGATCTTGGGATGCGGGTGTGACATTTAGTGACTTGTTGTGAGAGGCCACCGTCATGACATGGCCCTGGTCCCTCACAAAATCATTTCCAGAGACTTACCGTGAGAGGAAATTGTCATGCTATGATATGGATCCTCCCAAATGTATTTCTAGGGACTTGATGTGATAGGACATTGTCATGATATGGTATGTGTCTCCTTCAAAATGCACTTCCAGGGACTTGCTGTGAGAGGACACTGGAAAGACATGGATCATGGCTCCTCCCAAATGCATTTTTAGGAACTTTTTGTAATAGGTCACTGGCACCATGTATGTTATCTGATTATGACACCTAATGTCACCAACGTATCGTGAATGTCACCAAGGACGCACATATGATGATTAAAACTTAGGATTTAGGTCAACATGATCATTATACTTCACTTACACCTTATTAGTATGCATTAAGTGAGGATTAAGTTCCATACATGATGTGGCACACCGATCACAAAAACATAATTTACTTAAGCGAAAGTGTTTGTTAGAAACGGATTATTGAATATCACTAAAAATTAAAACCTTTTTCAAAGAGATCCACAAAGGACAACTCTTTCAAAAAGAACCAAAGTAATTTGATTTCATTCTATTTCACTAGTACATATTGTGTATCATCTTATCTCAAGGATTACAACATCAACTGTTCTATTAAACTGTATACAGACAACATAAGAACATTGAAGGATCAAGCCAAAATATCAGATCGATTCATTAAAACCAACTACAGACTCTGAGGACCTGAGAGTACAGAGATGACACATAGGACTCTATTCACACATATACAAAACTTGATAGCCAGTGTCTCCACCTAAGAATTCACTGCTATTCCTGGTGTTGCTGCTGTCCTTCACCTACTGAAGGGTTCCTGCCTCCTCGTCTGCATCCACCTAAAAATGTGGATCCCAAAGGGGTGAGACAATTGTAAATTGCCCCAGTGAGAGATATAACTCTCTGCCAAGAACATTATTATTGCAGTTATTGAATTAACACTGAGCAGAGGAATTATATATTTAACAGCAGATAGATCAATGTCTTAATAGATTAGAGCAGTATTCTTATTTTGAGCATTTCAGGTATAACTTGATAAGTCAGCATGATACTTATTTAGTGAGGAATTAAAGCACATGTATAACATTTATCCCTCTAGGATATGCTAAGCAGAGTAACATCAACCTTCTCGGTCAGTATGAGATTATATGGTAGAGATATCACGTATCAAACTACAATTAGCTTGCCAGGGTATATTGACATGTTCACTATAGAGTTATAGCGGTAACATATACTCACTTCAGGCTTAGATCACATAGCTAATGCCTGGTATTGTATTGTGGAGTCGTGGCATGTAGCCATACTCTTTAAATGAAGTATTGGGATCTTAATCCCTCATCTCATCAGGTACATTTTTATTTCTTAACAAGTTCATCATCTTGATTATAGAATATGGGTATTCAGACCCTCAATTCATAATAGAATACTTGTTACCACTTATCAGGTAATTTAATACCTTCAGGTCATCTGACCAAGGTAATCATGATTCTTACTGCACAAGCATTCCACATAGTTCACAAAGCTCATATCACCTCTTGTTACCCCTTAATAGGCAACAAGGCATATTATGGCTTCTGAAACCCATAAAAAATTCAATAATTAAAACATCATATGGCACACATGGCTCATTAATTTCAGGTTACCTCTCACTAACCAACAAAGCATATGAAGGCTTATAAGGCCTATAAAACTTTTTCCAAATATAGAGCATCATAGTCCATACCTGGCTATGCTCATCATCTCAACATACTTGCATGATTAGTACTCATGATAAAAATTATATCCATTATATATCAATACCATGCAATACAAGGGTTTTCTTATTACATTCATAACTCATCACTCTGTATTTGAGCTTCACATAGGATCACTCTATGTTAGGACTTCACATAGAATCACCTTGTATTAGGGTTTCACATAGAATTACCTTGTGTTAGGGTTTCACATAACATTACCTTGTGTTAGGGTTTCACATAGCATTACCTTGTGTTAGGGTTTCACATAGCATTACCTTGTGTTAGGGTTTCACATAGCATTACCTTGTTTTAGGGTTTCACATAGCATTGCCTTGTGTTAGGGTTTCACATAGCATTACCTTGTATTAGTGTTTCACATAGCATTACCTTGTATTAGGGTTTATTATATCCTATTACCCAATTTAGGGTTAGGATGAACTATTCACATCATATTAGGGTTTATCATGTCCTTTTACCCAAATTAGGGTTTACTGTAACATTACATAACATCACCCTAGATTAGGGTTTTGTATCACATTCATCACCCTATATTAGGGATTTACACATCATTACCCTGAATTAGGGTTTCACTCAGAATTGCCCTGAATTAGGGTTTCTCATGTCATCATCCTATATTAGGATCACATCATTCCCCTAGATTAGGGTTTCACTCCGTATTGCCCTAAATTAGGGTTTAAGTTCATCAGTCAACTCAATTAGGGTTTTATGATCTATTTATCAAGGATCATACCCTAATTATATATCCCATTCATTTTGAATGTGTTGGGCTTGATCGCCACGTGATTATTATACATGTATGAATTTCTCCTTCTCGTCCTCTCTAGGATGTTATGTACTCCAATCTTAATCAAATTGAGTCTATTCTTTATTCAAATACATGTAATTAGGGTTATCATAATATATTGGACAATTGCATTAATATGCATCAAAGGTTAACCCCACTAAGGATACCAATCACTCTAGTACCTTAAAGGTACTACCATTGTAATCATCATTGATTTTCATCATAAATAATCAAGTAGTTGATTGACCTTCAATCACCTTAAACATCCAAACAATTTTGATTAATTAATTCCCAAATAGTCTTGGTCACTTAGACCCCAAATGATCTTGACCAAAAAGACTCCAAACGGTCTTACTATAATAACCTCCAAATAGTCTCAGACCGTTTAGACCTTCAAGCGGTCTTGACTACATTGGCCATTCAATCGGTTTGAAACTGTTTAGCCAAATCAAGTTGAAACCAATTGGACATATAAGACCGTTTAGACAAAACATTTTGAAACCAAATGAACTTATTCTCCAAACGGTTTGAGACCGTTTGGTGCCAAACAGTCTTGAGACCATTTGGACTCAAACGGCCTTAAGACCGTTTGGTCCAAACTCTCTCAAAACCGAATGGACCAAAAAGGTCTTCCAACACTTTATCAATTCAGGGTTTCAATTATTAAACCATCTATCAATTGAATTACTTATTTATTCTTCAATTGAACCATTGAATCACCCTTCAATTGGACCATCAATTAGGGTTTTTAACCCAATTGAAATAGGGTTTATAATCAAGAAACCATCAATTAGGGTTTTGAAATCGAGGAACCATCAATGGTTGACATTGTGGAACTAATTTAATTGAAATCATTGAATCACCACTTAGCCATGTCATGACCTGACCTCAAACGGTCTTGAGGTCATTTGGATGACCTACAAACGGTCTTGATACCGTTTGACTAATCCCATCATTGAAATTTGTGAAATTCAATTAGGGTTTGCATCATAGAATTGATCATCAATTGAGCTATTGATTGTATTTCAATTTGATATCACTGGATCTTCAACCATCTAATCATATTTCATCATAGACTTCCAAACGGTCTTGGTTGACTTCCAAACGGTCTAAAGACCATTTGGGTGACCTCCAAACAGTCTTGAGACCATTTGGGTTAGTCAACCCAAAAATTAAATCAATCAATTGAGAATTTCAGCACTCAACCTGATTAGGGTTTGATACTTGATGGACCGTTAATTGATGAACCCTTTCAAACCAATCTATTGGATTTAATGGGTCATCAAACATCAAAATCAGCATATGAACTCCAAATGGTCAACTGTGGTCAACTATTCCAAACGGTTTTGAAATCGTTTGGTTTCAAACGGTTTGATGAAACCGTTTGACTAACTTTATTGAAACCGATTGGACTCAAATTTTGAAAATGTTTGCAATAGATATTTGTGGAGGTGTGTGCTTATGATGATGTCATCATCATCAATCTATAAACCCACAAAGATTTCTATGATTTACATGGTGATTGCATCAATCAATCAAATAAAATTTCGAGAATGAAGAAAGGATCAACAATTGATAGAGGTGTGCAATCAATAATAACATTCAAGGGTTCAAGTTATATAACCCGCCTTTAATTGAGATTCAAAGCTTCAACCTCCACGTCTTTAATGGTGAAAGAAACATCTTCCACTATCCCAAGCTCGTCCTTAAGCTTTGAGTGAAAAGGAATGGCTAGAATTGAAGATGGAATGGAGATAAGAAGAAATCATGCATTGATTTTCGATTTCCACCATGGAATCAAGGTGAAAAGAGGTCATGGATCTTAACAACAGGTTATGAGTCGTCCTCCTGATCCTCCAAAGCTCCCTTGGTCGTTTTGCAAGCAAAGAGTGGAAGTAGTTTTGAAAAAGCCTCTGAATTGAGTTGTAAAAGGTGTTTTTATAAGAAATTCAATGAGAGAGAAAATATTTTATAAAATCCTTTTAATTCCAAAATTGGTGCCACCTCTCCCCCATCAATTCCTTGCATGAAAATACATCTTCCCCTTCTTCTAATTCCTCTTCATTATCCATGAATTAAGGAAAAGCAAATTAAGTACCTTAAATCATATAATACTAATATCCCATTTTTAGTGGATATTACTTTTGATTTAAATAATGTGACTGGGTTCTCCACTCACTTAGATATTTTCGTTCCTTTGCAAGGCACATGCTCGTCCAACCTTATCTAATTTCAACCATTAAAATTTTGGTTGATGGGCACTTCGATTAACATATTTATTTTTGCATTAATTTGAAGTAAAGTTCCAATTATGCTTAAATCTTGATTATTTTAATATCAAGATTCTCTTTCTTCCAAAATGATTCAAATGAGGCGCCCCTATCAAATGCTTTTCTATAAATGATGCCAAGAATCATGAGGGACCCTCTTGAAGTGGTATTTTGCATATTGAACCCTGGATTTTGGGTAAATTACACATTACACCAAAACTAGGTTTTAATGCACAAACATTGCTCAACATGCTCTTTCTTGTTATTCAGGCCCCTACAAGCCATACCTATACATAATTCTCATTCCTATGATGCTTTAAATACTAGAGGAACATTTCACCATGTAACATTTGCAATTTAACCCCTCAACTTGGGTAATTTGCACTTTAGCCCAAAACAAGTAAAACATTATTTCAACATTATTCAAAATGGACTAAAATTGAAATATAAGTTCCTCTTGAGCCTTAATTACTTTTCAAGAGATAAGAGAAATCATATAATCAACTTTATTAAGAAAAACATCTAGGTTTAAGCATAACCCAAGTCAGGGATGTTACACATGATCTCATCATCACATTAGGATCTATTAGATCATGGCATGTTCAAGATCATGTATCCCTAATTAGGGTTAATATGCATTTATAATTAGGGATTATACTTGAATTAGACACTATATACACATTAGGGTACAAACATGTGACTTACTCATAGTATGTGCATTAAATGTTCATTAGGGTACAAACAAGCATGTCAGGGTGTAATGCTAACCTTGTGGTCAATTTTATTGATCCAAGGACTCTAAACTCCTAATAAAGGGATTAGGATTTCTAAAGTCAGACCAAATCTCGATGTGTAACAAAAGTTATACTATTTCACATCCTCCATTCCTTATAAAAGAAATTTGTCCTCAAAATTTGGACATCCTTGTAAAGGTCGGGAAAACGTGATTAGATTTCACTCACCCTTGATTATTATTTATTCACTTATCTAATTGGACAAGCATCAAGAATGGGCATTCAACATGCATATGATGATCGTATGACCCCCATCACATATGAAGGACGTCGATAGTGTAGTGGTTCATAACATGATCTTCGATAATAAGGATGACATCAAGCCGACACTAGTTAGGGATGACATCCACAATGGCACCAAGGGAAACCAATATAACCACCCAGTAATATTTGGGGACATGAAGCGGATGGCTCCATCCAATATCTCATATTCATAAATATTTAGTCATATCATGTCTTCTCACTATCCTTAAGTATACTAACAAAATTTTTGACATATGGATTTTGTGACTATTCATTAAATGGGATGTAGAGTAAAAACATTGCCTTGAATTAACCCAATGTTCATTACTGTGTATATTCTATTCCAAACAATATAAGCCACATTGAACTTAGGGTTATGATTGCATCTAAATTCATAAAGGTACATAATTGATTCTAATGCATGTTTGGGTAATCTTATGTTAACTATTGTTCATTTTTCATTATCTATGTAGGGTTTTCATGGGTAGTTAAACTAATTTTCAATACGTGGCATCTTGACATACCAATTCTCTGTGATATGATGTCCCTCACTTGTCATGAGAGGGAAATATCTTTAGGAGGGTCTAAACTCATCCCCAATGTAGTTTTGGGGACTTGCTATGATTAGTAACTTCCTCATTTTAAATGGAAGATCTATCCTCCAGGTCAACTTGGAGCTCTATCCTCCATAATGTGTGGTTGTGGTCTCATTTCATCTCGGACTTTGATGTAGTTTCATGAAATTAGTCTACCACATAAATATAGATACAATATATAAAAATAAAAATAAACCCAAAGTATAGGTGAGTTGAATGAAAACAATGTTGGTTGGATCTCTAAGGACTAGATTCTAAAAAGGTGAAATATTTGGAGCTGACATACTAGAGGAAGATAACTTTCCCCCACCTAGTCCTAGGTCACATGGGTATTAGAAAAATATAATTAAAATGTGGGTAGAGCTAAGCAATTTTTCACGTGGACACAAATCTGTGTGCACTCCCACCACTCACACATAGAAATCTCGTGATGTCCCTTCTAATTCTTTGTCCTCCCCCCACTCTTTTGACTTCTTGTCTTCCACTTCCTCCCTCTGTCCCTCCCCTTTTGATAGTTCCTCCACTGATTCATCACAACTCCTCCTTTCGGCTCCCTAGCATCCATGCTCCCTCATTCAACTTATCCTAGTACCTCCCTTCAATCTGTCATACCCCTTCTGATTCCACACCATACCCCCTTCCCCTTGACCTTGGCTTCACGTGCTCCAGGAGTCTCCGAGCACCCTGTCGGGTCTTCCTATGGTCGATTTATGCAATTTTAAACATATTTCATGAGACTGACACCGTCAATCATCATGTACTCGAGTCGGAGGGTGAAGATGAAGCTACCCCAAACAAGGTGTATGACCTAGAACTGTAGATACAAGCCTTCATGATGCTTCCAATGCTTTTGAATCCTGAAGCAGGTCCTCCAGACGTAGTACTGGAGGTTGCAGTCTCTTCCCCACCCCAGATGTTATTCACAAGTTGAGCGCTCCATGAGGCTAGGGATTTTCCTTATTTTTAGTGCCTATTTATATTTGAGTTTTTACTATTGACATCATCCCGCCCTAAGTTCTCCCTCTTTCCATTCTCAGACTATGGCAACATTCATTTTCTTCCATTTTATTCATGTAAATTGAATCTCTACTTGTAGGTGAATGCTGAATGGATTGTTTTGTTGAGTTGCAGAGATGGTTGGACAGATGTTATAAACATTGGTTTCCATCACATTGTTTTGGAGAACAATGATAATGATCATGTCACTAATAGTAGGTACACTCAAGAGTAAACATGTCAGACATTTATATGTTTTTCATATTACATGTGCTTGAATTTTTTCTTGATGCTAGCAACCTAGTAAGTTGAGTGTGGCTGGTTTATTAAAAACCCAAGTGGAACATGAGTGTTGTAACATCCCTGACCTGGGTTATGCTTTAACCCTAGGTGTTTTGATTAAGAAAGATAATTATATGCTTTATGTCATCTTTTAAAAGGTAATTAAGGATCAAGAAGAACTTATATTTCAATTTTAGTCCATTTTGAATAATGTTGAAAGTAATGTTTTACTTGTTTGGACTAAAGTGCAAATTACCCAAGTAGAGGGGTTAAATTGCAAATTGTGCATGATAATATGTTCCTCATGTGTTGAAGCATCATGGGAATGAATATGACACAGAGGTATTGCTAGTGAAAGCCTAAGTACCAAGAAAGAGCTGATAAAGCAATGTTTGTGCATTAAAACCTAGTTTTGGTGTAATGTGTAATTTACCCAAAACCCAGGGTTCAATATGCAATTTACCACTTCAATAAGGTCCTTAATATTCTTGAAATCTTGTAGAGGCAATAAAATGAGAGGGGCATCTCATTTGAGCTACTTTGAAGGAGAGAGAATCTTGATATTAAAATAATCAAGATTTAAGTATAATTGAAATAATGCAAAAATGATTATATTAAATATATTGCTCTTTAATCGAATTTGTGTTGATTGAAATCCACATAAATGGACGTCCTTGTGCCTTGCAAAGGCAAAGGAAAGATAAACGTGAGTGGAGAACCCACTCACATTAAGAAACTAAAAAGAATTATCCACTCACTTATGGATATTGATATTATAAAGGTTAAGGAGCTTAATTTCTTTTCCCTTAATTCATGGATAATGGAAGGGAGTTCGGTGGAGATATAGGTACCTTTTCATGCAAGCAACCAAGGGGGAGGAGGTGGCAACAATTTCGGAATTTAAGGATTGAGATTAGGCATTTTCTCTCTCATTGATTTTCTTATAAAAACACCCTTTACAACTCAAATCAAGGACTTTTTCGAATCCACTTCTTCTCTTTGCTTGAAAAAATGATCAAGGAATCTAGGGACAGCAGGAAGATGACCCCCAACCTGTTGGTAAGATTCTTGATCTTTGTTCATCTTGATTTCATGGTGGAAATCACAAATCAATGCATGATTGCTTCTTAATTCGATTCCATCTTCAATTCTAACCATCCCTTTTCACTCAAAAGCTTGAGGAACGAACCTTGTGGTGTGAAAAAGCTCCTTCCACCATTGTTGACGTGAAGCTCCAAGCTTTGAAGCTCAATTGGAGGTGGGTTATATAACTTGAACCCCTATTCATTGTTATTGAATTCAATTTCTCAATCAATTATGTTCAATTGCTCTTCTTGCAATTCCTTTGATTAATTGATGCAATTACCATGACAATGGCGGTAGTTTTTGATGGACTAAAGCTTGATGATGATAACATCATCTTAGGCACACATTCCAACAAGTTTTCATTGCAAACAGTTTCAAGAGTTTGGTCTAAATGGTTTGCAAACCGTTTGGAGACCAAACGGTTTGCAAACCATTTGGAGGTTTGGACCCCAAACCATTTAGATGAGTTGACCATTTAGATGGGTTGACCGTTTGAGGTCAGGACCCTAGTAAGTGTTGGAAGATGATCTAATGGGTTTAATTGATTAATTCAATATATGGACAATCCTCCAATTAGAAACCCTAATTGAGTTAAGTGTTGAATTTACAATTGTTTGACTTAAAGTTTGGGTTGGTCTGCCCAAACGGTCTCAAGACCATTTGGAAGTCACCCCAAACGGTCTCAAGACCATTTGGAGGTCAACCAAGACCGTTTGGAGGTCTAGGGTTGAGTATGGTTGAGTAATAGAAGAGTTAGAGATATCAATTTGAAGTGCAATCACTACTATAGAAATGGCTTATAACGTCACTTTTAATGGTGTCGGTTGTAATAATAAACCGACACCTAAACTATACAACGTCGGTGTATAAAATAAGCTGACATCAATCTATAAAGGGCGACCAGACATGGGTATCACTTTTATTCAGTGTCGGTTCCTTAACAAGAAACTGACACCTAAAAGTAACCGCCAAAACCAAAATTTCCAGTGAAAAAATTACCTCCAAAAATTAACATACATCGTCGGTTTTTAAAAATGAAACTGACGACTAAAGTTTTTCTGCAAGACAGATATTTGCTCACTTTTTATCGTCAGTTTTGTGACAATAACTGACGCCATTGTGTTTTTGTGCACATAATCACGAAAATTTTCACCTCCCTTTAGTGTCGGTGTTTCATTGCAAACCGACACTTATAGTTTTTATTGTTGGTTGTTGGTAACAACCAACACCTATTGTTAACTTAACAACGCGAGGCAGACTCTTCCCCTTCTATTTCATTCATTTCCGCTGAGGGTTGGCTCTGACAATTCCTCTGCTCTGACGATTCCGCTATTTCTCTGCCTCTGCCTCCGCCTCTGCTGCCGTTTGCTGGCCATGCTTTGGTCGTCGACATCGCCGCCACTCACCGCCGCTGATCTGCCGCCGCACCTCTTCTGCCTCCGCCGCCTCTACTTCTGCCAGCCACTGTCGGTGACCACAGCTCTCCGCCCGACCACATCTCTCCGCCTGACGACCTTCTGCCCGACGCCGGCGACCATCTCTCCGCCCGGAGCCCTTCTGCTCGACGACCAGCCCTCCGCCCACTGCCTGGACGCTTCCCTCTTCTCACAGGCACGCCCATTATTAGGTTTTCCCCTAACCTTCCCCCCTATTCTTGCTTTTCCTGTATCACAGGCACTCCCATTAATCCTATGGCTGTGGTTGTGTGCAATTTTTCTTCAATGGTATTGTGATGCAGAGTTGCTATGCGATTTATTTATTTGAACAACATTATTTGAGGTGCACTGCCTTCTTGTTTATTAGACACCCAATCTTATTGTGGCTCTGCAGTTTGCAAACCTGTCTCTGATTCACATTAATATTACCATGTTGTATATGGTTTTGATCAGAAAAATGTGTAGATTGTGAATAAAATATACTTAAAGCTCTATTATTCTTCTTGTTACAAAGGTATAGTTAGTACACAAATATTAGATGATATTCAAGAAAACCCTAGTTTGATGAGCATGTTGTTAATCATGTTAATTATGATTCTTTTATTTATTCTGATGTCAGTGTATAATTATGCGATCCCAACATCTTAAATTGAATTAGAATGATTTCAATGAATTATAGGGTTTTAAAGTTGATAATCATGTACATGCGGAAATAGGGTTATTAATAACGTAGTATGTTAAATATGATGATTAGGGCTATATATATAATGTCTAGTAAAGATTCCTAGACTTTTTGTCATTAGGGTAATTTTTATACATGTCTAGTAAAGATTCCTAGGGAAATGAATGCTAGCTCCAATTATAGACATGTTGTATATGGTTTTGATCAGAAAAATGCATAGATTGTGAATAAAATTTACTTAAAGCTCTATTATTCTTCTTGTTACAAAGGTATAGTTAGTACACGAATATTAGATGATATTCAAGAAAACCCTAGTTTTATGAGCATGTTGTTAATCATGTTAATTATGATTCTTTTATTTATTCTGATGTCAGTATATAATTATGCGATCCCAACATCTTATATTGAATTAGAATGATTTCAATGAATTATAGGGTTTTAAAGTTGATAATCATGTACATGCGGAAATAGGGTTATTAATAACGTAGTATGTTAAATATGATGATTAGGGCTATATATATAATGTCTAGTAAAGATTCCTAGTGTTACTTTACAATGTGAAATTTATAATTTTAATGTGAATTTTCAGATGGCTGATCAGGACCGTGTTGATGATCACCGTGAGGGTGAGGACGTGCTTGCACCGCCTGACAATGTAAGTTTTAAGAATATATCCCTGAGGTTTCTATCTATATGTTCATAGCATAATTATATTATGTAAGTGTGTTTTTTTTATCAAATTTTAGGTTGGTGATGTACCCGCTAAAGAAATTACAGCACTTGATGAGCAGCAAAAGAAAATTGAGAAAGTGAGGGGCATCACAATGATGAACAAGTTAATACAGCAAAGGGGCAATGGACCCAAATTGGCTGTGGATTTCGATCAAGCAGGAAATCCATATGGAGTGAACTGCAACTCATTTGTTTCATATCTTGGGGTTCTTACTCGCAGTCATTACAGTCCTATCCTAGAATCATGGCATAGAGTTCCTAAGGGGAAGAAAGACCACATATGGAAGGAACTATGCGTGAATTATTATTATTTGTAATTCTATTTGTGTAGATTTACTAATTTTTAGGATACTAGTTAATATCAATTCTATTTTAATTTGCAGAGCATATTTGATCTGGATGAAAAGATGCATCATAAATGTGTGATGCAATGTTGTGGGAGGGTCCTAAGGAACTATAGGACCAATCTCACCCGAGATTACATACGCGATGCTGAGAATAGGTTCTTGATTGATTCCAATTCTAGACATTGATCAGTATTTCACTAACTCTACACTAATAATTTTTGTTTGTATTCTCTTTGACAAATAAATATAGGAAGAAGGAATCCACACAGCAATGGAACTACTTGGACCCCAACTAATGGGAGGAGTTTGTTACCCAAAGAAAAATAGATGAATTCAAGGTATTAAGTGCCACTCCCAATTTAATTAATATATGTTTTTATGTATTCACCTATTCAAGATTAACCTTTAGTGTTACTAACCAAATCAATATGCTAACTAACTAGGCTAAGAGCGATGCTCAACGAGCAAGGCATGCACTGAATGTGCACGACCACACAATGGGTCCAAGAGGATATGCAGGCTTTCACCAAAGACTACAGGTTGAGTCTACTCAACCTACTACTACTCAGGAGACTGCTGCTCCCGCACCTCTACCTCGTCATGTTATGTGGATAGTTGGGAGGCAAAACAAGAAGGGAGAGATACCGAAGCCCGCAACCGCTGAGGCGGCTGCAAAAATGGTAAAAATCAAACTCTTAGAGAAATCTATCGATATTGATTATTGTTATGTTTACTTATGAATTTTTGTTGATGGTGCTTAGTGGGAGCTGCACGAGTAGAGGAAGGAAGGCAAGTTCATCCCTCAGGGCACAAGGGATGAACTGACAGTTGCTCTGGGTAACCCAGAGCATCCTGGACGTGTAAGGGGTGCAAGCGCTGGTGTGAGCATCAAAGCATTCTTTGGGCCATCCCAGCGGAAACCTATCCCAAAAGTGGGACTTTCACAAGCTGAGGTAACTTATTCTTATTTTAGAACGTTATTGCGAAAGGGAATTTAATAATCAGAAACTAGCATTTCTTTTATCCATGTATAGGTAGATTCCTTAATTGATAGGAGAGTCGAGAAAGTAGTTGATAAAAGACTCCACGAAGCATTTAACAAGAGGTCGTCGTCTTAGACTGCCACTCAAACAGTACATGTGGTGAACCTCTCTTCTCCTACTCCTCATACTGCAGAGGTTGGGAGCAATCCTATAGACCCACCTAGCACGTCCTCTGTAAGCATTTTTATGGCATTTATAATAGATAGTCTGTTTGAGATGATATGTTTGTGTATATATGCATATAACATTCTTCACGTAAACTTGTAGGGGTTGAAGCCATGTCGACTACAAAGTGAAGGATATATCGTTGCAGATGCATCGGCTTACCCACCCCTTAAAGGGTGCATGTTTCATGGGAGTCCAGTACCAGATGGCATAGTACATGTGAGCCCGATACATATACTCCCCGGTTGGATGAATCTTGCACTGCCTCATGCACACCCAGATGTTGAAACACTTGGTGAGGCAGTAGGCGGAGTGATACTGTGGCCCGAAGCAGATGTCCTCTATACTGATATTGTATGATAAATTTTCATTACTTTAATTTGTTAGTGTATATATATATATGAGTCAATTGATATGAAATTATATATACAGGTCAAAAAGACGAGACCTGGTACATCTCGGCCTCCACCTCCTTAACTACCAAGTTGGCTTCCAGGGGACCTACACGCCTCGATATGTCCTAATTGTAGGAGTGTGGCAGTATGGATCGGTGAACATAATCCAAATTGCCCTATAAATGTTACTGTTCCAGAGACTGCTACAGGTAAATCATATGATAACAATCTATTTATATAAGTTTAGCATACGTATTAATGCATACGTAATAGAAGTTCGGGATATGTATTAATGCAAGTCAAACATTCAGAAACAACATATTTATACAAGATATTTTGGAGTTGTTTAGTTATGAATGGCTGAACACATCTATGATAGAACTGTGGATATGGTGAGATTAATGCATACGACAATCTGGTTTATACATCCATATACCTTGTTTTATATACGGCAATCTGGTTTCTTATATATTAATGCATATGTAATACATGTTTTGCAACCACTTACACAAGACATGTACAGATTTTGGGTTTTCCCATGTGGGATTTTTGGTTCCATCTTTGATTAGTCTTGTAGATACAGACCCATCTTCAGTTACTTCATAATGTTGTGATGCTTTTGAATATTTTGGTAAATATAATAAGACAGTGATAATAGCTCCATTCAATGTCGGGTAAGTTTACTTTGCTTGTAATTTGAACTTAAGTAAATTACATTTTTATTGCGGATATTGAGTTATTAATTTTCTACTTTCTTACCTATAGTGCTAAGCATTGGGATTTATTAGTTATCGTCCCCAAGACATTCACCGTATATTATCTAGATCCTACGGGGAGTGAGTTGGATGTATTATATGGACATGCAATTAAAAGGTCATTATTCTTATGAGAAATATTTTATATTTTTATATCTGTTAACATCTATTACGACATTACTATTTAATTATGCAATTTAATGTGTTATGTTAACATATATAGGGCTTTACAAGAGTACAAAAAAGCTGGAGTAAAGGTCCCCAGGAAAAAAAATTTGATACTCATTTGGGAGAATGTGAAAGTAAATCCTGACTCCAATGTATATATTATTTATGTGAACTGTGCTTATTTGTATTTTTGAATATTTTGTATATTTTAATTTATAGTGTGCTACACAAGACAACGGTTGGGCATGTGCCTACTATGTGATGCGATTTATGGACCTAATCATCAAACATGCCGTATTGGAAATCGATAACATACAACAGGTATTATACATAGTCTCGTTAGATAATATGAAATATATGAATCTTATTATATATTATTATAATTATGTATGTACGTCATTCTCTTTGTAGGTCTTTAAAACTGAGGACTTCAACACAGGTGCAAAGCGTTTCGATGTACATGCTCCCTATACGAGAGATGAATTAGATGTTGTAAGAGAAGATTGGGCAAAAGCCCTGCAAAGAGTGGGAATTTTTCAATATGATTTTGCTGACAATGATGACAATGATGAATAAAGAATAAATTTGTTCTCATAATTAATTTTGTGTGAATGTGAATGAATTTTTATGAATTGTCATATGTGTGTGAAAATCATCAATACATGAATATTTCTACATGTGTCTGAATGTGAAAAGAGATGAAATAAATGGAACTGCAGGTTGCTACTAGTTTCTACATGCGTGTGATGAAAAATTATTATGAATTAAATATTCTTATACATGAGTGTGAATCACATATATATAATATTGTCTATCATGTTAATTTTGCAGGTTTGTGGCCTATTGTTGGCTGATATCAATGGATGTCGTAAAACCTGTTGTTCATAACTGAACTGCATGTTTCTCATCCTGCGACCAGCCACAGCAGGTCTGCAGACTGATCTAGAAAAAAAACATACAATAGGCGTCGGTTATTTGTATGACACCGACGACATATGTTTACAGTGTCGGTTATTTGTATGAAACTGACGTCGATTTCCCTAATGAGGGCCAGACACCACGGTCGTGCTGACCAGCACAACACCGATGACATATGTTTACAACATCGGTTATTGGCCAACACGGCTGTGTCAGCAGACCAGACATAAAATAGGCGTCGGATATTTGTATACAACCGACGACATACGTTTACAGTGTCGGTTTCCCTACTAGTAACCGACGTCAATTTCCCTAGAGGCTGATGAATGCATATTCATCTCTTATTTTTACTTCATTTAGAATAAGTAATTAGGACTTTTTTGTTAATTTTAGCTAATTCAAAAATAAACAGCACTTTCAACTTCTTGATATACTTTTCCTGAATTCTTATGATATTTTTCCTAATTTTCAGGAATTATCTAAGTAATTAAATTGAGAAAAGAAGAGACGAAGATAGGAGGCAATTCAGTTTCCCGCAATGCTGACTTAAATGCATACCTTGCACCAAAATTAGCATAACTCTCACAAATTAAGGCAGAATTTAATGTTCAAATATGATTTGGAAAGGGAATTCAAAGACCTACAGTAAAATCATATTTTTGGGCGCACTTTAAATTCTCTGGACAACAGAAATTCGCTCGAAATTGCTGCTGCGAAAATCTGCATTAAAGAAAGACAATCAAGAGTTTGTTGACTAGATCTGAAAATTCAAAAGGATGGCTCCCTCTCTTTTTTTCCCCCTCTTTTTTTAGATAGCCTACCCCTCCTTCTCCTATAAAAGGAATGGCACTTCCTTCTCCCAAGGCATCTTGGTCTTCTTGTATTTTTCGGAATTCTGCAGCAAGCAATAGTGTAATCATTTTCTTTTATGCAATAAAATAGTTTTACTTCAAGCACATTCTTCCAATCTTGTTCTTGTCTCATCTTCTCGCCTCGTCTTAATCTTCTTTTCTTCGCACTTATTTTTGGAGCAAGGAACAAAGGGCTAAGTCATTTCATTGACTCTAGCATAAGGATTCATCTCCTGATTTTTGGGCTAGACTATGGCTTTTGAACTTTCTTCCTCCGTCTCCTATTTTTCCATGTGTGAGTAGTTTCTTATCGGGGCAAGGGGAATAACCCCTTAGCCATGGTTTTAGCAACTTAATCTCGTATGATTAGATGGTAATCGATTTTACTTGATTGATCTTCAGATCGTATGTTAATCCGGATGGATATGACCATGGAAATCCGGATTTAGAACAATAAAATCGATTACATAGACGTTTTGATATGACCGTGGATTTTCGTCTCTTAGGATGATAAACTAGGAAGCATGAGCACCAAGACCAATGGGCTCATGTGGAGTTTCTCTTTTGTGAGTTTAAAATTTGCAAGCCTTCATCGAATCGTCGGTTAAGATTTAGTTGCTATCACCTAGGCTAAGGTGGTGAAAACCCCTACGAGCCTCGATTCCCTTCTCTTGATTTCAATCACTGAATTCTTGTTTGATTTTGCTTTCTCTAATTCTTAGTCTTTTCAATTCATATAGTTCTTTTTGTGCTAACAATAGTTAAATTATCCCTTGTGCATTTTCTTATCTTGTTAAGTGCTTTTGCAATTCTTAGTATAATCACCAACACCCAAACCCGACTTTTACTTTCTGTTCTAAAAATACAAAAAATATATATATAACAAAATAATTCTTCAAAAAATAATTGGGAATAAAGAAACAATCTCTAAAGTTGTCCTGTGGGATCGACCCTTTATACTACCCTTAAAACCGGAAGTAAAAAAGGTTTAAACTCTAGGATTAATCATCTTAGTGATTGATAGTGCAAAACGACGATTATCAATTTGGCGCCGTTGCCGGGGACAACAGATTATTTTTTTCGAACCCCCAAAAATTTTTGAAAAACTTTTTTTTCTTTTTTTCATGCCTTCCGAGTAACATTCCGGAAGTGTACTCCTCTTTCTGCCGAGTTTCCATTCCGGCAGTACATTTTTTCTGCACACGAATTAACTGCTTTATTTGTGCATGCGACGCTCGCTGAACGTCAATTCCACGGTGCAATTTTTTAATCTGGAACAAGAGAGGCTAAGGATGATTTTAATAGATGATGATGATTATTATTATATCATCTTCAATCAAGTAGAACCAACTCGAATACCTAAAGCTCCACCAATCACTTCCATTGTGGATGTTAATCTAGTTGATTCTAATGGCCAATCTACTTCATTGGAACCCTTTCTCTATAATGAACCACCACCCTTAGAAGAAGTCCAATGTCATATAGTTGAGATTCCACACAACCTTGATCAGGAGATGGATAGGTGTTTCAAAGAAATTCAAGATGCTGTAAATGAAGAACTTTTTTTAGCTAGGGCTGCAGCTGTATGGGGCCCTGACTATCCATATAAGTCAGAAAATGAGTGGATGGAGGCCTATGTTGATAAATTCATGAATCAAGAATCTTTTAACAAAAAGGTTAATGACTGGTGGGCTCAAAGAACATCCCAAAAACCTAAGACTCCACCCTTCTCGGTTGTAGGCCCATATTTAGATGTTTGCAATAATCATCCCATCTTGGTTGAGCCTATTGTGACCAATGTAGCATCACCTACCCAACATGCACTGATGGATTCTTTTGAAAGACTTCATCATCAAGAGCACTATGACCTCACTCAACCACCTCTTTTTCCACATCTGGTTGAACCCGATGAGGTGATTCTACCACTACAAGAACCTTACATTACACCGTTATATTGTGAGGTGATCCCTTCTGAGCCGATTGAGTTGGGCACTTGTCCTATAAAGGAATCAGATCTCCCCTTCAGTATAGTAAAGGATCCAATTGATTCCATAGACATCCATGTTGATGAGATCTTTTATGAAGAAGAGATGGATAACTCCCCAATAGAGATGGAACAACCTAGATTGATCATTTTTGATGATTATGACGACAATTATGCCATTTGTGAGTCTTCCACACCAAATCCACTGGCTTCCATTTGTGAGTCTTCTATAGACATCAAAGACCAATACCCTTATTTTGAGTCTATTTTGGATAATAAGCATCCAACCCCCTTTGACAAAATGATTCCACATGTTCTGTTGCAACCAATTCCCATTCCATGCACAACTGATTTAGAAGAAGAGACACAACCCTTAGGAGAAGTCTACATACCCCCTTCCACTGACTACAAGGAATATGTTCCCAATTTTATCCCTCATGAACCCTTGGGAACTCCTTGCATAGAGGAACTAGAGTTACATGCTATATCAACCATGAATCCCATCTATCACAAGGTTGGTTGCATGAATTTTGAGCAGAGCAAAATTACTTATCATGCTGATTTAAATTTAGTTGTCCCTTTCATATCACCACAAATTCTCTTATATGCAGGTCAATATGACCGAGGGAAACCAGAGCATGATCCTCCGCCTAACTTTGCACATCTGGCACTGCATGTGTTACCAGTTGGGTACCCACCAACCTCCCCCAATCCACATCCATCTTCAACACTTCCTTTGCTATTGATGGAAGATCTGTGGATCCTATTGGAGGGAATGCGAGGTGAAAGCAAATATGAGCACCCCACTGAGCTTCTACAATTACCCTATCATAGGGTACACTATGAAGCTCCTCAGATAAAGGTCCCAGCCCTCATACACATCCCCTTCAGCTGGATGTTTTTTGAGCTATCAGAGCCACCTGGAAATCCTTGCTCTTCTCTTCCCTCCATCTCGGGTTTTGATTTTTCTCAGGATGAGCAAAAATTTGAGTCCGGGGTGGAGGTGGGTGGTATGTTTCTATTCCACCCCTTATCTTTTTATTCTTGCATTATTTCTACCTTTTTTTTTGGTTTTGCATATAGTTGTTTTGTTCATGGCCATTATCTAGTCGGCCATATTTTTATTTCTTTTGTTACAAAATGGCCTTTATCTAGTCGACCTTGATACGATCATTGGTCAAAATACTCCCCTTAATGATGTAACTTCCTTGCAACTAAAATTTTGAAACTTTCATGACTAGAAATCCTCCTGTCACTTAGGACCTCAAATAATAATCACTGCTTGGAAAAGATGGCAAGCCATAGAGGACGGATAGGATTCAAGAGTGATGCTTTCTTATCATGTACAACTTCTATAAATTTTCTTGATTTTTCGCATGATTTGGTAATAGTTGAACCAATGCATGGTACTCCTAAAAAAAAGATGAAAAAAAAAGTTGCACAAGAACAGCCTCTTCTACTCTTCTTCTACCACTTCCAAATCTTTCCATTCGTCAAAAAGAAAAAAACAAGCCAATAATGCCAAAAAGGCTAAGTTTGGGGTGGCACCCCTTCTCCCTCTTTCGCTTCTTCCATACCCATGCAATTGGGCGTATCACCAAAAATCAAAGAAAAAAATGCGGTCAATGTAACTGCATGTCCACTAAATAAAAAGGTCTCGAGTCGAATAGAGGAGAGACTGTCCTTCTTCCATACCTCCTTCACTCCAATTTTCTACCCAGGGGAAAACTACAAAAACCCCAACTATCCAAATCAGCCCTGTTCTTGTGTAAAACTTTAAAAAAAATTGGAGTACCAAATGCAAAGGTGAAATAAAAATCTGTTTTATTGCAGGTCTTGAATAAATACAAGTTTGTGAAGTAGGAAATATAAAAGTCACTTTTTGTGAATTCAGGAAGTCAGGGTCGCTTGGCCATATTTTGGTGGAAGGAATCCAGTGATTGTTAGGAGAGTGAGGATGATAGGTTGAGAGTATGTCTTGAAAGTATTTCTTGATTTTAATGTTGCTCGGGACGAGCAAAGTTTAAGTTTGGGGTATTTTGATGAATGCATATTCATCTCTTATTTTTACTTCATTTAGAATAAGTAATTAGGACTTTTTTGTTAATTTTAGCTAATTCAAAAATAAATAGCACTTTCAACTTCTTGATATACTTTTCCTGAATTCTTATGATATTTTTCCTAATTTTCAGGAATTATCTAAGTAATTAAATTGAGAAAAGAAGAGACGAAGATAGGAGGCAATTCAGTTTCCCGCAATGCTGACTTAAATGCATACCTTGCACCAAAATTAGCATAACTCTCACATCCTAAGGCGGAATTTAATGTTCAAATATGATTTGGAAAGGGAATTCAAAGGCCTACAGGAAAATCATATTTTTGGGCGCACTTTAAATTCTCTGGACAACAGAAATTCGCTCGAAATTGCTGCTGCGAAAATCTGCATTAAAGAAAGACAATCAAGAGTTTGTTGACTAGATCTGAAAATTCAAAAGGATGGCTCCCTCTCTTTTTCCCCCCTCTTTTTTTAGATAGCCTACCCCTCCTTCTCCTATAAAAGGAATGGCACTTCCTCCTCCCAAGGCATCTTGGTCTTCTTGTATTTTTCAGAATTCTGCAGCAAGCAATAGTGTAATCATTTTCTTTTATGCAATAAAATAGTTTTACTTCAAGCACATTCTTCCAATCTTGTTCTTGTCTCATCTTCTCGCCTCGTCTTAATCTTCTTTTCTTCGCACTTATTTTTGGAGCAAGGAACAAAGGGCTAAGCCATTTCATTGACTCTAGCATAAGGATTCATCTCCTGATTTTTGGGCTAGACTATGGCTTTTGAACTTTCTTCCTCCGTCTCCTATTTTTCCATGTGTGAGTAGTTTCTTATCGGGGCAAGGGGAATAACCCCTTAGCCATGGTTTTAGCAACTTAATCTCGTATGATTAGATGGTAATCGATTTTACTTGATTGATCTTCGGATCGTATGTTAATCCGGATGGATATGACCATGGAAATCCGGATTTAGAACAATAAAATCGATTACATAGACGTTTTGATATGACCGTGGATTTTCGTCTCTTAGGATGATAAACTAGGAAGCATGAGCACCAAGACCAATGGGCTCATGTGGAGTTTCTCTTTTGTGAGTTTAAAATTTGCAAGCCTTCATCGAATCGTCGGTTAAGATTTAGTTGCTATCACCTAGGCTAAGGTGGTGAAAGCCCCTACGAGCCTCGATTCCCTTCTCTTGATTTCAATCACCGAATTCTTGTTTGCCTTTGCTTTCTCTAATTCTTAGTCTTTTCAATTCATATAGTTCTTTTTGTGCTAACAATAGTTAAATTATCCCTTGTGCATTTTCTTATCTTGTTAAGTGCTTTTGTAATTCTTAGTATAATCACCAACACCCAAACCCGACTTTTACTTTCTGTTCTAAAAATACAAAAAATATATATATAACAAAATAATTCTTCAAAAAATAATTGGGAATAAAGAAACAATCTCTAAAGTTGTCCTGTGGGATCGACCCTTTATACTACCCTTAAAACCGGAAGTAAAAAAGGTTTAAACTCTAGGATTAATCATCTTAGTGATTGATAGTGCAAAACGACGATTATCAGAGGCCAGACACCACAGCCGTGCTAGTCAGCAGGGTCGTGGTAGCGGGTGATATGGTGTCGGTAATCACTAATAAACCGACGCAGATAGTGCTCCAGATGGTGCCCTTTCTGTGGCGCGAAGGTATATGGCGTCGATTTCTAAGCTTATAACCGATGCTTATACCCCCTGTTGGCGCATTTTCAACGCATTTTCTGTGGCGCACGAAGGGTTGTGGCATTGGTTAGAGAACCGACGCATAACGGTTGGGCTTTTAGCAGTGCCCACATAGGTGTCTCTTAGAAACTGACACTAAAGGCCTTAAATAACCGACACTAAAGGTCAGTTATGTACTAGTGAATTAATAGTTAATTTGATGATCAATCCAATGATGCAAACCCTAATTGGATTTCATAAAATTTTAATGAATGATGAGGCAAATGGTCTCAAGACTATTTAGAGGTCATCTAAATGACATCAAAACCGTTTGGAGGTCATCCAAATGACCTCAAGACTGTTTGAGGTTAAGTCATATCATAACTTGATGATGAGTTATTGTTTTCAATTGGAATAGTCCCACAATGTTAATCCTTAGAGGTTCCTCAAATTCAAAACCCTAATTGATGGGTTCTTGATTATAAAACCTAGTTCAATTGGGTTCAAAACCCTAAATTGATGGTCCAATTGAAGGAAGATTCAATAGTTCAATTGATGATTAAATCAAGGAATCAATTGATAGGCAGTTCTTTGATGAAAACCTTGAATCGGTTATGTATTGAAAGACTTTTTGGTCCTTTCGATTTTGAGAGGGTTTGGACCCAAACGGTCTTGAGACCATTCGGGTCCCAAACTGTTTGGAGACCCAAGCCCATTCGGTTTTGATGCATTCTTGCTTAAACGGTTTCAAGGGCAATGTGCCCAAATGGTTTCAAACCGTTTGAATTTTGAAAGACCAAGACCGTTTAGGATCTAAGTAACCAAAACCATTTGAGGTTCAATATGGTTAATCCATTTGGATATCTAATGTAATTGAAGATTTAATTGGTCAATCCAATTGGATACCTCATGTAATTGAAGGTTCAATTGATCAAATCTTTTGGACATCCTAGAGGAGGATGAGAGAGAGAGAGATTCATACATGAAAAATAATCATGTAACAATCAAACCTAGCACATTCAGAATGAGTGAAGTATACAATTAGGGTATGATCCTTGAGGAAGAGATCATAAAACCCTAATTGAATTAATTGATGAACTCAAACCCTAATTTAGGGCAATTCTGAGTGAAACCCTAATCTAGGAAGATAATGTGATATGAATTCAGAGTAATGAAATGAGTAACCCTAATTCAGGGTATTTTAATGTAAAACCCTAATTAGGATGAATAGTAAACCCTAATTGTGGGTTATTGAATATAAACCCTAATCTAGGGTGATGTGATGTGAATAGTGAATCCAAATTTTAAATAGGATGAAGTTGTGTGAAACTCTAATCTTGGACAATGAAATGATGAATCATTGGTCCTAATTGAACAAAGGGGATGAGTACCCTATTTGAAATGAAATGGGAAACCCTAACCCTGGTAAGGGAATAGTGTTGTTCCTCTGGAATAGCATGGAATTGAAACATGATTGTTATATATGTTATCATATGTGCTAAACATGCAGGTATCCTGAGATAATGAACATAGCCATGTATGAGCTATGATGCTTTATTTATTGAAATTATTTATTGGGCCTTGTGTGCCATAATATGCCTTGTTTCTTAGTAAGAGGTAAAAAGAGAGTTAATGGGCCTCAAGTGCCAAATAAGATGCTTGTGTAGCAAGTGTCATATGTACCTTGGTCAGATGACCTGAAGGTGATGGGTACTTGAAAAAGTGATAACAGTGCTCAGTGATGAGTTAAGGATTTGAATGCCCAGAACCATATGCTTATGGCATTGAGTTTGAAATGAGGGACTGAGATCCCAATGTCTTATAAAGACTGAGAAATAACTGATGAAAACAATACATGTTTCGTTATACCATTTGTCCTAATAAGTTATGTTTGAAAACTTGACTGGTGCTAAAAGAATATGATAATGTACTTAATTAGTCAAGTGAAAGCTATTCATGTAGTGCTCTGACCATAGATCCATCATCGTTAGTAGTTGGTGATGGTGAAATAGGTTTTCTTACGAGATCTCCTGGAGTTTGCATATTTTGAATATGTGGGGGTCGATGGGCGAAAATATCCTTACGTCCTAATGGGGGAATTGATGGAAGGTAAACATTAAACCTCTCAATCCTTCATTGTATGTTCCGGGATGGATGTATCACAAATATCCCGATGATGTTAATGCCAGATCGATGGAGGTAAACATGAAATCTCTCGATTGCGAAGAGAGTGCAGCCGCCGTTGTAGCTCTCTAGAGAAGATGCCACTATACCCTGGCAAGCTATGTAGCAGAGACACAAGATGTCCTGCATGTGATCTCACAGTGACCGAGATGTGGGAAGTCATGGAATCTGACTCTTCCACTGACTTTGTATGATACCAATTTCGATTTCACAATGGTCAGTTGGAGTATGAGTGGTATACCTCATCTCCTTAGAGCTTAAATATGTTTGAAAAATGTAATCAACCGTGTAGCGTATTTGCATAAGATTGAAATACAAGAACCATTGGTTGATGTCATATTGCTTAGCATGTCCTTGATACATAAATGTTACGTATGATCTTTAATTCATTATTGAATAAGAGACATGATGCCTTGTCAAGTTATAGATGAAATACTTGGATAAGATTATTGCTCTAATCTGCATAGATATTGATTTATCTGCCATTAAAGTATATTATCCCACTGCTCAGTTTATTTCTTCTAAACTAAAATAATAATGTTTTCGGCGGAGAGTTATATCTCTCGCTGGGGAAATTGTATAATTGTATCACCCCCGTGGGATCTAAAGTTTTTAGGTAGACGTTGACAAAGAGGCAGAAACTCTGTAGCAGGGGAAGAGCAGCAGCAGCAACAACAGGGACAACAGTAATCCTATAGGTGGAAATACTGGCTATCAAGCTATGTCAATAGAGTCCTATGTGTCATCTCTGTACTCTCAGGTCCTAGGAGTCAGTAGATAGTGTTTTTATAAACGATCTGAGATTTTGTCTTTAAGCCTCGAGGATTTTGTTACTTGTTCTTTTATCAAGGCAAAGTGATGTATATATATGTTTCGAGAAGAGATGGTACATGGAATGTACAATGTGGACCAGTATGTAATTATAATATTGTAATTCTTGTTTAAAGAGTTTTCCTGAGAATGGATCTCTGTGTAAAAGGTTTTAATTTTTAGTGAATTTTAGTAATCCACTGTAAACGATACACTTCCGCATTAGTGAATCTGTTTAATTGGTTAAAACCAGTTTGTACGTGACAAGTGTACTTAGAACTGCACACATGCCTGTGAGCATGAATGTGTTTTGAGTGGACACTAACTTCCTTCTTTAACTTTAAACTCCCTTGTCTATTTGGGTTTAGATAGGACCTCTGACCATCCTTGGGTTGAAATTTTTCTAAATCAAATGAGATAGCACCAAGGCAAGTTGCACACTACATATGGGGCCACTTAGATTGAGTTGGTTATTGGTAAGTATCATCCTAAGGGCTTTAAATTATCAAGAATAAATGGCCACATAAAAGATATGCTAGATAATATTCCTATGCACATTCTCAAATTACAATGAGATGTTTGCATATTAATCCATAAAGCTCATGTTTATGTATGTTTCCTATATTTGTATTTCTTTCTCTATATACTTATTTAGATGTCTATACATTTAGATAGGGTATGGACATATGTGGTATGAACTATAATATGTTACAATATATGCTTCTAATGGTGCTTGGATCCATTTGCAAGCCATGCATAGGGTTAGATAAATTTAAGATTTATTAGTTGAAGCCACACATGGTGTGGGTGCCATGCGGTCTATTGTGCACTTGTCATGCTAGCACTAAATTATTTTATGGTATTGCCAAAAAGTTAATTGGCACTTGGTATCATTTATTTGGCTTAGAACATGGCTTTCACTACACAATTTTAACTTAATAAAACTATTCGACATCATTTAAATGACTTAGACCATAGGCGCAGTTGTAGCACATGACATAGTTTGGATATTGGGACATAAATGAAAAATTGTGATTATATGTTTATGAACTTGCGAACTCATCTAACTCATTTGAGCATAGTATACCAAGGCTTGATTGGATGATATCATAACTAATGCTATACTCAACTCATTGTTTGTAAATTAAATCTCAAGGAGGGGGCTAGAAAGTCAAGGTTACCATAGGGTATGCATCTTGGGCATTGTTTGCTTAAATCTAAATTCTAAAGTCCATCTTGACGGTGGGTCCTACTGAACAAAATGTATGGTAGCAATATCCATATTGTATAGCCATTTTCCACTTTCCTGTCATGATAAATAGAAGTATCTTTCTCTAAGCCTATTTCCTAAAATCGTCTACCATCTTGTGGAAGAGTTATATGAAGTGTGAGATCATGATTTGATAAAGTTATGGAAGACTGTTATTGCAATGTCATCGAGTGTTTGATAGTGGGGATCTCCGTTAAGTTCTCAGGATCTATAATGCATAGGAGGTCCATGATCTAGTTGTATGTTTTTTAATGACCTCTTGTCTCGATGTCAACCATGGTGGTGGCCCTACAGCTGACCCTCGAAAGGTAATGGACCTAAAGACCAGCAAAATAATTGCTACTGGCGAAGCAGTAAAAGGTTTTCCCTGAGACTAATATTTATTGAACATCATATGGCTGTTCTAGGACTTGCATGTCTGGTACATTCCAAGAATTTAGAGTGTGGTAGAGACAGTCCTCTTAATGATGTAGAAGTGGATTCCTTGAGGGTAACTCGATTTCTGAGCTATTAACTCTAAGGTCTTGATATACTTATGATTGTTGCTTGGATAATTAATACATTATGTAGAGAGAGCGGCCAAATGGGGGGGTAGCTTGAGTGAGACTACAATAGGTTGGAACAATCATGTCAAAACTTGAGTTTACAAAGCCTGATGATATCTATTGTGGCAGCAGTGGTGTTGTTGATAAAGTGGAGGGGCTTTCATGAGATAAAACACATTACTCTAAATTTCAAGTATGTGTACCCCATGGTCCCACTAAGCATCTATTCTAAATATGTTATGAAATATTCACAGTTTTAAGTAGTGCATATTGTGTATAATAGGTTCTTTATTTTATATCCATTCTTGTTACTGCTCCATTTTTTATTTTCATTCGTCCAGATCCCATATTAGTATTGAAATGTTACATTTCCATTTTTGAAATAACATGACAGAAAGTGTCGTTCTTCGATTTTTCTCTCCTTCTGCTAGGATTTAAGGTGTGACACACTTTTTTGTCTGACTATTGGTATCATTCTAATCTCAGGAGCAGTAGATTAGCGGGTTAATATGCATATACAACCAAGGGGAGGAAACTCATCCCAATGAGATGCCTAGAGCATGGAATTCAAGAATTGAGAAATGTAAGCTCTATGCTGACTACAAAGGTAAACGTTTACTTTTGATTGCTTGTTTTTTTTTAAGAAAAACAGAGAGAAATATTATTTAGCCTGCTCTCGGATGCAGGTTATAATTGGGTCAACGGATACATCAATATCAAGATTGAGCCAAACAGGCTTAGTTCCAGAAAAAGAAAAAGACGAAAGACAATGTGATGCATGCTTAGCTAAGGCATCATCAACAATATTTAGCTTCCTAAGTACGAAGCTCACTACCAGTTTGGGACCATTACTAAGAAGCCTTTTCAGTCTGGTGATGTGGGGTTTCAGGTTTAGAGGTGGAGTAGTCTCTGACTCCAGCAGCTGAATAGCTAGTTGAGAATCCGAGAGAAGATGGCAGCTGCTCCAGTTCTCACGTCTGATCAAGGTAACCGCAATGAAGATAGCCTGCAATTCAGCTTCAAGTGCACTAGTTGCTATGGATTGTTCACCTAAGCCTCTGCAACACCTCCCTCTGTGATTGATGACATGAATACCAACACCCGAGGGTGTGGAGGGGTTGATATAGGAAGCATCTATGAAGACAAAGTGATTACAATGATGTGTGATAGAGGTCGGGAAGCCAGCTTTGGTTACCCTACCAGGAACGATATCCTTAGGGAGGTTAGCGATAGTGGCCACTCTCGCTTTGATGAAGCTAGCAATCATTTTAGGATCTTTCTGGGCACCCTGGTGAAGACGATCCATGCGGCAGGACCAGATGTGCCAGCACGCGATCGCTGTGGTAATGCGAGTATGCGGGCCACTAGAAGGACCTTGCAGAACGAAGGAAATCCATTCATGTTCAGAAAGGAGGAAGTGATACTGATCGACACCAAGGGCCTTCCATGCGGCTTTACTATCACAGAAGTCCCTTAGAGCATGAAGAAGAGTATCGGTGCCATTGTTACAGATCGCACATTGAGGATCAACCTCAAAGTGACGTCAAAACTTCTCTTCATTCGTGAGCAGCGCACGATGAAGGAGGAGCCAAAGAAAGGTATTAACTCGAGCAGGTAGAGAGCTATCCCAGGCCAAAGACCAGTTACCAGTTGTCTCCACTTCCCTGCCCTGCCTAGCCCAGGCGTATGCCGACTTCGAGGTAAGCTCACCAGAATCGTATAGCGACCAACTTCAGAGATCCTCCCCATTGTCGAAGTCAGGGGGAGGGATGGCATTGACGATAGGCCAAGCTGCACTCGGAATGTAATGGTGTATAAAATCCCAGTCCCAGGTGTCCTTTGAAGGAGACATGGAAGCCACTGTCAACTCAAACAGATTGACTGGAGGCTGGAAATTGGGGGCAAGATCCTGGATCGAGTGCCCCATGAGCCAATTATCTTTCCAAATGTTGGTTGTGTTGCCATTGTTGACGACCCGGTGACTCAGAAGTTGGACTGAAGGAAGATGTTTTCTGATAAAACCCCAGGCTGAGGAGCTGGGTTTGTTCTTGAAGGTCCCTGATCGCATATACTTCTCGGACATGATATGCACCCATAGTTTGGAAGGGTGGTTCATGAAGGTCCAGACGTTCTTGAGCATTAAGGCTTCATTCTGGTCCCGAGCATCCTTTATGCCTAGGACACCTTTCTTTTTGCTAGAGGTGACTTTCTTCCAAGAAACCAAAGAAGCTTTGTTGTGATCCCAGTTACCACTCCACAGAAAGCGCCTGATGTGGCGATTGATCTCATCACATAGAACTGGTGAGAGTCGAACTGTCTGCATAGTGTAGGAGGGGAGCGCCTGCAGGGTAGAGCGAACAAGCATGATGCGGCCTGCAAGGGAAAGGTGACGCATGGTCCAACTATTCATGCGGTCCCTGATTGAGCTTAATAAGGACGCATGAGTGGCTTTATTAACCAAGTGATGGAGGATTGGAACACCAAGATACTTCCCCAAATCATCGGTCCATTGAAAATTGAGTTGCCTGCTTACCGATCTCTTCTCAGGAATAGGTGTGTTGGCACTGAAGAAACAGCGAGATTTTTCCCACGAGATTGACTGGCTTGAGGCTGCCGCGAAGCGACGCAGAATCCTGCTCATGGTTCTAGCCTGAGTAGGTGAGGCTTCCCCCATAAGGAGGATGTCATCAGCAAAGAAAACATGGCTGAGAGGGGTGCCACCCCGAGTGAGAAAAAGAGGTTTCCATGTTCCGTCTTCAACTGCAAGAGAAATAGCCTGACTCAGACGCTCCATACAGAGGACAAAGACGTAAGGGCTAATGGGGTCACCCTGTCTGACTCCTTGGGAAGATTTAAAGGGCTTTAGAGGGACACCTTCCCACAGAATAGATGTCGAACCTTGGGTGATGATCTGCATGATAATACTACAAATGATCGGGGTTAGGCCCGTGCGATTGAGTGTATCACTGATAAAGTCCCAATGCATCCAATCAAAATCTTTGGAAAGATCGAGCATCACACAGAGCATTCGCTTCTATGTAGATTTGGCCCTCATGGAGTGAATCACTTCTTGAACAAGAAGAATGTTGTCGCTGATATTACGACCAGGGATAAAGCTAGACTGCGTAGGAGAAATCCACGAGTCCAGAAACGGTTTGATGCGTTCAACTAGCATTTTAGAAACTAGTTTGAAGCATCCATTCGTCAGAGAGATGGGTCGCAGGTCACTGCAGCATTGCGGGACCTGGATCTTTGGTATGAGAACCATGTTGGCATCAGCTAGAGAGGAATCGATTTTCTTGGTAGCGAAAATAGTGTTGACAGTGCTTGCTGTAGAAAATTTGATGGTGTCCCAGTTGGACTGCAGGAATTCGTTGTGTACACCGTCTGGAACCGGCGCCTTGGAGGGTGACATCTTGAAAAGGGTGGCTCTGATCTCCTCTATCTCCGGCATGGCCTCCAGCTTGAGGTAGTCGGCAGTCGTAATCGTGGGGAAGACACCCGGGTAAGCAGAGATGTCCGCCGCTGAAGGAGTATATGTGGCTGTCAGGAGGGATTTGAAGTAATGCAAAACCATGTTGCGGATCTCCGTCGAAGAAGAAATCCAGGTTCCATCTGCGTCCTTCAGTTGGGTGATCTTGTTGGCGTGACGTCTAGCCTTGACCACAGACTGGAAGAAACGGGTATTATTGTCCCTGTATCTAAGCCAGTCGATGTGCGCCTTTTGCTTCCAATCGGCCTCCTCCCGCATGAGGAGTGTGGTGTATTGTTCCTGGAAGGCAATGGATTTATCGGAGAAGATATTGGGTGTGGAGAGGGATTGTACCTGGCATCTCTCAATGCAATATAGTAAGGTCTGCTTCTCCTTGTGATGTTGCTTCAGCCGTTTATCCTCCCAGCGCAAGGCAGCCTTACTGAAAGAGGATAGGGCGTTCTGGAAATTGGCTGATTGGTCCCAAAGAGGAAGAAGGCAGGATTTGAAGCTAGGAATCAGGCGCCAGCTTGCTTTCGTCTTGAAGACCTTGGTCTGAGAAGATGATTTGCTCGTCAGTTTGGTGAGGATGGGGTGATGATCGGATTCAACTCGAGGAAGAGTGACGACAGAAGCTTCCAAGAAGAGGTCAAGCCATTGCTCATTGGCTACAACCCTATCTAGTTTTTCCTGCAGATTACCTTTTCGGAAAGTGTAAGGGTGGCCACTAGCCTTGATCTCAAGCAGGCTGCAATTGAACAGGCAGTCGTTAAAGCGACTGCTAGCATTCTTGTCAAAGAAACTACCCCTGGACTTCTCGAAGACATCCAACATTGTGTTGAAATCCCCCATAACAGCCCAGGCCGAAGAAATAGAGGATGAAAGCTCTTCCAATCTGCGCCAAAGAAGATGACGCTTGATTGGGTGCGGGTTGGCATAGACAACAGTAAGAAACCAGCTATTATCCACTCGACAGTGAATAAATTGGCGATGGTTGATCAGAATCTCGATCTGGCACTTGGTATTGTCCCAAAGTAACCAGATGCCACCGGAGAAGCCAAGTGCTTCAACCCAGTGGGAGGAGGGGAAGCCAATCCGTTTGATAACATTCTCAGCTATAGGACCGCTACATCTGGGTTCTAGTATAGCTAAGATTTGGAGGTTGTGAGATCGCTTAAGGTCTTTGATAATGGGCAGTTTGCCTTTAGAACTCACACCTTGGACATTCCAACAGCAGAGCTTCATTAAGATCACGTCCAGAGGGTGGGTGACTGGAGGAAGATCAAATGATGACAGCTAGCAGTCCAGTCGACTGCTCGTTGTCATTCACAGTGAATTGCATCGTGGCATCAGCCTCATCCGGGGGGTCCGGTTCTTTGAAATCGAGAGATCTTGCAGTGGTGGTAGAAGTTTCTGGAGCATCAGCTGCATTGGTAGGATCTGACCGTCCTTTCTTCCTGACCCTGTCAGGGCTGCCGACGGTCTGGTAAATAATCCTCCGGTTCCTCAGCATTACTCCACCCGGGCCAGCACGGCGGGGGGGGGGGGGGGGGGGGGGGGGGGGGGGGGGGGAATGCGTTGGGAGTCCTTGCCCGATGGCTGGTTGGCTCCAAAGTGGAAACTTAGGCCCGAGGTGTCGACCTGCTCTCGGCCTACACACGTTTCATCATCGTGGAGGATGACAGCAGTGTCTGGTGTCGCGCCTTGTTTAGGGTCGGAGACTGAGACGGGTTGTTGCTGGGCGGAAGGCGCTTTGCCCTTTGCCTTGTTCAATTGGCGTTGTTTCTTCTTGTTCACAATAGTCTCCCACTCTCCTTCGTCTTCGGAGATTGCAGGGGCGTCCAGCTTGGAGTCTGTCGTCTTAGCTTGTGGATTTCCTTTGATGGAGTCTGTAGATTTGCCTTTTTCTTTCTCAGCCGGTTTGCGCCGAGTTGGCTTCTGGGCATGGATGTCCATGGTATATTTGACGCTGGGCATGGGAGCCGGGGTAGAGGAAGTAGCAATATCCGACGCGTGGGTTACTACGTGGATGCAATCAGCGTCTGCGTGACCGAGACATCCACACTTCATGCAAACCAGGGGTAGGTTTTCGTATTGGAGGCGGAAATGTTCATTATTGATGACGACGGCTGGGAGAAGAGGTTTCTTCGTCTCGACTTCCACTGCAACTCGAGCAAATTTTCCACGGTTGCCTTACTCCGTGTTCGAGTCTACTCTGATCGTCTTCCCCACCAGATCTCCGATCATGGAGAGTAATTGGTTATGATAGAGAAAGACCGGTAGATCTGCAATACGCAACCAAACTACGAGCTTGCGCGGGATGGGATCTGAAGGACGGAAAGAAGGAGACCAAGACTGGACCGAGAGGTAGTTTCTGAATACCGTCCAGGGTCCGCCAGTCATTGCCGTGAGGTAGTCATCTTGGTTCGCGAATTGAACAATGTAATAGCCCTGCTCAAGGTCGATCACGCGGAAGTGTTCCTTGGGTGACCACAAAGTTTTGATTTTGTTAACCAGGGTTTGAAACCCTAGGTTGATGTCGATTGCTTTAACCACGACGGCGTGATGGAACAGTGCTATGAGCGGTTGGATGGCGTCGGGCTTGACGGAGATTGCTGGTAGTGGGCCGTTCAAATCTACAGATATGTCGTCCGCCTTCAGTAAATCTGGAGAGGTAGGATTTAGGTATGACAAGGAACCACAAAGTTTTCCTTTGTAGGAGGAATCGGCCTCCTTTGTTGCACTGTCACTCGTCATCATGGGATCAGACGGAACGTCTGTGTGCTCATGGCTTGCAGGTTCGAAGGGCTCTGGCGGCCTATTGTGGTGTGGAAGGCCCCTGCCGCCACGGCCTCCGCCGCGGCCGCCACCACGGCCAAACCCTACCGAAGCCATCCCTTGATTGCTTGTTTTTAAGTGTATGTTGATAAATATTATATGACGTCCCATTCATGTGCTCTGCCATTATTTATTCAAAGTGGATATATTTCCTCCATAAGATAAAACTCTTATAGTTAGATATTAGAAAAGTTCACAATGCAAGTAGAGTGTGAGGATAGACCCTCGAAGTGATAGGATAGGAAGAAGTATTACTGCATTGTTCTTAAAGGCTGTAATAAAAATTAAAATTCTTTTACTACATATGGATTTTGTATTCACTTTGATTTTATCAATTTCTTTAACTAATGTACAATACAACTAATGACACATGGAAGCAATGTCATTCTGATTTTGTTTCTATGACCATTTGTAGTCCACTTTTGGAGTTATTTTATGGCAAGATTTGGCTGGGAAAGTGGACAACTAATCACGTAGTAAGGAGTTGGCATGTGCCTACTCTCTAGACCATGATGTGGTGGAGTAATGACAGCTTTTTCTTTTTCTTTCCATCAGTTTAACCAATCTACTTATAATTAGATACAAAGTATTAGAAACCATTATTCATGTATCTAGCTTGTCTAATAGGAACAACTCTCGATATATTTAGAAAGTATGGCTTGTTTGCATGAAGCAAAATATCAGATCACGTGAATATTTACCAAACAAGATGGAACAAAGTCCTCTTAGTTGTCCAAAGTAATTTCAATGTAGACAAAAACAAGACCCTTAAAAGAGATTTAGTTTCCAGGTTAAAAGTTGGGAGGACATTTCATGACTTGCAAATCTTCAGGAATGATAATACCATGGACAACAAAAAGACATCCTGCAGTATTATGATATTCTCCCATGCATCTTTCCACCATCACAAGCCTTTGAAGAATTTCCTTGAGCTGATGAGTAGCAATCAATAAGGGAGCAGACACTCTATATTCATGAACTCATCCATTATATAATGTATGGTTTCATAGTTGAATGTTAGAAATATTGTACAGAACACAAGACATTTTTGTTTCTTTGTAACTTGTTTGGGGCAAGGTTTATGTCCTCCACATCGCTTCTTTGTAACTTGTTTGGGGCAAGGTTCATCTCCTCCCTATTTTAAATGTGCTACTTTAAAATCAATAAAACTCTGATTGCCACACTAATGCTTTGTCTATGGATAGTTTGAATCATATTTCTCAGGTATTGGTACTTATATAAAAGATATACATGATGTTTTGGAGGATTGGGCAAATCTGTAACAATTTCCACTCCAGGTACCCATGGTTCAACCTGTCATTTAGTTTGAAATACGGTTTATAGAGTCATCCACACATCAAAAAGGTTACGCAATACACCATCGTCTCTTATAGAAAAGGTGTTGGCCATAAACATCATCTCTGACAGTTAGATTATGACTTATAATGTCACTTATTCCCCTTCTTTCTCAGCCTGGAACTGAGAATATGTGACGTTGTTTAGTAAGGCCTACATAGTGTATAGATTACACTATAAAAGATGACAGTCATTAGGTAGCTGACTAACATGTACGTAATCTTTTTGGACAAAGATGACACAATTAAACATAATTTATGAAGTGTTTTTTAGTAGTGCTCTCTCCCTATATAATATCTTTTGATTGCCATTTTTTCTTGTCATATCGATTTATGATTCTTTTCTTTTTTGACGAGAGACTTCCAAAGAACTTCTGCTCCTTTCAACCAATGAACGTAGAAGTTTCTAGGCCGACCTTTCGGGTGGGCCCACCCAATTCAGTGTATCCATTTTTTGAAAGCGTGCTAATCCCTATGTGGTGCGGAGCTGTCATTTGGCGATGCTAAATGTAGCAGCAGTGTACTAGGAAAGGATGAGGAGGCAACTCCCTGGTAGATTTGAAATTGGAAGTCTAGAAATGCTGGTAGATCAAAGGTATAGCCATCGTAGGTTGATGCCATTTCAATAAGTGTTTGCTCGTAACGAGCACACTGTATGTTAGTACAAAAAGTCTGGATGAATGGGCTATAATCTGTGAGTTGATGAATCTCTTTATAGTTCACTCGTGGTTCCATTTCTGGGAGAATGATGTGACTGGCCCTATCCTTTCTATTTTCATGCTCTGAATCTAGCCAAAGACGATCCTTCTTTCGTTCGGGCCATAAAGACAACGTCGGAAGGTTTTTCCTCTACTTCTTGCGTTTGTGGATGGAACCCCCCTAGAAGGGTGAAAATAGCAGTTCCCACCCCTTGAGAGGTGCCAAATAAATGACTATGTGGTTCAGTGGTTCGACCAAAAATTCTATGTTGACACACAAGACTACCCCTCTTCCCGAAAGCTTCGCGGGTCCCCTTGACGACAACAGAGGACCGCCCATAGGGGGTTTACTGCACAAGACCCCTGTAGAGGAAGAATCTCATTTTTTGGTAGTACGAAGGGGGTTTGAAAGAATGAAAAGAAGGTGTCGAGCAGCTTTGCAGCTTGGATGTCCTTACCTTCACCCGAAGGTCAGGATCTAGCTCTCTGAGCACACGCAAGTGTGTTTGGGGGTTGGACCAAATAGGGTAGGAGGCAACATGAGGACTTGCGCCTTCCGTTGCTATATGCTAGTACGCATAAGTTCTTTCTTGATAATTGTCTTTCTCGTACTGTGTAAACGAACTTCAAGTCTGAATTGTGTACTCAAGAGGAAGTGTCACAGCCTAGGTTTGGGCCACCATCTCTCTCAATCTGCACTCATGAATGCTCGGTATAGGACTATGTGAGTCTTTGGCTTTCCAGACAGATGTGTTAAGCAAGTAAGTCAGTCAGTTCAATGTCATATTAGAGGTTTTGAGCTCGGGGAAGTATTAGAAATAGCCGATCGAAGCTTCAACAATCTCAATATCCTTGCTTCCAACTTCTCCTTGACCCAGTGGAACTAGATTTAGCCCTGATGAACGGATTAGCCTCCGCTGCTTCCTTCTCCAACATTTCCAGACCCGAGTCTGTCATATTTGAGTTGGTGTTTTCTGACGTGTGGATGTCTCCTGTACCCACACATGATGATGTTAGTAGCGAACATGGACGGGAAAGGGCCCTTTGGGATCGGTACTGGCTGCTTTAAAAAGCCTATATACGATCACCTATGGGACCTATAGTTAAGGTCAGATTCTATAACTGACTAAGATGTCGATCCTAAGTAGTGATCCATTCTCCTTCTATTTTGGAGACGCATACTCTGCTTATAGAAAAGAGATTTGTTCAAATAGGAAATGGAAATACCAACCTATTTCATCTTCTGAGGGTATCCAAGATTCCAACTCTGATGAGTTTGATAGGGAATGGTACATGTTGTATTCTTCAAAACTTAGTGGAACACATTAGTTGTCTGCTCTTCAGTTGGACAGTCAGGGTCGGAGAAGGGCAATCACTCTCTCCCTCCTCATCTCTGCCACTCGCACTTAAACCCTTCTTTCAACATGCCCGATAACAAAGAGGCCGAAACGGGGAAGTTTTTTCTGTGTTCTCGCTAACCCCAGATGAATGGAGGGTGCAAAGGTGCAGGAAAAGGTGTGGTTGTTTAAGCATCCAAAAGTTGAACTTGTTCCAGAGGTGCTTGTGTTACCCCCAGATTGTTCTTGTAGAGACTAGGTTGGTTGACCTATGTGGGTGAATCAATAATCCCCGTAGTAGAATCACTCACAGGTCACTGGGCAGGTTTCTCATGGAATTTGATATTGGAATATGGTTTGTTTTAGGGGCCTTGTGTTCCAGACAAGAAGTTTCACCATTAGGCTAAAATAGGAGGGATTCTACGGACCGATGCTTACTGCTTCATCTGGGGGAAAAGAATCATAGAGATGTTGATAATTAGAAGGAAAAACCACAAGGAAAATCTGCCTTGAAAGGAGAGGGATGGCACTGGTCTTTTTTATTAGAGGACAGGGCAGAGACATATGTCTATTTCAGAGCATTCCATAGATATGGGCTTCGATAAGCATTATGTCCGCTTAGGCGAAGAGCAGGAGGTTGAGATTCATGGGATTGATGCCAAACACTATAAGGGAGGGTTGTTCAAGTAAATTAGAGTAGGGTGTTCTGGGGGTTTGGATTTGAGCATGATCTTGACTCTTCTGTGTGGTATTCATTCTTGTTTGGCTCTTGGAATCACATCTAACAGCGGTTGGAACAGCTTGCAAAATCCAACCACTTCACATACTTCATTGCCCCCAACCCTTTCCTGTACCTCTATAACCGACTCCAATGTCGATAGATAATCATCTTTATAATCTCAAGCAAAGAGCAAAGCCCCAAAATAGGTAATTGTTAAGGGATTCTTTTACACCGCCACGTGAGCAAAGGAGAAAGACATGCGGGAAAGATGAGAAAGATTGACAGGGATTATCCTTCGGTTAGAAATGCATGAATTTCAGTTTTGTCCTAAATAGATTGCTTGGTGGAATGTCGTGCGCAATGCCTACACAAGGGGAAGAAATTCAGTCATTCAAGTCAGTTTAATGGCTTATATAAGTCAATGGTCAGATCGGGCCCTTTTATTTGATTGTTGATTGGAAGTTCAAGGTTTGATCAAAGGATCAAGGTACGAGCTGAGCAAGAATCTATTTTGTTTGCAGAATTTAATAGCAGGCAAATATGAACAGGTAACAGGCGCAAAGATCTATAGAAAAGGGGGAAATGTGTTCATTGCGGTGTAACTTTTCATTTGTTATCTCGTACGCGCTGGTGAACGTACTCTCCTCTTTGATGATGTTGAAATGAACAAGTATGTAGGATAGCTCCAAACACGACAGATAATCGAGATAAAATTACAAGAGATGAAGAAGAAAAGTAACATCTTTGACGGCATGATGCATCCGATTTTCTTGTTCCAGTTACCAAAAGGCAGCTTAGCGCGCTTATCGGGTCCCAAACATCTGTTCGAGCAGGAGGACGACTGCCATGGCGATGGCCGGGTCCATCTTTCGCTCGACCACTAGCCGGAACACATCGTCACCAAGGTTCACTCCACAAGCAGCCTCCTTCCGGCGGATCTCTGCCACGCGACGCCGACTCCCGTGGTAAAAGGCACAAGCTCGGTTCGCATACGACCCTTCCACAGCGCACTCCCACCGGATAATGCTACCAGCCGTACGACTACTACCGTCGCCCTTTCCGTAGGCAGTGATGCGTGCAATCTCCTGGGAACCCGTAGGTAGTAGGTTGACGACCTTCTTGGCAGAGAAGCGCGGGTTGTTCGTCCCCTCCCCATCGTAGATGAGCCAATGATCTCCCAAGCTCAGTTTCTGTAGAATACAGAGTGTGGGAAAAGTTTTTCGTGAAATGTTCACAGATTGTTTATCCTAGCAGATAAGTAGAACGAACGATTGATGGTTAATTGTCTAGAGAATTTACCTTTCGGCGTACGGTGAGAACCGGCGTCCCAATCGCGTCCATGAGCACGATCTCGCCGTTGTTTCCACCTGCGTAGCTGTCGACCCGGAACACCAGATTTCCACTGGAGTCAAACACCGTAAACCCGCGGCAGTTGAGTAGCAGCGACTTCTTCCAAACCGTCAGAACCGTCGACTCGTCCGAGAGAGTGGCAGGAGGCGAGGCGATGCCTGGTCTTGGGACGACGTTCGGGTAAACCTTGGTCATCTCGACAGCATGCAGCAGCTAGCTAGTGGCGGATTGCCTCGCCTGTTAGAGACACCGCTAAATAAGAAGAAGAAAGAGGCGTATGGATGTATCCGTTCTTCAGTAGCAGTTTTCGTGGTGGTGAGTCTTGCCGGCGGCGTGGTTCCCAGTTTCCCGGACGGCGGTGCTATATTCTATAGGCTTCCACCGTGTGGCTAACCTCCTGCCACTAATCCTTCTTCACTTTGCTGTTGTCGTGCAAGTGAAGCACATGCATTTATACCCCGTGCTGCTGAAGCTACTACCCCTGTGGAACGCAATCAACCACGCCAGTATCAAGTCTCTAATGAGCCTCCGCCGCTGGACGTACGTACACGGTCAGATGCGGGGATATGCGGAGCTGGATTAGTGATATTTTTGTGTTGAAATTCGCACTGCACAAGGTAAAATGGATCTCGTGGTGGACCTGGTGGTGGTGGTTAACGGTGACGCGTGCTAGCCCAATAAGGGCAAGTCCGAATTTAGAAATTCAAGGGGGGATAATCACCGCCTTATCGGGTCAGCCGGCCGGTCGCTCTGGTCGGCTTCCTGTGTCTCTTCGCACATCAAATCAGGCGGTACTAGAATATCCTAAATTAACTTCATCGACCTACAATCATTACTTATCCAAACTGTTATAATAATTTAGGGTTTGTTTGAGGGAGGAGTGCATTGCCGATTCATCAACTATTCCCGATTGAGTTCCAAGGCAAAGGATTTTGGCCAGCCAAATCAAAGAGGAAGTGTGCTTCATAACTCAGTCCATGCTATTTTCAGAGGATGGCGTCACCGTAGAGCCGATATTTTCCAACCTATTAGTTAGATTGGACCAAGTGCCGGCCAATCCTGTTTATTATTGTCGGGTGGGGTAGCCAAGCTCTAAAGTTCGAAATTTTAAAAACTAAAATACGTCACACAACACCTGTGTTGTACTTGGAACTAGACCTATAAGTGCCCAATAGTGATTTTATAATAGCGTTTTATTTGTTGATATTTGATAATATCATTTTCCTCCTGCATTCCACCAGTGCAGGAGGAAAATGGTACCGCAATAAGAAAGTGGTTGGATCACCTTCAAGTATATCACGGGTTCTAGGACATTTTTCTGCTCATCAGAGAAGAAGAACGGTGCACTGGTTTTAATAGTTAACTTGATTTACCAAATGAGTTCAATCTTGCATATGAAGACATGTTCATTTTCATACTTGTGAGACCTAAGGAGCTCCTTAGGAGCATCGTTGATGATGTTGACAATGAGAAGCCAATGATAAAAAAATGATGATGACTCCTTTGAAGCGCATGGAGCCTAGGCTGATTGTTGCATCCTTGTATGAAAACCATTTGGATACTGTGGAACACCACTTTGAGCTAAGCCTACCCACTTTCAATTTAATCTAAAGAGGCTCAAGGTGATTTTAAGATCCAATATCATGATAGTGTTGATCTCATGCAAATCAAGAAACAAAATAATGGTAGTTATGCTCGTGTGATAATGCGCTAGGTGGAGAAATAGAAGAAAACTCCAATTTTTAAGAAAAAGGGTATAATCCCAACATTCGGTGTCATCATCATAATTAATAATATATAAGGACATGCAACAAAACTGTGAAAGGGTAGCAATAACAAGCACCAGAATCCAACCAACACTCCGCCATGATGTTCCCCAAGCATGGTGGTGTCTCTCATCTCTAATGCTCCATGGTCCTACATCAGGTTTTTCCTTCACCCACCGTGTATTCCATATCACCCTCCTCTACTTTTGGCATAGTTTATTGTGCCAAATATACTTGTATTGTGCTTTTTTTTTAACTACTACCAATCAAACAATCCCTTCACTCCACAAATTACCATCCAAATCCTCCCACCATTATCATCGAACTTCAACACGAAAACCACCAACTCTCTTCTACAATTCATTTCACTCCATTTCATCCACTATAAAGAACGTTACATTCTGATATGTGGGATAGATTGCTTCTTGACGATGCTTCTATCCACTTGTCTTCCTAGTAGTTTCTTCTAGCCATTCCAACACTTCACCAAGTGGCATTAAATCCTTCTTCTCATCATTTCACTACATATTCACCTTTTTGTAGGCCATACACATCCATATTTACCCACTTTAAGATGGATTTCTCACTTATGGTGAGTAGAACTAATATCCATTTGACAGATTTATTACATGTGTTTCCCATCCATTTTTCAGGATACATCCACACTCTAGTGAGCCATAAGGAAAAAGATGATATTCAAATAAGGGGCCATTCAAAGAGAAGAAGATAATCAAGGAGGAGATGCCTTCTCTTCCATTTCACTTCATTTTATCTGTGGCGGATGAATCGCCCAAACAAGATCAACGAATGCGGAAGCGATTCACTAGCAGCGGAATTATTAAAAATCACTAAAAATTAAAACTTTTTGGAAAGAGATCTTTAAACAACAAAACTCTTTCATAAAGAAACAAGATAAGTTGTTTACAACATGACCCATCATTACATCTCTGTAAAATCACATCTCGAGTGATTACCACATCAATTTCTCAGTTATCTGTACAAAGCAAGATACAAAAAATCTCGAGGCATTAAGCAAAAAATCTCAGATCTACTTTTAAACATCTACTGAATCCTAGGACCTGAGAGTACATAGACGACACATAGGACATACTATCTACAAGATTTGAAAGACAGTGTCTCCACCTGAGAGTCACTGTTATCCCTGATGTTGCTGCTGCTGCTGCTGTTGCTCACCCACTGATGGGTTCCTTCGTCCTCGGCATCTACCTAAAAATTTGAATCCCACGGGGGTGAGACAATTGAATAATTGTCCCAGCGAGAGTTATAACTCTCCGCCAGAAGCTTTGTTATTGCAATAAAGAAATAACAATAAGCATTATAAGTTTAAACATTCAACAACAAGTTCAATATTAAATAAAGCAACACTCTCTTAAGCAATCACTCCAATTATAACTAATTGAATATTAAATCATATCTCAATAAAGAATATGAAGAACATGCATATTAGTTATTTAACTAGAACATTATAAACAATGTATCATCAATCATTGTTTCTCGAAGATCAACCTAAGCAGTTATGCTACACGGCTGATTACGTTTTTCAAACATTATTATTATGCCCTGAGGAGATGAGTTACACCTCTCATACTCCAACCGACCATTATGAAGTCGCATCGGTACCATACATAGGTCATCAAAAGAGATAGATTCTTATGACCTCATCTTCCTCAGTCATTGTGAGGATCAACTTGCAGAACATCTCGTGTCTATGCTACAATAGCTTTCCAAGGTATTCTGGCAACTTCGCTATTAGAGCTACAGTGGCATTATGTACTCTCTTCGCCATCGAGGGATTACTTGTTAATCTCACATCGATGCGACATTAACAACATCATCGGGAGATTAGTGATACATCATCCCGGCATAAACATATAATGAAGGGATGAGAGATTAAAGTACATCTCACATCAATCCCTACATTAGGACGTAAGGATATTCGCATCCATAACCCCAACATATTCAAAAGTATGTTCTCCAGGTGTTCTCTTAGGAAAACATGTTTCACCATCATTAAACTACTAACAATGATGGATCTATGATCAGGGCTCTACATGATATCATTATACTTGATTATTTAAGTACATTATAGCATTCTTTTAGCATCAGGCATGTTTTCAGACATAAACCATTAAAACAACTGCTATAAAAGAAGAATACTAAATGTATCAAATTCATTTCACATCAGTTATCATTAGGATATCATTCCTTAACCATCTCATCATTATGATTCAAAACAGGGGTGTTCAAACCCTTAGATCATTATAAGTCATCTAACAACATGACTTTGACTACCACAATGTAGCTATTGTTCATGGCTCTTACAGCCCATTAATTTCATATGTTACCTCTTAAACCAGGAAACATAGTGTATCATTATTCATAAAGCTTATAACATGCTTTTAATGAATAAGACATCATAACCCTTACCTGGCTATGATCACTTCTTTATAAAAACATGCATGGTTAATATATTTGATGATAGACAATTTATCTCTATATCAGCATATTACAAAATAGTTCAAGGATTGTACCATTATGCCTTCACTAAGGTTAGGTTTTCCCCATTCATTTCAATTAGGGTTATTCAATCCCTATATCTTTATTAGGAATAGTGGTTCCTTATTTCATACTTCAATTGTGAAGTTTCATGCTTAAAAGCATAACCCAGAATTAGGGTTTACTATTCATTTCATCACATCACCCTAGATTAGGGTTTACTATTCACATTTTAAGATATTACCCTAAAATTAGGGTTTACTATTCACATTCAGTGAATTGAGAACATACCATCATCATGTATGAAAATTACTTCCATTAATGCCTTCAAATAAGTTAAAATTCATTATCAGCATAATTAGGGTTTCCATGATCTCACTTATAAAGGATCATACCCTAATCATGTGCATTCATACAAGTTGAAAATATATTACTTGATTTTTATTCGTATTAGGAGTCTTCTCTCTCCTCTTACTATTAGATGATGTTTACATCTCTCATGATTAGGTTAGGTCAAAACAATCTTGAAAACACAAGTCATGTCATCACCATTATGGTCATTAGGGTTTGCTTGATCAAGGGATGTTGGCTACTTAAGCCCATCAAGGGTACTTTGGTAATGTCCACCATTGATCATAACATGCATCAACCAACTAATTTCTTAACTCCTTAATGTCTTTAGGTATCTTTAGGGTTTAGGTTAATCAACCATTAAACCATCTTAGCCTTTAAAGCATTAAACATTATTGACCTTAAAAGACCCCAAACGGTTTTACACCTTCAACCTCCAAACTGTTTTGAAACCGCATGGAGTTATTGACTGTTTGGTCCCTTTGACTTTCAAGACCGCATGGCAAAGTACACCATCAAGACCGTTTGCCCTAGGTGAGGTGAAGACCGTTTGGTCTCGTTGACCGTTTGGGCCAACTTTGACTTTGAAACTGCATGACCAAATCAATTTTTGAAACCGCATGACCACCAAACGGTTTGGGATCATTTGGTCCCAAACGGTCTTGATCCAAACACCCTCAAAACCGCATGGACCAAAAAGTGCCTCAACCTATCCAATTGAATTAGGGTTTCCAAGGTTGAACCCCTCAATCGATCAAGCAAAGGTTAGCCACTCATCAATTGAGTCAATTAGGTCAATCCTTACTGATTTGACCTTCAATTGAACCTCAATTGGTCACCAATTAGGGTTTGGATTGAATGGATTAGGGTTTGGAAATGATCATCCTTCAACATGCCTCAACATGAGTCTAATTGATGTTGAACTCATTGAACCATCATTCAATTGGGTCATGACCTGACCCCAAACGGTCTTGGGATCATTTGGACATCCTCCAAATGGTCTTGAGACCGTTTTCCCATGTCAACACCAAAAACTAAGTCATTCACTTAAGGGTTGAACCCTAATTTAGGTCACAAAATCAGCACTTAACTTATTCAACAACTTGATGTGATTGGACCCTCAATTGACCAACCCTACTTAACCCTAGACCTCCAAATGGTCTTGGGTGATCACCAAACGGTCTTGAGACCGTTCGGGTGATCCCCAAATGGTTTTGAAACTATTTGGGTCACTCAACCCAAACTTCAACATGATTGCACCATTGAAATCAGCAATAAACCCGATTAGGGTTTAGGTGACTAATGTGCCTTCAATTGGTGATTTACTTGGAATTAGTTGATGATTCTTGGTGGGTGATTAGTCCATAAATTCTATAGCAGATCTCCAAATGGTCAATGCTTGATCAACTCATCCAAATGGTCTTGAGACCATTTTCTCCAAACGTTCTTAGTTGAGATCGTTTACTCTCAAACGGTTTTGAAACCATTTTGCTTCCAAACGGTTTCGCAAACCGTTTGGGAAAGAGGTGGAGGACCGCTTGCTAAATTAGGATCAGGGTGAACTTTGTAAATAACACCACCTTCTTCTACCTCAAGAACATGGACTGTTCTTCACGGATTTGGTTGCAAGAACACTTAGAAAAGTCTAGGAAAGGAAAACAAGCAACATTTTCATAGGAAGAAGATGCATAAACAAAGCTTTAAGGTTTAGAGTTATAAAACCCACCTTAAGATCAGCTCTAGAGCTCCAAGATGAAAAACTACAAGAGGGGGGGTGAATAGAGTTTTAAAGATAATTTTAACAATTACTGAAACTCAAACAACCAACCACAAAATATTGGACAAGGGGACAAGGATTTAGAGTGGTTCCAACTTTAGCAAATACTAAAGTTGTCAGTCCACTACCCGGTTTCTTACCCAACCGGGATTTGGAAAGAATTTAATTTTATTACCTCGCAAGGACTTTACATAAAATTACAATTCTCTCCCTAAACCCTTCAAGCAGCCTTCACCTAGAAGTAATCGCCCAACCTTGAAGCAGCCTTCACCTAGAAGTAATTGCACCACCTTGAAGCAGCCTTCCTCCTGAAGTAGCTTCCCGTTGCAATAGCCTTCTTGAAGTAGCTTCCCGTGCGATAGCCTTCTTGAAGTAGCTTGAAGTCCCCTTCTCCACCTGAGAAGTCAAACTCTCTCCAATCTGCAGCCTCCAATCCTAGGAGTAGCAAGGAGAATACAAAGGATAAAAAGGAACAAGAAAGAAAATAGAAATTACAACTTATCCTTTTAAGCACAAGGCTTGATTTGCCTATATCAAGCATATTGATCTCCTAACCAATGAGTGTAGAAGTGTAAGTGCTGTAGTAAGGAGATGCTAGCCTATAAGACACAAAATGGGAGCAATGGGAATGATTAGCAAATGTAGGAATTGCTCTATTGCTCAAAACAGTATTGCCAATGTGTATTCAAGCTCAAGTATAGCACAAATGTAGCTTAGGTATCTTTTGGTGTCCTAAGGCATGTCCTATTTATAGAAATGGCCTAAGGAAGCTTAAGGACATTCTAGACAGCTTCTAGGGGTTTCTAAGTGCTTAACTAGCCGTTAGGTATAAGTTAGGTGCATTAGTAACGGTTAGTTACTTTATTCTACAGTTGCTGTCAGAGACCATCTCGGTCGACAAATTGTCGACTGAGATACCTACTCGGTCGAAGTTTTGTCGACCGACAGGCTCTCTGGATCAACGTTCATTTGCAACTGCCAACTACTTTGTCAGCTGTGTCTAACGGCTACTTGGGTCATTCTCAGTCGAGAAGTTTGTCGACCGAGAGTGTCTCGGTCGAGGAGTTTGGTCGACCGAGATTGACCCTATTTCAATCTTTCAATTTAGGCACTAAGTAAATGTATGAGTGTGCATATGTGATCCTATTTGAAAGGGATGATCTATCTAAGTGTGGTGATTGGCTAGGGAAGATCTAACGCTTGATTTACATGAGATCTAAGTACTTGTACATTATATATTTGTACAAGTTTACAATTGATTACATTGTATGAATTTTACAATCATTCAAGCGTATAGTTTCCTTAGAGATTTGTCATCCACTTTATTCCTGCAACACTCAAGTAGCACGTTAGATCAACAAGAATGAAATGTTTGTCATCATCGAAACAAAGGGATTTATTATAATGTCCAATTTATCCAACAATCTCCCCCTTTTTGAAGATGACAAACATTTCCTAAATATGAAATAAGGAAATATAAAGCATATGAGTTTCATACCTGAAGATTACCTTTTGTAGCCATTCTAGTTTTGCAAGTGAGTGCTGGCCATCAAGATGAAACTCATTTATATTTTATATTTTATATTCTTTCTCCCCCTTTGTCATTTCAAAAAGATATCCAGTTTGAATATTTTATTTTTCTTCTCCCCCTTAATTTTATATTATGCTCCCCCTTAAATAGATATCCTATTAGGATCATGGATTTAATATCATTTTTGTCTAATTTATCCACAATTTGTTTCTTAATCATTTGCAAAGGATGTTAAGCCTTGAAATGATATGAGATTCCCTTAATCTTATGACGAATGTATATTGATTTCCCATCTATCAAAGGATATTAAGCCCTAAATTAAATGAGATTCCTTTAATCTTAGAGTACATAAAAATGTCTCCAACCAAATGCAAGGGATGTTAAGCCCTGATTTGTTTAGAGAGTTCCTTTAAGTACAAGATATATCATTTTCATAGATTTCTTCATAAAAAGTACTAAAGTCGTAACAAGCTCCAAATGATGTTTACAGTATTTTTGTAAGCTTCTTAGTCAAATTTGTTTTTATGAGCTCCCCCTTAATCTTACAATTTAAAGCAATTTAAGGCTTCTAAGGTCATAAATGATTTTAAATTTTGATTTTGACCTTTATCAAAAATATACTAAGATTAAGTACAATAAAATGATGTCCAAATAAGCATTTTGTCAAAGCTTATTTTAGGTCGCCCTTGACTACGACCATAGCGCCCCTTGGTTAATTTTAATTTTAACCAAGAGGCAAATTCTGCAGATTTCCAAGATAAACATTCATATGTGAAGTATAATTTCTGCAGATAGCTATAAATATCAATTTGAAGCACATTAAGATATACCTATTATGAAGACTTAATATGAGCATCATAGTGAAGTCTTTGACCTTGATTTTTCTAGAATGCATGTTTTACATTCATTGTAAATGATGTTTCATATGCTTTGCTATGGGTACATAAATATCAAATCCCATTTCTTCTTATACCCTTATCATAAGATTCTTTAGAAACATATATTTTGAAAGCAAGATTAATATCTTAAAGTCAAGATTTTTGCTTTGGATTTCTTAGAACAAACAAATAGATAAAAACATTAGTATTTGTTCTAAGAGGCACCGTTTGGCTTGTCATAGCAACATCCTCATCACAAGCTGTGTCCACAAGAATTATCTATTATGTCAAGATGCTTTAATGCTAATGACATTTGCAATTATCTGAATCACAATGATCATTCATGGTTTGTATATATGAATCAAAACTTATTTTAAACCAATGAAACATAATGATCATGATGAAGCATATCTATGATAGAACAATTTAAGCATGAAATTTAACCCATGGTTTTTATGTTACTAGATCAAGGAATACTTAAAATGGACCTATATGATTCAAATGAAGGCATGTTGCAAATATCAATGTGTGATTTGTCTCATAATTCCAAGGATTACTTAGGAAAACCATGTAAAACAGTAATTTCCTTGGTTAAGCTAATCATGATTTTTCAGTTTTAAATCCAACCATTGAGAGTAAACCAAAATAGTCTCATATAAGTTTTCAATTTTAAGACAAACTTTTATAACTGATCATACCGAAGAAACCTTTTCAAACAATAAATAAGGTTTGTTCAAGATTAGTCTTCTTACAGCACTTTTGCAGGATTTTCTACTCATAATGTTATATAATGTAAACGATCAATATGTCTTGCTACAAAAATTGTCTTCCAAGATTTTATTCTTGATTTGCATGTTAAATCAATCATCAATAACAATTTGATAGCAAACTAGATTGATTGAAAAACAATTTCAGAAGATTTATGTCAGACTTGACAACAGAAGCCTGCTCGGTCGACCATTTCTCGACCGACAGATCCCTCGGTCGACAATGTCTCGACCGAGAAAGGTTCTGTGTTGTTTCAAACCTGTTTTCAAATATTGTGTATAATTAAAAGAAAAAGTATGAAAGTTAAAGCTCGATTTAGTTGAGATATTTAAATATCAAAGCAACATTTAGGTTAAATCTCAACTAATCATATACATTTTGTGAATCCAAACTAAACACGTAGTTTAAGATGTATATTTGGAAATTTAATTTCTTGGATTAACTTGGTGTTCTATTAAGTTGAGATAGACATAGAGATGTACAACTTAGAGTTTTTGATCATATCTCAACTTAATTTTGTCCATTTAGTTTGGGGGTTTTGGGACCCATACTAACTTAACATTCTTTTTCTTGTATGGGCATGAAAAAGAGTAATGTCCAAGACGTGAGCAATAATGGCAACATATAGAATCAACCTCAAGTCTTTTTCTATGGTTTTGTTCTAGGTTGTTCTTTGGTGCGAATGTAGCTTGATGTGCTCGTGTCTTTCTCCAACTAGGTTGTTGATGAGATTTCCCTTTGGGCTTATAACCTAGTCCTCTTCTCCCAATTTGATGATAGGAATCATCCAATATTCTATCAAGGATTCCATTGTTGCTTAACCTGCTAACTTCTTGTTGCAACTTAGCGATCTCATCTATTCTTTTCTTAATATATAGTTTTGCTTGATCTAGATTGGATGATAAAGAATTCCTTTCTTTCACTATATTATCATAATCTAGATGTGTACACAAAACAGGTTGTTTTTTAAGATCATTTAACTTTGCAAGTAATCCAACCTTTTCTTGATATAGAAGATCATAATTTGTTTCTAGAGTAAAAATCTTCACATCACTACTACTTATAGATGATTTCAAAGTACGATTTTCAGAAACAATGCTATCTTTTTCAAAACCAAGATTATTCAATTTAGCATATAAATCTTCATTTTCAGATGTAAGAGCAAGAAGTCTAGCATTTAACTCATCATTTGTTTTATTAGATTTCTTTAATTTCTTTTTGCACTCAATATACTTATTGTGTGTTTCTTCAAGACTAGAAATTAGCTCTTCTTTTGATAAATCAAGAAGGCTTACCTCTTCTTCTTCTTCTTCATTGGTTGTAGCAATGAAACAATATTTGTGGACCTCTTTCTTCTTTTCTCTCCATGGACAACTGATTGTTGTATGGTTTGTTCCTAAACACCAATTGCAGCTTGTTGAAAGTTGGTCCAAGTTGCTCCTTTGCCTGCGGTTGTAGTCACCTCCACCCTTCATTCTTCAAGACCTGGTTAGGGTTCCTTGAAGCCTGCTCTGATACCAATTGAAAAACTACTAGAGGGGGGGTGAATAGAGTTTTAAAGATAATTTTAACAATTACTGAAACTCAAACAACCAACCACAAAATATTGGACAAGGGGACAAGGATTTAGAGTGGTTCCAACTTTAGCAAATACTAAAGTTGTCAGTCCACTACCCGGTTTCTTACCCAACCGGGATTTGGAAAGAATTTAATTTTATTACCTCGCAAGGACTTTACATAAAATTACAATTCTCTCCCTAAACCCTTCAAGCAGCCTTCACCTAGAAGTAATCGCCCAACCTTGAAGCAGCCTTCACCTAGAAGTAATTGCACCACCTTGAAGCAGCCTTCCTCCTGAAGTAGCTTCCCGTTGCAATAGCCTTCTTGAAGTAGCTTCCCGTGCGATAGCCTTCTTGAAGTAGCTTGAAGTCCCCTTCTCCACCTGAGAAGTCAAACTCTCTCCAATCTACAGCCTCCAATCCTAGGAGTAGCAAGGAGAATACAAAGGATAAAAAGGAACAAGAAAGAAAATAGAAATTACAACTTATCCTTTTAAGCACAAGGCTTGATTTGCCTATATCAAGCGTATTGATCTCCTAACCAATGAGTGTAGAAGTGTAAGTGCTGTAGTAAGGAGATGCTAGCCTATAAGACACAAAATGGGAGCAATGGGAATGAATAGCAAATGTAGGAATTGCTCTATTGCTCAAAACAGTATTGCCAATGTGTATTCAAGCTCAAGTATAGCACAAGTGTAGCTTAGGTATCTTTTGGTGTCCTAAGGCATGTCCTATTTATAGAAATGGCCTAAGGAAGCTTAAGGACATTCTAGACAGCTTCTAGGGGTTTCTAAGTGCTTAACTAGCCGTTAGGTATAAGTTAGGTGCATTAGTAACGGCTAGTTACTTTATTCTGCAGTTTCTGTCAGAGACCATCTCGGTCGACAAATTGTCGACCGAGATACCTACTCAGTCGAAGTTTTGTCGACCGACAGGCTCTCTGGATCAACGTTCATTTGCAACTGCCAACTACTTTGTCAGCTGTGTCTAACGGCTACTTGGGTCATTCTCGGTCGAGAAGTTTGTCGACCGAGAGTGTCTCGGTCGAGGAGTTTGGTCGACCGAGATTGACCCTATTTCAATCTTTCAATTTAGGCACTAAGTAAATGTATGAGTGTGCATATGTGATCCTATTTGAAAGGGATGATCTATCTAAGTGTGGTGATTGGCTAGGGAAGATCTAACGCTTGATTTACATGAGATCTAAGTACTTGTACATTATATATTTGTACAAGTTTACAATTGATTACATTGTATGACTTTTACAATCATTCAAGCGTATAGTTTCCTTAGAGCTTTGTCATCCACTTTATTCCTGCAACACTCAAGTAGCACGTTAGATCAACAAGAATGAAATGTTTGTCATCATCGAAACAAAGGGATTTATTATAATGTCCAATTTATCCAACACAAGCTTCATAGCTTTAATGGTGGATTGAGATCCACAGGTCGTCCAAGGTCCGTTCCTCAAGATTTGGATGGAGAAGATGGCTAGAAAGAAGATTTGTGTAAGAAAGACTAACAAACCAACCTTGTAGAAAGATTTCCTCCATGAATTTCAGATAGATGGCAATCAAAACTTACCCAAATCAGTCTTGGCCGTCCTCCTCTGCTCCTGAGCTCCTTCTTAGTCAGCCAAAGCAAAGAGATAAGTGAAGGGATGAAGGGAAACGATCCCTTGCCTTGTAAAAGAGATGTGCTTATATACTTTGGGTATATTTTCAAGATAAGGACAATTATTTCCTCATTTCTCAAATAGGCCCTTCTCCTCTCATTAGGCACGTATCTCCATTTTTATATTAAGAAAAACTCTTCCTTATCCAAGGTTTAGAGGAAAAGGAGCCAAACATCTTACTAAATTGTATACATAAAAGGGGTCATTTTGCATACATCTTGATTATTTAATTATAAATGTTATCTTTCTTATTTGATCATTCAAATGAGGTGCCCTCCTCATCATCTTTGCTCTAGTTGATGCCAAAAGTCATGAAAGATACTCTAGAGGATGTATTTTACATGTTGCACCCTAGATTTTGGGTAAATTGCACTTTACACCAAAACTAGGTTTTTAAGCACAAGGATTGCTCTACAAGCCATATCTTGGTGCCCAAGCTTGGAGAATCCATATCACTACATCATATTCAATCTCATGTTGTCTTATTATTAGAGGAACATTTTAACATGTACAATTTGCAAGTTAACCCCTCTAATTGGGTAATTTGCACATAAGTCCATTTTTAACAAAACAATATTACAACATTGTTCAAAAAGGACAGAAATGGAAGTACATGTTCCTCAGAAGCTTTAATTACATATCACAAGATAACCACAAGAATCTAATCACATATTTAAGCAAAACACCTAGGGTTAGTTCATAAGCCAGGTCAGGGATGTTACAAATTATTCACCCCTTACAAGGATTTCGTCCCCGAAATCAACAAAACATATTAAGAGAAAAGAGCAGGGTATTTCCTTCTCATCTCTTCCTCTAGTTCCCATGTGGATTCTTCAACACCACGGTGATTCTAGAGGACTTTCACAAGACTTATGTCTTTCTTTTTCAACTTTTTTATTCTTTTATCAAGGATTGACACTGGTCCTTCCTCATAAGATATATCATCATTCAATTCTACTTCCATAGGTTGTAGAACTGACTCTGTATCAGGATGACATTTCCTTAGCATAGAAATGTGAAACACAGGGTGTAACCTCTGTAACTCTGGTGGCAACTCTAGTTTATAGGCTACTTTTCCAATCTGTTCAATGATTGGATAAGGCCCCATAAACCTAGGAGCTAACTTCCCTTTCCTTCCAAATCTCAGAACTCCCTTCCAAGGTGAGACTTTGAGATACACTCTGTCCCCAACCTGGAATTCTAAGGGTCTACGACATTTATCAGCATATGACTTCTGCCTATCATGTGCAGTCTTTATCTGTTGCTGTATTACTTTAATCTTTTCTGTGATCTGTTGCACAAGATCAGGACCTAAAAGTTGGTATTCACCAGTTTCATACCAACATAGGGGTGATCTACAACGTCTACCATACAAAGCTTCATAAGGTGCCATGTCAATGCTATGTTGATAGCTATTGTTATAGGCAAACTCTATCAAGCTTAGGTGCAGATCCCAACTCCCTGTAAACTGGAGAACACATGCTCTAAGCAAATCTTCCAAAGTCTGTATAGTCCTTTCTGACTGTCCATCAGTCTGAGGATGAAAGGTTGTACTAACCCTTAACTGGGTGCCTAAAGCTTTGTGAAGTCGCTCCCAAAAACGACACGTAAACTGGGGACCTCTGTCAGAAACAATGGTGACTGGGACTCCGTGCAGCCGCACTATCTCTTCAACATATAACTGTGCTAACTTCTCAGCAGAATAGGTTGTTTTGACAGGCAAGAAATGTGTTGTCTTTGTCAACCTATCAACTATTACCCAAATGGAATCATGCCCTTTGCTTGTCCTGGGTAGGCCAACAACAAAGTCCATGGTTATATGATCCCACTTCCACTGTGGTATGGGCAATGGTTGCATTGTTCCCACAGGATTCTGCTGTTCAACTTTCACTTGCTGACATACAGGACACTTCATAACAAACTCAACAACGTCTTTCTTCATCCCAGGCCACCAATACATATATTTTAAATTTTGATATACATTTTGGCGCTTCTTAGATGCATAGCATACATCGAAGAATGAGCTTCTTCCAGGACTAACTTTCTCAAGTTATCCACATCCGTCACTATCATCCTATAATGATAACAGGCTACTTGGTCATCTGAGTCATGGAAACCATCTCGTTCCTCATTACCATACTCCGATCTGATCTGTTGAACTGTAGCATCAACTTTCTGTGCCTCCTTGATCTGCTCCCTCAAAGTAGGTTTTATATGCATCTCAGCTAACAACCCAGCTAACAATGATACTTTCAACTGTACATTGTCTTTCCTTAAGGAGATAAGCATATCTCTCCTTGAGCATACCAAAGAGTTCAGTTGTGCTCTATCTAAGGCTGGCGTTGCTGACTTCCTACTCAAAGCATCTGCAACCACATTGGCCTTCCCTGGATGGTAATCAATTGTACAATCGTAGTCCTTGATTAACTCCATCCAGCGACGTTGCCTCATGTTAAGCTCATGCTGAGAGAAGATGTACTTAAGGTTCTTATGATCAGTGAAAATCTGGAATGTATCTCCATAAAGATAGTGTCTCCATATCTTCAAGGCATGAACCACAGCAGCTAGCTCCAGATCGTGTGTCGGATAATTCGCTTCATGTTTCTTAAACTATCGGGAGGCAAAAGAAATCACTTGTTTATCCTGCATCAACACACATCCAAGTCCATTCTTGGAGGCATCACAGAAAACTATATATCCTTTTCCTTGTTCAGGTAACACAAGCACATGTGCACTTGTCAACCTCTCCTTTAGCAGTTGAAAAGATGGCTGACACTTGTCACTCCAGACAAAAGGAACGTCCTTCCTGGTCAACTTAGTCAAGGGTAAGGCTATGGAGCTGAAGTTCTTAATGAACCTTCGGTAATAGCCATCCAACCCTAAGAAACTATGGATATCCGTTGGTGTCTTTGGTTGTTCCCATTGTAGAACAGATTCTACCTTTTTAGGATCAACACGAATACCCGAGGCAGATATCACGTGTCCAAGGAAAGATACTTTCGGTAACCAGAACTCACACTTGCTAAACTTAGCATATAGCTTGTGTTCCCTTAGCAAAGTTAGAGCCTGACGAAGATGCTGAGCATCTCTACTATAGATCAGAATGTCATCTATAAAGACAACAACACACTGATCGAGGAAAGGTTGGAAGATTCTATTCATGAGTTCCATAAATGCAGCTGGTGCATTAGTTAGTCCAAACGACATAACTGTGAACTCATAGTGACCATACCTTGTTCTAAAGGCAGATTTTGGTATGTCACTATCCTTAATACGGAGTTGATGATATCCCGATCTCAAATCTATCTTTGAGAAGACGGTTTCACCACGCAACTGGTCAAAGAGATCATCAATCCTAGGCAGAGGATACTTGTTCTTTATTGTTACTTTATTTAGTTGTCTGTAATCAATGCACAACCGCATTGAACCGTCTTTCTTCTTAACAAAGAGGATTGGAGCACCCCAGGGTGAAGTACTCGGTCAGATGAATCCCTTCTCAAGCAGCTCCTGCAGTCTTTCATCAGATGTCCCATCTTCCCACATATATAGCAACTTTTGTTCAGTTGTTGTGGTCTGGGTGGTCCTATAACTGACATAGATGTTGAACTGCGAGCTCCTTCTAATGGTAGGCTTCGTCCTCTACCCCTATTCGATGTCCACTGTGTCTGGGTACTGGGTCTAGGTGGTGGTGTAGGCGCAGAAAACCTAGGTTTCTTAAAATCTCTGGATGAAGATCCTTGGAACTGGGGATACATCCTCTTGTTCTGGGTGTGCCTCTTCTCTGCTACAGACCTCTCTATCCTTCTGACAGACTCTACGAAGGTAGAAAACCTTTCTCTATTCTCTAGGGCAGACATGGGAGTAGTCAACTCAGCGTTTAACCCTTTTTCGAAATGTCTGATCCTTTCTTCATCTGTAGCAGCCATGTGTGGACAGAACCGCAACAACCCCATGAACTTAGTCTCGTAGTCGCTAATGTTCATTGGACCTTTCCTTAATCTCTCAAACTGAGAGATTTTCTCGTCCAGAAATGTCTTGGGGAAATATCTATTGATAAATTCCCGTCGAAAGACTTCCCATGCAATCTCTACACCAGGCCTCTTCTATTCTTCCAAAGTCCACCAATGACCAGCACTCCCCTTGAGAAGATATATAGCATGTCTAACCTTCTCAGCTTCTGGGATGTTCAGGTGTAAGGACCCTGACCTTCATTTAGGGTTTACCCTATTTGTTTTACTTAACTTTGATGCTTTGGTGCTTGCTAATCACCTTTATTGGTGATTAGGGTTTGGTTGAGCTTTGTTGAGAGTTGGAGGGGCTACTTGCAAATAACCCAAGTCTAGGGTTTTGTGGGCAAGTTTGCCACCTTGTGAGGTGTTCCTCTCTCTCTCTTTGCTTCCTCTAGTGATGAGAGGAAGGCTTGGGCTCGTTGTTTGAGTTCTTTTGGGCCTGGTTGAGCTTGTTTGGGCCTTGAGGTGCCTTGTTTTGGCTTGGTTGAGCCTTGTATCGGCCAAGAGGTGAGGATATCGCCCAAGATGGGGAGTGTATCAGCCTAGATGTGTGTGTGTCGCCCATGGTGCCTTGTTGTGTCGCCCATGGTGCAAGTTGTTGTGTCGCCCATGGTGTTTGACCTAGCTTTGACCTCGTTTGTGTCATCACTAGTGGACACTTGGTGCATGATTCTTGCATGTGGCAATGACCTTGGACATGTGTTTAGGGTTTGCTAGAGTGGTGGCTTGTGCTCTAGGACAAGTGTCCCTAGGTGGATGACACCTTGCCTTGCTCTACCTTGTTTTCTCTTCCCTTTCCTTCTATATAAGTGGTTCCTTTCCTTGCTTTGGGTCCCTTTGGTCCCTTAGTCTCTTCTCCACCTTGTTGTGCATGACACAACTCTCTCTTTTCTTGTTGGTGGCCGATATCCCCTTGAAGGAGAAAGTGGTGGCCGATATCCCTTGGAGTCTCTCCTTCTTTTCTTGGTGGTGCTTGAAGCTAGGAGCTTGGAGCTTGCTTAAGGCAGGTTTCATAACTTCTAACCCTACCTACACTATCTCCTTTTCTATGATCTTGTTTACATGTTGTTGTTAGTTTTGTACCTTTCTTTAGTACCCATGTTGGTCGATCCTCTTTATGGTTTAGGGTTTCTTGGGGAGCTTGTGTTCTTGACTCTCTAGGGTTTTGGGTGCCTTGTGCTTGAGATAGAAGATGACCTTGTGTGAGTGTATCTTGGATGATATGGGTTTGGGGAGGTGCTGCCCGACATCCCTCTTGACCTAGTTTGTTGGGTGATAGGCCTACTGTGGCAGCTGATATGTTTTATTCTTGTGACGGGCATCACACCATCTTCTTGTCTTGTAACGGCCGTTAGGCCTTGGTCTAGTGAGTTGTACGACATGATTGATAACTACCTACCTTGAACGTTATCTTCCTTGGGCGTTATCCTTAGTGGGATGACCTGGCTGATATTACCCTGTGACGGGCGCTGCTGGGCTTCCTTGTGACGGGTACCATGCTGGCCTGTGTCGGCCGATAGTCATAGTTGTGACGGGTGTTGCCCGATAGTGTGGAGTGCCCGACACCCCCCCCCCTGACGCACGATACTCCTCATGTGACACCGTGTTGTGCGCTTGGTTGCCTTAGTGGCAACGCAGCGTTGCGGGTTGTGGTGTGTTGATCTTGGGTGAGGGCAGGTGGCCCGATACACCCCTTTTAGTGAGGGTTCTTGGTATCTTTTTGTGAGGGTTCCTCGTATCATAAAAACAACCTTATGGTTATGTTCTAATTAAAACGATGGTAACTCCTTATATAGATTAGTGCTCGTTATGATTAAGATGGTTCATTTATCTTAGCCTGGCTACACATATGAAAGTGATTATCTGTTAATGCTAAGGAGAATAATGGTAAGTGGTTTACTTAATGAATGGTAATGGTAGTGGTAATGATAACGCTTGTTCTTTATATTCAACATGACTATATGCATGAAGTGATAGTTATGATTATCTGTATGATGCTAAGGAAAATGATAAGTATGTAGTGTGGGTTGTTTGGTAATGTGCCTGATACATATGATTATAAGTTGAGATATTGGTAAGCATATAAGTGGTATGCCTAATGATGTATCTTAGGCACATGATCATCAATTGTTGTATGATTGATAAGTATAGAGCCTTGATTGTCACTCTATGTTGGTAGACATAGTCTTTTTGTTGAGCCTATGATTATTGTGTTCACTAACCATGCAGGTGATGATTAGCCATGAATAGGCTATGAGACATATGTGATGAGTAACATCACTTTGATAATTATTCTTGTTGAAGAGATTGCATATATGATGTGTTTGTCCCATGATGATGATGTAAGCCTTGAGAGGCAGTGGCACTATGTGATGAGGGATTGAGATCCCATGGTATGTGATGATCCTTGAGATGGATCTGGATGATTGGCAAGAGGCCAAGTGATAACATGTGATGTTGGATCCTTGAGAATGGATCAGGTTGATGTGACTACAATAATAGCATAATGTAGAGTTTATGTTGTTTATTCTACTTTAGTTTGCATGTTATACAACTTGGCTGAATCTTGCAATACATCTAAAAGATACTAAATAATCACAGTGGAATATATCATGTAGTTTGCCCTGGCCATAGATCTATCATCGTCAGTAGCTGGTGATGGTGAAACAGGTTCTCCTACGGGTTAACCTGGAAGCGCATATTGTTGAATATGTGTGGTTTCTCCTAGCCTGAAATAGAGAGGGAATCGAGTGCAGCTACGGTTGCAGACTCATATATATATATATATATATATATATATATATATATATATATATATATATATATATATATATATATATATATATATATATATATATATATATATATGAAGAGCATGGTGAGAAGGTCCATGACTCCAGATACGTGATATGAAGAGCATGAATGTGTTTATGGCTCAGAGCACGGTGATCATGCCTGTGGCTCAGATATACTAGCGCCATGACCTGTACCGAGGCGGGCTAGAGGAAGGGTATCCTGAGGAGCTGACCTTGTGGCCGAGGCCACTTGAGCATGAGACTGCGGTCCTGCTTTGGTTCTCGTGCACTGACCACGAGGGGGAAGGTTGTGGAGTCTGGCTCTTACATTAACCTTGTATGGCACCGGCTATGGGCTTCGCAGCCGAAGGTTGGATTTGAACGGTACAGTTCACTTCCTCAGGGCATAATATAATATGTAATCCAGCTGTATAGTATTTACTGCTTAAGGCAAAACACGGAACATTGGTTGAGGCCTTGTTTGTGTAGTTAATCTATTATATCTTGCAGTTACTTATATGTTCCTCATGTTACATAGAAATATGTCTTATCTTGTCAATCATGTTCCATTGAGATATACTTGGTTATATGCCTTCTGTACAACTGGTAGGCTTGTCGATAGGAATAGCTTTGCTTTACATAAATTGCTCGTGTTATACCTGTCATCAGTTATTTGCTGTTATAGCTTTATCTTCTTGAGGTTCTGTAGTTGCGGCGAGGAGTTATGTTTCTCGTTGGGACTGTGTGTCTCACCCCGTTGGTTTACAACCTTTTTAGGTGGTCGAGCTAGACATGGTGGTGGTCGCGGGGTTGCGGCCGAGTAGCTAGACGAGCAGTAGAAGGCAAGCGATGGATATGCTGTTGTTTTGGATGTTTTGTAGTAGAGTCTAGAGTCATCCCTGTACTCTTAGGTCCTTGGAGGTGTTTTGATGTTGTTTCACGACGTATGATCGTTGATGTTTTGTATATCCTACTGTTGGCCAGTTGAGGGCCTTTATGTATGTATGAACAGGTGGTGAGCTCATGTGATGGATAGACAGTTGTTCCTCTAATATTTGGACACGTATCAGATCTTGTATATGTATATATGACCTATTTCCTTGCAGGATGAGGACTTGAATGTAATAGTTTCTCAGTTTATTAGCTTTCCGCAAACGGTTTTAATTAACCTGTGTTTTTGGTAATCTGTGGTTATGGTGATTTCCGCACATTTTCGCGTAACACCTCGCTATCTGTGTGATAGTGGGATGTGTTGCCACAAGTTTTGGTATCAGAGCTCTATGTTCACTGAGTCTACAGGGATTTAGGACTAGGTTGTGTCTGTTCTTATGAGTTTTCTAGATTTTCTTATAATTATCTTCTGCCTCAGTAGAAGAAAAGCCAAGATGTCTGGAAACCATGAAGAACATGTTGATGAACACAGTGATGCTGCATCAGTCAATGGAGCTTTTGGACAGGCACATGAAGATCGGGTGCCTGAGGTCCCCCAACCTAACCCAGCCATTCTTGAACACCATGCCTACCAACAGCTTATGGGGCAGATGATGGCTACGATGAATCTCATGGTTGAGCGATTGCCAGTGCCTCCTCTACGAGCACAGGTTCCCCATGGAGAAGCATCGGGTATTGGGAAGACCTTCGAGCGGCTTCGCCAAGTCGGAGCTTCGGAGTATGTTGGAATGGCTAATCCAGCGGATGCAGATCTGTGGCTGACAAGTCTTGAGAAGGCTTTCCGGATCCTCGACATCCCCGAAGCAGACAAAATAAAGCATGCTGTCTACCTTCTGAAGGGTAGTGTTGGTCACTGGTGGACCATCGAGGAAGAGAAGCAGCCTGGTGAGGTGATCGGTTGGGAATTTTTCTGACGTGAGTTTGTCAGCAGATACTTTCCGAAGACGTATCTGGATGAGAAGATCAGTCAGTTTGAGCATTTGCGACAAGAAATGATGAACATCACTGAGTATGAAGCCAAGTTCATGGATCTGTTGAGGTTTTTTCCTCATATGGCATCGACAGATGAGGAGCGGATCAGACGCTTCGAGAAAGGTTTGAGTGCTGAGTTGACAACACCTGCTTCTGCGTTGGAGAACCGAGAGCGGTTTGCTACGTTTGTGGAATCTATCTGAAGGATTGGAAGGTCAGTAAGGGAGAAGAGAGAGTCCATGTCTCACAAAAGACCTGCTCAGTTTCAGGGACAGAGGTTCGGTGGCTTCAAGAAGCCCAATTTTTCATCATCTTCAGTGATGAGAGGTTCTGGTGTACCGTCGCAGTGGTCCCTGAGTAAGGGAAGAGGTTATGTTTCATCGCCGTCTAAGGCACATAGTACAGCTTCAGTGGCAGTGACAGGGCCATCTAGGCCATGGTTTGAAGTTAAGACATGTTATATCTGCGGTCAGACGGGGAATTTCAAGTCGAGTTGTCCCTACAAAGATGATGAAGTGACGCAGCAGTTGAGGCAAAATCAACAAGGGTCAGAGAGGCTGCAGCCCAGTGGTAGAAGATGACGAGGACGCGGTCAGGCGTCGCAAGCTGGATCGTCTGCTCAAGGAAGCAGTGGATGTGGACAGCAAGCAACGGCTCGATTCTATGATATGAGTCAGCCGGAGGCGATAGTCAACCCACGAGTAGTGACAGGTCATATGGAGTTATTTCAATTTTATATGTCTTCTTCTTGCTTTATATCTATTCTGGTTGACCCGGGTGCTACACACTCTTTTATCGCCTATAGTATGCTCAAAAATTGTCGTTTACCTATTATTTGTAAGAAGGATAGCTTGTTGTTAGAAACCCCTCTTGATGGTTCCTCGTTGCTTCGAGAAGAGTGTCCATCTTGTGTCTTGTCTTTCTCGGGACACAGCATTCAAGTGGATCTTATACCACTTGATATGCATGGTTTTGATGTTATCCTTGGGATGGATACCTTAGAGAAGTATAAGGTTGTTTTAGACTGTGGTTCCAAGCAGGTGGTGTTTGATGATGGTAGAGAGAAGTGGATCTTCCATGGAGATAGGAAGAATCTTCCGACGTGTCTAGTATCATCTATGGTGGTAGAGAAATTACTACGACAGAGATGTGAGGCGTTCTTAGCTCACGTGGTGGATACCGTTGTGGTTACCAAGGCGAAAGGTCGTAGTCTTGAGGAGGTGTCAGTTGTCCGAGAGTTTGCCGATGTGTTTCCTGAAGAGTTTCCTGGTGTTCCTCCACCCTGAGAGATTGATTTTAAGATCAATCTGGTCCCATGTATGCAGCCAGTTGCACAGACACCGTATAGGATGGCTCCAGTAGAGATGGCAGAGCTTAAGAAGCAGTTGCAAGAGTTGCTGGACAAAGGCTTCATCTGACCAAGAACGTCACCTTGGGGTGCTCCAGTGTTGTTCATCAAGAAAAAGGATGGTTCGATGCGGTTGTGTATAGACTACAGACAGTTGAACAAAGTCACGATCAAGAACAAGTACCCGTTGCCGAGGATAGATGATCTGTTTGATCAGTTGTGTGGTGCTACAGTGTTTTCAAAGATCGATCTACGGTCCGGTTATCACCAGTTGAGGATAAAGGTGGATGACATACTGAAGTCAGTTTTCAGGACGTGGTATGGTCACTTCGAGTTTGTGGTTATGCCGTTTGGGCTAACCAATGCACCTGCTGCTTTCATGGATCTAATGAACATAGTGTTCCGTCCGTTCTTAGATCAATTTGTTGTAGTCTTTATATATGACATCTTGATCTACAGTCGGGACAGGCTAGAGCATGAGAGACATCTTCGTCTAGCGTTGACTCTTCTTCACCAACATCAGTTGTATGTCAAGTTCAGCAAGTGTGAGTTCTGGTTGGAGGAAGTGACTTTCTTGGGTCATGTGATATCTGCCGAAGGAGTCAAAGTAGATCCGAAGAAGGTGGAATCCATTGTGGATTGGGAACAATCGAAGACGCCGACAGAAGTTTGTAGTTTCCTTGGTTTAGCAGGATACTACCGAAGGTTTATCAAGGACTTCAGCATGATTGCGTTTCCGATGTCAAAGTTGACCAGAAAGGATGTACCTTTTGTTTGGGATGATCGATGTCAGCAAGCTTTCTAGAGTTTGAAGGAGAAGCTGACCAGTGCTCCAGTGTTAATCTTGCCAGAGCCTGGAAAGGGCTATGTTGTTTTTTATGATGCTTCCAAGAAAGGTCTAGGTTGTGTGTTGATGCAGGAAGATCATGTGGTTTCTTTTGCTTCACGACAACTCAAGAAACATGAGGAGAACTATCCTACTCATGACTTGGAGTTGGCGGCAGTGGTTCATGCGTTAAAGATTTGGAGACACTATTTGTATGGGGAAGTGTGTCAAATCTTTACTATTCATAAGAATCTGAAGTACATCTTTTCGCAACATGAGTTGAACATGCGACAACGTCGATGGATGGAGTTGATCAATGATTATGAATGCACTATCGAGTATCATCCTGGTAAGGCGAATGTGGTAGCTGATGCGCTTAGCAGGAAGTCTTCTTCTCTTTCTTCAAAGAAGGCACAGTTGAGTTCTCTGGTATGCCATAGGCGAGATATGTTTGTTTCTTTGCGGCAGATTAATGTACAGATGGAAGTTTCTTTGTTAGCTGGTCTATTAGCACAGATGCAAGTCAAGCCTACATTGAGATAGCAGATCAACGATGCACAACAGACAGATGATGTGGTACAGTTGATCAGATCAGAGTTTGGTAGTGAAAAGCGGGATGGGTTCCATGAGTCCGAGGATGGGCTAGTCTGCTATCATGACAGGATGGTGGTTCCAGATGCTGATGATCTGAGGAAGTTAGTGCTCGAGGAAGCACACATGTCGATGTATGCTATGCATCCAGGTGTCACCAAAATGTATCATAATCTGAAGGACTTGTATTGGTGTCCCAGTTTGAAGAAAGATGTAGCAGAGTTCGTGGCGAGATGTGCAGTTTGTCAGCAAGTGAAGGTTGAGCATCAGAAACCGGTAGGTACATTGCAACCTTTGTCGATACCGCAGTGGAAATGGGATCATATAACCATGAATTTCGTAGTTGGTCTACCCCGGACAACTAGGAATCATGATTCCATTTGGGTGGTAGTGGACAGATTGATTTTTGTACCAGTGAAGACGACGTATACAACCGAGAAACTCGCTCGTGTATATGTTGATGAGATAGTACGTTTGCATGGTGTTCCAGCAACAATAGTTTCTGACAGAGGTCCTCAGTTTATGAGTCGTTTCTGGGAATAGTTGCACAAAGCGTTGGGAATGCAGTTGAGGTTCAGTACTGCTTTTCACCCGCAGACAGATGGACAATCTGAGAGGACTATTCAGACTTTGGAAGATCTCCTTCGAGCTTGTGTTTTGCAATTTCTAGGCAACTGGGATGTACATCTTAGTTTGATAGAGTTTGCCTACAACAACAGTTATCAGCGGAGCATTGACATGGCTCCTTATGAGGCCTTGCATGGAAGGAAGTGTAGATCTCCCTTATGTTTGTACGAGACTGGTGAATATCAACTTTTGGGTCCTGAGTTAGTACAGCAGACAACAAAGAAGATCAAGGTAATACAGCAACAATTGAAAGCGGCATAGGATAGGTAGAAGTCTTATGCAGACAATCACCGACGACCTTTGGAGTTCCAGGTAGGAGACAAAGTGTATCTTAAAGTCTCGTCGTGGAAAGGTGTGCTAAGGTTTGGTCGGAAGGGTAAGTTAGCACCCAGGTATATGGGGCCTTACTCAGTCATAGCACGTGTTGGAAAAGTAGATTACAAGTTAGAGTTGCCTCCAGAGTTGCTCATGTTACATCCAGTGTTCCATGTCAGTATGCTGAAGAAAAGTCATCCAGATTCAGGAAAAGTGATACAACCAGTTGAGGTTGAGCTTGATGAATATGTGACCTATGAGGAAGGTCATGTGGTGATCCTTGACAGAAGGGTCAAGAAGCTGAAGAGGAAGGACCTGGTTCTTGTAAAGGTTCTGGTTCTTGTGAAGGTTCTTTGGCAGCATCGTGGCATTGAGGAAGCCACACGGGAGCTTGAGGAAGAGATGAGGAGAAAGTATCCCTCGCTTTTCTCTTCAGATTTCGGGGATGAAATCCCTTGAAGGGGGTTAGCTTGTAAGGACCCTGACCTTCGTTTAGGGTTTACTCTGTTTGTTTTGCTTAACCTTGATGCTTTGGTGCTTGCTAATCACCTTTAGTGGTGATTAGGGTTTGGTTGAGCTTTGTTGAGAGTTGGAGGGGCTACTTGCAAATAACCCAAGTCTAGGGTTTTGTGGGCAAGTTTGCCACCTTGTGAGGTGTTCCTCTCTCTCTTTGCTTCCTCTAGTGATGAGAGGAAGGCTTGGGCTCGTTGTTTGAGTTCTTTTGGGCCTGGTTGAGCTTGTTTGGGCCTTGAGGTGCCTTGTTTTGGCTTGGTTGAGCCTTGTATCGACCAAGAGGTGAGGGTATCGCCCAAGATGGGGAGTGTATCGGCCTAGATGTGTGTGTGTCGCCCATGGTGACTTGTTGTGTCGCCCATGGTGCAAGTTGTTGTGTCGCCCATGGTGTTTGACCTAGCTTTGACCTCGTTTGTGTCATCACTAGTGGACACTTGGTGCATGATTCTTGCATGTGGCAATGACCTTGGACATGTGTTTAGGGTTTGCTAGAGTGGTGGCTTGTACTCTAGGACAAGTGTCCCTAGGTGGACGACACCTTCCCTTGCTCTACCTTGTTTTCTCCTCCCTTTCCTTCTATATAAGTGGTTCCTTTCCTTGCTTTGGGTCCCTTTGGTCCCTTAGTCTCTTCTCCACCTTGTTGTGCACGAAACAACTCTCTCTTTTCTTGTTGGTGGCCGATATCCCCTTGAAGGAGCAAGTGGTGGCCGATATCCCTTGGAGTCTCTCCTTCTTTGCTTGGTGGTTCTTGAAGCTAGGAGCTTGGAGCTTGCTTAAGGCGGGTTGCATAACTTCTAACCCTAACTACACTATCTCCTTTTCTATGATCTTGTTTACATGTTGTTGTTAGTTTTGTACCTTGCTTTAGTACCCATGTTGGTCGATCCTCTTTATGGTTTAGGATTTCTTGGTGAGCTTGTGGTCTTGACTCTCTATGGTTTTGGGTGCCTTGTGCTTGAGATAGAAGATGACCTTGTGTGAGTGTATCTTGGACGATATGGGTTTGGGGAGGTGCTGCCCGACAACCCTCTTGACCTAGTTTGTTGGGCGACAGGCCTACTATGATGGCCGATATGTTTTGTTCTTGTGACGGGCATCACACCATCTTCTTGTCTTATGACGGCCGTTAGGCCTTGGTCCAGTGAGTTGCACGACAGGATTGATAACTACCTACCTTGAACGTTATCTTCCTTGGGCATTATCCTTGGTGGGATGACCTGGCCGATATTACCCTGTGACGGGCATTGCTGGGCTTCCTTGTGACGGGTACCATGGTGGCCTGTGTCGGCCGATAGTCATAGTTGTGACGGGTGTTGCCCGATAGTGTGGAGTGCCCGACACCCCCCCCTGATGCGTGATACTCCTCATGTGACACTGCGTTGCGCGCTTGGTTGCCTTAGTGGCAACGTAGCGTTGCGGGCTGTGGTGTGTTGATCTTGGGTGATGGCAGGTGGCCCGATACACCCCTTTTAGTGAGGGTTCTTGGTATCTTTTTGTGAGGGTTCCTCGTATCATGAAAACAACCTTATGGTTATGTTCTAATTAAAACGATGGTAACTCCTTATATAGATTAGTGCTCGTTATGATTAAGATGGTTCATTTATCTTATCCTGGATACACATATGAAAGTGATTATCTGTTAATGCTAAGGAGAATAATGGTAAGTGGTTTACTTAATGAATGGTAATGGTAGTGGTAATGATAACGCTTGTTCTTTATATTCAACATGACTATATGCATGAAGTGATCATTATGATTATCTATATGATGATAAGGAAAATGATAAGTATGTAGTGTGGGTTGTTTGGTAATGTGCCTAATACATATGATTATAAGTTGAGATATTGGTAAGCATATAAGTGGTATGCCTAATGATGTATCTTAGGCACATGATCATCAGTTGTTGTATGATTGATAAGTATAGAGCCTTGATTGTCACTCTATGTTGGTAGGCATAGTCTTTCTGTTGAGCCTATGATTATTGTGTTCAGTAACCATGCAGGTGATGATTAGCCATGAATAGGCTATGAGACATATGTGATTAGTAACATCACTTTGATAATTATTCTTGTTGAAGAGATTGCATATATGATGTGTTTGTCCCATGATGATGATGTAAGCCTTGAGAGGCAGTGGCACTATGTGATGAGGGATTGAGATCCCATGGTATGTGATGATCCTTGAGATGGATCTGGATGATTGGCAAGAGGCCAAGTGATAACATGTGATGTTGGATCCTTGAGAATGGATCAGGTTGATGTGACTACAATAATAGCATAATGTAGAGTTTATGTTGTTTATTCTGCTTTAGTTTGCATGTTATACAACTTGGTTGAATCTTGCAATCCATCTAAAAGATACTAAATAATCACAGTGGAATATATCATGTAGTTTGCCCTGGCCATAGATCCATCATCGTCAGCAGCTGGTGATGGTGAAACAGGTTCTCCTACGGGTTAACCTGGAAGTGTATATTATTGAATATGTGTGGTTTCTCCTAGCCTGAAATAGAGAGGGAATCAAGTGCAGCTACGATTGCAGACTCGGATATATATATATATATATATATATATATATATATATATATATATATATATATATATATATATATATATATATATATATATATAGTCAGGCTAGAATACACTCGAGTGTATCCGGAGCGGAATACACTCAAGTGGTTTTTCATGATGCAAATTTTTTTTTGAAAATCTAATCCATTGATCTTCTTAAACGTCTTGTAAACAACTCATACGCAAAATTTGAGCACATTTGGATATGTATAGCTCATGTTATGAGGACTGCAAAAATTATGCATTTCAAATTAGTTTCACGCGTCAATTTTGTTGCCCTTGGATGAGTGACTTACACTCATCCAAATGGGCTCAAAATTTGTATGTAGCCTAGTTATAGTATGACAGTGAAGATCAACGATTTACATTTTTCAAAAATTAGTCTTGATATGAAAACACACTTGAGTGTATTAATGCGATCTGTACACTCGAGTGTATTCTAGCCTGACTATAAATATATATCTATATATATATATATATATATATATATATATATATATATATATATGAAGAGCATGGTGAGCAGGCCCATGGCTCCAGATACGTGATATGAAGAGCATGAATGTGTTCATGGCTCAGAGCAAGGTGATCATGCCTGTGGCTCAGATATACGAGCGTCGTGACCTATACCGAGGCGGGCTAGAGGAAGGGTAGCCTGAGGAGCTGACCATGTGGCTGAGGCCACTTGAGCATGAGACTGTGGTCCTGCTTTGGTTCTCGTGCACTGACCACGAGGGGGAAGGTTGTGGAGTCCGACTCTTCCATTAACCTTGTATGGCACCGACTATGGGATTTGCAGCTGAAGGTTGGATTTGAACGCTACGGTTCACTTCCTCAGGGCATAATAAAATACATAATCCAGCCGTATAGTATTTACTGCTTAAGGCAAAACACGAAACATTGGTTGAGGCCTTGTTTGTGTAGTTAATCTGTTATATTTTGCAGTTACTTATATGTTCCTCATGTTACATAGCAATATGTCTTATCTTGTCAATCATGTTCTATTGAGATATACTTGGTTATATGCCTTCTGTACAGCTGGTAGGCTTGTCGGTAAGAATAGCTTTGCTTTACATAAACTGATCGTGTTATACCTGTCATCAGTTATCTGTTGTTATAGCTTTATCTTCTTGAGGTTCTGTAGTTGCAGTGGGGAGTTATGTTTCTCGTTGGGACTGTGTGTCTCACCCCATTGGTTTACAACCTTTTTAGGTGGTCGAGCTAGACGTGGTGGTGGTCGCGGGGTTGCGGTCGAGCGGCAAGACGAGCAGTAGAAGGCAAGCGATGGATATGATGATGTTTTGGATGTTTTGTAGTAGAGTCTAGAGTCATCCCTGTACTCTCAGGTCCTTGGAGGTGTTTTGACATTGTTTCATGACGTATGATCGTTGATGTTTTGTATATCCTGTTGTTGGCCGGTTGAGGGACTTTATGTATGTATGAACAGGTGGTGAGATCATGTGATGGATAGACAGTTGTTCCTCTAAGCTGTGGACACGTATCAGATCTTGTATATGTATATATGACCTATTTCCTTGCAGGATGAGGACTTGAATGTAATAGTTTCTCAGTTTATTAGCTTTCCGCAAATGGTTTTAATTAACCCGTGTTTTTGGTAATCTATGGTTATGGTGATTTCCGCACGTTTTCGCGTAACACCTCACTGTCTGTGTGATAGTGGGATGTGTTGCCACATCAGGATTCTAAAGGCCTTCTCTAGTTCAGTTAACCACAAGTCAACATCTGCTAGGTCAGCTGTTCCAAAATACTCCATGGCTCCAACTCAGCAAAGTCGTTCAAACGTCTTGCCGATTCCTTGTCCTTCGGGATGGGTAGATGCCCTAGGTGCAGGTATAGGCATCCTATCAGTTATATGTGTCATGGCAGTCATAAACTACCCAAACATGGTTTGGACGGCTGGGTTCCCCATGTCAGTTGGATTGAACTGGGGTGGCTCAGGTACAGGCTCTCCTCTATCTGGTTTCTTGCACCTCTTCTTAGTGCAACAACACTACTCTCCGCAACGTGTTCTTCGTGAGGTCCAGACATATTTAGTTTTATCTTCTTCTCCTGAGGAGCAGAAGACACTATTAGATATACTGGAAGACACTAGAACAGACTCAACATCCTAAGTCCTATGTCTCTATAGACTCAGCAAACCTAGAGCTCTGATACCACTAAATTGTGGCGACTGAATCGCCCAAACAAGATCAACGAATGCGGAAGCGATTAACTAGCAGCGGAATTATTAAAAATCCCTAAAAATTAAAACTTTTTGGAAAGAGATCTTTAAACAACAAAACTCTTTCATAAAGAAACAAGATAAGTTGTTTACAACATGACCCATCATTACATCTCTGTAAAATCACATCTCAAGTGATTACCACATCAATTGCTCAGTTATCTGTACAAAGCAAGATACAAAAAATCTCGAGGCATTAAGCCAAAAATCTCAGATCTACTTTTAAACATCTACTAAATCCTAGGACCTGAGAGTACAGAGACGACACATAGAACATACTATCTACAAGATTTGACAGACAGTGTCTCCACATGAGAGTCACTGTTGTCCCTGATGTTGTTGCTGCTATTGCTCACCCACTGATGGGTTCCTTCGTCCTTGGCGTCTACCTAAAAAGTCGAATCCCATGGGGGTGAGACAATTGAATAATTGTCCCAATGAGAGTTATAACTCTCCACCATAAGCTTTGTTATTGCAATAAAGAAATAACAATAAGCAGTATAACTTTAAACATTCAACAGTAGGTTCAATATTAAATAAAGCAACACTCTCTTAAGCAATCACTCCAATTATAACTAATTGAATATTAAAGCATATCTCAATAAAGAATATGAAGAACATGCATATTAGTTATTTAACTAGAACATTATAAATAATGTATCATCAATCATTGTTTCTCATAGATCAACCTAAGCAGTTATGCTACATGGCTGATTACGTTTTTCAAACATTATTATTATGCCCTGAGGAGATGAGTTACACCTCTCATACTCCAACCGACCATTATGAAATCGCATCGGTACCATACATAGGTCATCAAAAGAGCCGGATTCTTATGACCTCATCTTCCTCAGTCAGTGTGAGGATCAACTTGCAGAACATCTCGTGTCTCTGCTACAATAGCTTTCTAGGGTATTCTGGCAACTTCACTATTAGAGCTACAGTGGCATTCTGTACTCTCTTAGCCATCGAGGGATTTCTTGTTAATCTCACATCGATGCAGCATTAATAACATCATCGGGAGATTAGTGATACATCATCCCGGCATAAACATATAATGAAGGGATGAGGGATTAAAGTACATCTCACATCAATCCCTACATTAGGATGTAAGGATATTCACGTCCATAACCCCAACATACTCAAAAGTATGTTCTCCAGGAGTTCCCTTAGGAAAACCTATTTCACCATCATTAAACTACTAACAATGATGGATCTATGATCAGGGCTCTACATGATATCATTATACTTGATTATTTAAGTACATTATAGCATTCTTTTAGCATCAGGCATGTTTTCAGACATTGACCATTAAAACAACTGCTATAAAAGAAGAATACTAAATGTATCAAATTCATTTCACATTAGTTATCATTAGGATATCATTCCTTAACCATCTCATCATTATGATTCAAAACAGGGGTGTTCAAACCCTTAGATCATTATAAGTCATCTAACAACATGACTTTGACTACCACAATGTAGCTATTGTTCATGGCTCTTACATCCCATTAATTTCATATGTTACCTCTTAAACCAGGCAACATAGTGTATCATTATTCATAAAGCTTATAACATGTTTTAATGAATAAGACATCATAACTCTTACCTGGCTATGATCACTTCTTTATAAAAACCTGCATGGTTAATATATTTGATGATAGACAATTTATCTCTATATCAGCATATTACAAAACATAGATAATCTTTCAATTCAAGGATTGTACCATTATGCCTTCACTAAGGTTAGGTTTTCCCCATTCATTTCAATTAGGGTTATTCAAGCCCTATATCTTTATTAGGAATAGTGGTTCCTTATTTCATACTTCAATCGTGAAGTTTCATGCTTAAAAGCATAACCCAGAATTAGGGTTTACTATTCATTTCATCACATCACCCTAGATTAGGGTGTACTATTCACATTTCAAGATATTACCCTAAAATTAGGGTTTACTATTCACATGTTTACTATTCACATTTCAAGATATTACCCTAAAATTAGGGTTTACTATTCACATTTCAGTGAATTGAGAACATACAATCATCATGTATGAAAATTACTTCCATTAATGCCTTCAAATAAGTTAAGATTCATTAATCAGCATAATTAGGGTTTCCATGATCTCACTTATATAGGATCATACCCTAATCATGTGCATTCATACAAGTTGAAAATATATTACTTGATTTTTATTCGTATTAGGAGTCTTCTCTCTCCTCTTACTATTAGATGATGTTTACATCTCTCATGATTAGGTTAGGTCAAAACAATCTTGATAACACAAGTCATGTCATCACCATTATGGTTATTAGGGTTTGCTTGATCAAGGGATGTTGGCTACTTAAGCCCATAAAGGGTACTTTGGTAATGTCCACCATTGATCATAACATGCATCAACCAACTAATTTCTTAACTCCTTAATGTCTTTAGGTATCTTTAGGGTTTAGGTTAATCAACCATTAAACCATCTTAGCCTTTAAAACATTAAACATTCTTGACCTTAAAAGACCCCAAACGGTTTTACACCTTCAACCTCCAAACGGTTTTGAAACCGCATGGAGTTGTTGACCGTTTGGTCCCTTTGACTTTCAAGACCGCATGGCAAAGTACACCATCAAGACCGTTTTCCCTAGGTGAGGTGAAGACCGTTTGGGCCAACTTTGACTTTGAAACCGCATGACCAAATCAATTTTTGAAACCACATGACCACCAAACAGTTTGGGATCATTTGGTCCCAAACGGTCTTGAGACCGTTTGGCCCCAAACGGTCTTTAGACCGTTTTACCCCAAACGGTCTTGAGACCGTTTGGTCCAAACACCCTCAAAACCGCATGGACCAAAAAGTGCCTCAACCTATCCAATTGAATTAGGGTTTCCAAGGTTGAACCCCTCAATCGATCATGCAAAGGTTAGCCACTCATCAATTGAGTCAATTAGGTCAATCCTTACTGATTTGACCTTCAATTGAACCTCAATTGGTCACCAATTAGGGTTTGGATTGAATGGATTAGGGTTTGGAAGCGATCGTCCTTCAACATGCCTCAACATGAGTCTAATTGATGTTGAACTCATTGAACCATCATTCAATTGGGTCATGACCTGACCCCAAACGGTCTTGGGATCGTTTGGACATCCTCCAAACGGTCTTGAGACCATTTTCCCATGTCACTGCCAAAAACTAAGTCATTCACTTAAGGGTTGAACCCTAATTTAGGTCACAAAATCAACACTTAACTTATTCAACAACTTGATGTGATTGGACCCTCAATTGATCAACCCTACTTAACCCTAGACCTCCAAACGGTCTTGGGTGATCACCAAACGGTATTGAGACCGTTTGGGTGATCCCCAAACGGTTTTGAAACCATTTGGGTCACTCAACCCAAACTTCAACATGACTGCACCATTGAAATCAGCAATAAACCCGATTAGGGTTTAGGTGACTAATGTGCCTTCAATTGGTGATTTACTTGGAATTAGTTGATGATTCTTGGTGGGTGATTAGTCCATAATGTCTACAGCAGATATCCAAATGGTCAACGCTTGGTCAACTCATCCAAACGGTCTTGAGACCGTTTGCTCCAAACGTTCTTAGTTGAGATCGTTTACTCTCAAACGGTTTTGAAACCGTTTTGCTTCCAAACAGTTTTGCAAACCATTTGGGCAAGAGGTGGAGGACCGTTTGCTAAAGTAGGATCAGGGTGAACTTTGGAAATAATTCCACCTTCTTCTACCTCAAGAACATGGACTGTTCTTCACGGATTTGGTTGCAAGAACAGTTAGAAAAGTCTAGGAAAGGAAAACAAGCAACGTTTTCATAGGAAGAAGATGCATAAACAAAGATTTAAGGTTTAGAGTTATAAAACCCACCTTAGGATCAGCTCTAGAGCTCCACACTTCATATCTTTAATGGTGTCTTGAGCTCCACAGGTCATCCAAGGTCCGTTCCTCAAGATTTGGATGGAGAAGATGGCTAGATAGAAGATTTGTGTAAGAAAGAATAACAAACCAACCTTGTAGCAAGATTTCCTCCATGAATTCGAGCTAGATGGCAATCAAAAATTATCCAAATCAGTCTTGGCCGTCCTCCTCTACTCCTGAGATCCTTCTTAGTCGGCCAAAGCAAAGAGATAAGTGAAGGGATGAAGGGAAACGATCCCTTGCCTTGTAAAAGAGATGTCCTTATATACTTTGGGTATATTTTCAAGATAAGGACAACTATTTCCTCATTTCTCAAATAGGTCCTTCTCCTCTCCTTAGGCACGTCTCTCCCTTCTTCTCTTAAGCAAAACTCTTCCTTATCCAAGGTTTATAGGAAAAGGAGCCAAACATCTTACTAAATTGTATACATAAAAGGGGTCATTTTGCATACATCTTGATTATTTAATTATAAAGGCTATCTTTCTTATTTGATCATTCAAATGAGGCGCCCTCCTCATCATCTTTGCTCTAATTGATGCCAAGATTCATGAAAGATACTCTAGAGGATGTATTTTACATGTTGCACCCTAGATTTTAGGTAAATTGCACTTTACACCAAAACTAGGTTTTTAAGCAAAAGGATTGCTCTACAAGCCATATCTTGGTGCCCAAGCTTGGAGAATCCATATCACTACATCATATTCAATATCATGATGTCTTATTATCAGAGGAACATTTTAACATGTAAAATTTGCAAGTTAACCCCTCTAATTGGGTAATTTGCACATAAGTCCATTTTTAACAAAACAATATTACAACATTGTTCAAAAAGGACAGAAATGGAAGTACATGTTCCTCAGAAGCTTTAATTACATATCACAAGATAACCACAAGAATCTAATCACATATTTAAGCAAAACACCTAGGGTTAGGTCATAACCCAGGTCAGGGATGTTACATTATCACTCATATCTTCACTCATGATGAGTTCTTGTTCATAAAAATGTTCCTTTATTTTTTTTGTTTAGATAGCTAAATCTCCCTCTTTCAGACCTGGTCACTCATGACATAGGTTTTGAAACTTTTTTTTCAAATTATTTTGATCACTAGTGCTTAAGTTGAATTGTAGTCCCTTAATTATTCATTTTCATATGTTTATTTTATGTACATGTGCAAAATCAATTATATTTTTTGACGTTCATCATGCATGTTTTTGTGGTTTTTGACTTATAATATTGTTTCATATGTTATGTAAATATATAATTTATGTTGTACACATTCAAAGCTCCCTCACCCACATTTCATAAGTAGTGTTCATTATCTAGTAAACACGTCTTTACTTGTAAGATTATGTTCTTGCCATTATCACTAGAATTACCAAAAGAAGTTGGGTATTTAGTCTAGTAGAAAGTTGGTGACAAAGTCGTGACATTATTTGTTGATGCCTAGTTTTTCTTTGTGGTTGTTGTTTGTCCCCTTGATATTTCAACCAACTTTCTTCCTTTAACATTTTAGATTTTATACATCAATTTTTTTATTCCTCTTAGTTGGAAAATTAATATGGTTACATATTGTTTTTTATGGAAAATTAATTCCATGAATTAGATTCTAGGGAGATTGAAGCTGGACATGAGGTGGGGTTTATATGCGATGAGGAGCTATTTGTCTAGGGTTGTCCAAAATTAGGGGTTTAGAATGATCTACCATATACGGAAAACCATGGCTTGTTAATGTGAAATTGCCTCTTGAATTGATTGGAATCGATTTCATGAAATTCATTAGAGTAGTTAGTGAGTATGTTTTCCTAAAAATGTAGTTTATTGTAACCCTTGTCCTTATGCATGAGAATGTTGACCTAAATATGTGTGAGGATCATGATCTATGGATCATGAAACCATGTTTGTGTATATACAGTTTCACCTAGTATGGGATGTAGAAAGATGTTTTTGCATCTCAATCATACAATTTGTAATGAATGTAATTATTTATCTTCTAAGGAATTTAAAGATTTATGTTGTATATAAAAAATATAATATATGTTATATGATGAGGAATTCTCATTTGTTTTTTTCTTTCTTCATCAAAGAAGCTTAACATGTCCTTGAATTTAGCACCATATCTAATTATATTTATATTTTCTCAATAAAAAGTTAATCTAATGCAAATTAGTAAAATTCTATAAAATCTATTGAAAAGCTAATGTTGTATTTAATAGTAGAATTAGTTGTTGGAAATTTTATTAATGACTTGAATTTTCCATAATGATCTTCTAGACTTTTCAAAATGATAACGATCTCATATATAAAGTTTTATGACATTGCCAACGAGCATGCTTCTTTTTGATGAATTGTTTTAAAATTACATGTGAAGGTCATTACTGTTATGGAATAGGGTGCAACAGTGAAATAATAAAAGTTGTCTTATTCCACCTCAGACTAAATATGATTTGGATTTATTAATCAAGTAATTTGAGTTCCATATCCACATTCATATTTACTTCATTTAAATAACACAATGTCACCTAGACTATTATTATACATATTGTTTATCTTCTGTGAGTAACTTTAGGTTTCAACCCACATAAGATTGATTGAAATTTCTTGCAAGTCCCTACTTTCCTATATAACCTTCCAAATCTATATAAGTTTTTGTGAATATAGTGTACACTATTATTAGGTGTTTATGTTCCTCTTATTATTGTCATGCTCTTGTTTTTTTAACTAATTGTCTTCATGTGCCATAAGAATACATACATGTTAAGATTACAGTTTTAAACATTCTACAATTTGTGATCAACATTACTAACTACTTGTGATTACAGTTTTAAATACACATTATAGAAAAGTATGTCTTAGCATCAATTCTGTAATGGCATGTTTGGCTCTAACAACCCGTGTAACACAACCATACCTTCGATGTTTCATAGCCTATTCTATAGTCCTCTAGCCGTATATATAGAATTTTGAATATTTTCTTTAAAAGCTCAAGTATTTTATAATTACTTAATTAGATAAAATAAATATTGGAGGTTTTTATATAAGATTATTATTTACCATTACTTTATATAAATTGTGTACATTCATTTTTGGCTATATTTCTTTCTTGCGTTGCATCCGAACAAGGAATGGTGAACCATGACCTTGTCACGCAACACGTACCAATCCATCCTATCATGTTGTCATCCCACATTAATCCTTCCCAACTAACCAAACATATCAAATAATAAAACGAAGGCAACACGAACAAGATGTTGCTTTTTGTAAAGTAATTCTGTCCGACATCAAACATCTGGAGAGGACGGTTAATTGAGACGGTGTAGCATGAATTTAGCGATGAGATAACAGCTTTCACTAGTCCGTCTTGTGACACGGCCCGTCTATTCATGGGGGCCGAATTGGGCTACAACTAGGAATACAAGCATTCCTAGCCCAAAGCCTTCACTCCCAGCCCAATACCTGCGTATATAATTGAAAGCCAACACTTCACCCATCACTTCAGATACCATTGATGCAACTTTCGAGAACATTAACGCTTCTATGTGTGGCTGTCTCTGGAGTATAGAGAAGCAAGCTGTCCGTAAACCGAGTTGGCAACAAGCAACACCTTGGCGGAATCATCAGAGGTGGTTGAAGCCGCATGTCAAGTAGGTGACGGAACCGAAGATAGGAATCAAACATTCGCTTAAAGGTCAATGATTGGTCCATAGCATCTCCTATTTGGTTGATGTATCTACTTGCGCCAACGGGGTGCAGGAACCAAAAGATGGTAGACAATTGCCACCTAGCATGATGTGTCCAGGCCGACGTACGTCTAAGTCTCTTATATGCTTCCACAATGCCTTCCATGCGTACTATAAACAACAATATTAGTGGTTCGAATTATTTACCAGAAAAATAAAACATGTCGAGAGTAAGATAAATAAAAGTTGTGCTATTTTTTTTTAAATTATATAGACATTGGTGCAAATTTCTCAAAAAAATCCTAAATAAATCTGATTTATTGAGATATAGTAGATATTAATGGTGCAATTTATTTTGTACTGTCGTGTACATTTTTTAGGCAGGGCGTGTTCATTCTTGTATTGGGCGTATATATTTTTGTACTGAAAGTAATATTTTATTATAGTCAATAATGGCTCTATGAATTCGATTCACGATGTAATATTTTTTTATACTGCCATTGTTCTTATTCTAGACGTGTAGATACTGTATATAGAGGATGCACATTTCTTGCACTATAAAAAATATATCAAATATGTGATAGGTCAACAACTCATATTTCTTATATAGATTGTATGCATTCCGTATATTGGAGGTATGTAATGCTTGATTCTCGACGCAAACGATGGGCTTAGAATGGAAAATTGTGTACTTTTTCCTTTAATTTGTTAAAAGAATATATTTAATATAGCTTCTTGACTTTTTGTTTCTCTAGCTTCGGGGCGTCTCTGCTTTCTGATCCATTAATTTTGAAGGTGCCATCACCATAACGATTTGACATCACTGTATGTACATCATCAAAAATAATCAACCGTCAATGAAACCTCCTTCACTCGCGATTACCGTGTCCTAGACATTAAAAGATGCCACGAGTCCCAAGCCGTCACTGCTTCCTTGACCTCCCACTCCCCCCTCCCGGTCACTTTCCGTCGGGGCTCCGGTCGAGATTGACGGAGGAAGCGAACAGATATTTCCTTGATTGGCAGTAGGCTCGTTTACTTTCCGGTAGCTATGTACTCCTTCAGGCACGGCGGCGGCATAACACGCCACCGCCGTATCTCTCCCGGTGCCCCACCAGCCTACTTCGACTGCCAGCACGACGAGCCTGCCCAAACCACCAACCTACCGAAAACTAGCTTCCCTGCCTAAACAAATCTATGCGCCTCGGGTTCCAGATGCGACACCTATTACCTGCCTTCCAGATTCCGAGCACCAAGGAGCGGTAAGGTGTGGTGATTAATTATCCTCCTTTCCGTGTCGACGAACAAACATTTGGTGAAAACGCAACCGCCCTTTTAATTAACGAGAACTGCGAAATTCAACGGCAGATTCCCAAAGCTTCCTTTCCCAGTTGCTACATATATAACTAGGTTGACTTGAGATCTACTTTTCATTTTAATCTTACCTCTTCCGCGTAATCGTCATCTCTGCAAGTTGGCTTTTTTAAGAACCGGCACGACTCTGTTTGTATGGAATTTTGCCCAAACAGAGCAGACAATCCCGTCCAAAAGGCACACAGTATAGCACAGCACGACCACGGCAAGAAAAATGAATTTATATGAAGTGGGGAATCACTCTTTTGTCTCGTATATTCACGAGCAGACAGATCCGAAGAACAGAAAACAAGCACAAAAGTAGAGGACATGTACAACGACGACGAGCATCGTGTTTCTTACATCAAACTGCAAACTGTTCTACATCCAGTCTGTGCTGTTGACTAACAGAAGGAGGGAAAACTGTCCTCTTCTCGGGACTACCACAAAGAGGTTTAGAGGGGGGAGGCACTCAGGGATGTCTAGGCAGTCTCCGACAGGAAAAACTGCAAGGATGCACAAAAACGCAGAATAAAACAGTGGAGCAAGCAAACAGGATAGCTCCAAATGCCGCAGATGATCGAGATGCGAACAGGGGAGAAAAAAATCTCAATCTTTGACTGCGGCATCGGCTGATCCAATCGGATCCAGACCATCACCCAATATGACCACATCCCCTCCTCTCCTTCCAGTTTTCCGCCTCTGACTGCTCAGTGTGCTCGGGACCCGAACATCTGGTCCAGAAGGACAACGACCGCCATGGTAATGGCAGGGTCCATCCCGGGCTCGACTGATAGACGGAACACGTCGCTGCCGAGGTTCACTCCGCAAGCTGCTTCCTTCCTTCTGATCTCTGCTACTTGCTTCCGGCACCCGTCGTAGAAGGCGCAAGCTCGGTGAGCATACGACCCCTGCACGACGCACTCCCATCGGCCACCACTATCGCCCTTTCTGCAGGTGGTGATTCGGGCCGCCTCCTTGGAGTGTGTACTGAGTAGGTGCATAAGCTTCTTAGCAGAGAAGCGCGGGTTCGTCGTCTCCTCCCCATCGTATACAAGCCAGTGATCGCCCAGGCTCAGTTTCTGCGGAAGACGAACAATTTCATCGTCAGAGGCTATTTTTAGTTCCATTCTCTTATTGGGTTTCACAGAAAACAGCTATAAGGAGGGCCGATTGTTCAAAGTCGTTACCTTTCGGCGTGCGGTGAGGATTGGCGTCCCGATGGCGTCCATGAGGACGACCTCGCTCCTGTGCCCGGCGGCGTAGCTGTCGACACGGAACACCAGGTTGCCCTTGGAGTCGAACACCGTGAACCCACGGCAGTTAAGAAGGAGCGACTTCCTCCATACCGTAAGCACCGTTGCCTCCCCGGCGCAGCTGGCAGGAGGAGACAAAACCAAGCAGGCTCTTGGGGACTCTACCGGAGCATTGGGGTGAACCTTCGTCATCTGGATGATTGCAGCGGATATCCTCACACGGTACCCGCCAAATTGGAAGTAGAACTTATGGCTGGGAGCTTGAGCTTTGTGTGAGTATTCCGGTCGTGGTGTGTCGATCTCGCCGGCGGCGAGAATATTGCCGCTTGTCTGGAAGATGCTTGCTTACTCTTGGCCCCTCTCTCCTTGTGGCTCAGCTACACCTCTCTACAATTGCCAAGTATGCTTTTCCAACATTGGCAAGCAGCGCGTATTTATATCCCCTTTTACCGAAACTACCCCTCATGAACGCAATAAATCCCATGTCCACTGCGGCGGTCCACTACGCGTCCGAGGGTCCCGATGGGGACAAGGACGAAATCAGGGGTTCCACGCTTCTCATCTTTTTTTCCACACAACAAGGATTCTATACAACTTAATATTGAACATTATGATTCGTTCACCAGAAAACAGGCGGCTCAACAGTGGGTTAAACGGATCTCGTGGTGGAGAGGGGCGACGCGTGTCCAGGGTCGAAAAGGACGGGTCCGAATATTGAAATCGCCGGGGAGATAGTTATCGGGTCAGTGGGTAGACCTGGTCGGTTTGGTCTGTCCCTTTCCCGCTGCTCAAACCCTCAACCAGGCTGTAGGGTTGTAATGGTTGTGATATTTATCCAACCCATTACATCATTACACCTCAGAAGTCCTAATTGGCACAGTTACTATAGGTGCGTTTGGTTACCCGTAGCTGGATGAATTAGGTTGCATTCCGTAAACCAGCAACACGAATCTTATATTTGTTTTACTAGATTGGATAAATGAACGTTCTCCCGCATTTCTTAACAATACAGAGACTATGGATGACGGCATCCATTTCAAAAGTAACTGTATGAATTAGGTTGCATTCCGTAAGCGGCAGTGTGGTATCTAAAAATAACCCGGCAGCCTACATCCATCAGAGCCGAACCGTTCGACAAACATAAATTTCAGTTCTAAAGATTTACATAAATCCGAAAATAGATTATACCGGGACTACAGGAATGCTACATTCCTTCAAATCTGCTTAAATGCGGTAAACCAAACGTGCCCTATGAGGCTGATATGTAAACTCTGCCTAATTGAAGTGCCTACTGATCAAAATATAATGGTTCGTTGGCTATTTCTACGAAGGAAACTCCAGCAAGGTAAGGGGAGGGAGCTTCAAAAATTGTTGAGCATGGTGCTCATCAATCTCATGGGCTCATGTCTGCTTCATGAGTGGAGATGATATATACAACTTATGGTACAATTATAAACCTACAATCATGGGTAGGCGAAAAATAGAGTAAACCAGACTGCCTGAATTTTCTTTTTCTTCTTTAGGCTCTTGTTTGTCCTAGTAAGTTACCAAGCGGACCCTCTATCGTCTAACCTTAGCTTGGAGATCTGTTTAACCCATCACATTGATCATACATGTTATATTTTGCTTTTAATATTAAGGATATTCTAATAGCATATATCATAACTAGATATATGTATTAGTTAATTTATCATTCTCAACGCTTAATATTGGTACGTGTTAAACACTAAAAAGGACGACTTAAATTCAAATCACTGTTATGAATAAAATTAAAACGAAGAACAAAAAGGTAAGATGTAGGACAAGGCTGACTCGTGCATCTACGGGTTATCTAGACATGTCTCAAACCAAAAGCATGTTGTATATAAATAATGCCGGCGACGTATACTATGCAAATGTATATTTTCCAAAACTACACTCCTTGAAACATTCTTTCGCACGCATTTTCTTGTGCATGTGTCTTGATACAAGTAGTACACAAATTATATTACATGCTACAAATTATATTAAATGTGCACATTATATTTTTTTTAATCCTCGATATCGTATCCTGGTATTAGCATACGTTGCTTATTTATTGAATAAAAGAACAATTCTTGGACAATTTTATTCCTATGTATAATTATTTGAGGTAATTGTGTATCCCAACAAGGTTGATATCATGAGTAGGCAGTTTGGGTGCTACTTTTTTCAAAATTTGTAGAATTTTGTATGTTGTTGGTGTACGTTTTCTCATTTATGATGGACTTTTTGTCAATAATGATTTCTTTTTATCAATGTTGAGATATTATATTTAATATTTGGGTTATATCTACTATATCGGGTATGATATGTCCCATATACATTTTTTAAATATTGAGGTACTCTTCGCCAAATTAAGATATATTAATTCACAGTAATGATATCATGTTCATATTGGGTTATAGTAATGATGGGGTTTTATATGGTTTTATTTACAGAGTGCTTTGTTAACATCATAAGGTTTTTTCATAATGGTGAAAATATAATTTGTTAACGTTGCATGCCACAAAACTTTGATTATAATTTTTTATTGATTAATGTTGACATATTTTATCTAAAAATTTTAGTTTCATGTAAAATTTGTAGTATATATTTTGAATTTTATCTTGAAGTAACTAGTAGTAGTTCAACAGGTACAATTATCTAGAATTGAGGTACGTTTTGCAAAATGGAGGTACTTTTACCACAAATGAGATTATGAATTTCAGAAATGAGATACATTTGTCTATTTGGGAACTAGAAGCCACCTTCTTGGGGACGAGAAAATGTAATGTAGTATTCAGGCAAGGCAACAATAGAGTTTACCACTGAGGGCAACACCCTAACAATGTTGAGGAGGAATTTGAACTCACACATGTACATATTTTTAAACCCATGAATGGGTTGTGTTTTTGCATGGAAGCACTTGGGTGAAGACGCTCTAGTAATATCATAGTCGGGTATATGGTAGTGTGTTGTCTGTCTGAATGCAGGTATACCCATAATATAAACTGAAAGCCAACAAAACTTCATATGTACAATGCAAACCTAAGATGTTCTACATTTCTAGATATCCCTCTTCTGTAGTCCGTCATGCAATCATAGGAGTGTCACACCTAGGGGTGATAAGTAGGACCTCCAACATGTAGACCGTCCAACTTGAAGGCTCAACCAAACTACATTCTGAAGTTTCATGTCATTAATTCTCTATTGACGACCTACCTTAATATGATCTAATGCAAACCCACTAATAAGGGATTGTGCCCATCAAGGGTGAGAATAAATTACCTTTTCTTAAAAACAAATTGAAAATAACCTTATAAACTTTCATTATCAATTACATGATATCTACTCAATGACCATACAATAACTTGCCAGAGTAACATTATTAATCACTTGAAATACACTTGATGGTATGTAAGAGTAATATGTCTCCAACCTCATTTCATATTATAATGCACTTGAAAATATAAATAAATTAGTTCTAAAATTTAATTTACATTATATATAAGTGATACAAAAATTCTCTTATTGTGATAACATGGCTTTTCTCGCTCCTCTTATCTACTCTCTCTCTTCCAGTGACCCTTGTACTCAATGGGTATTGATTTTGTAGTTTGAATGTTGTTGTACTCCGAATTGGTCATATTAACGATCTATTTTATAAAGTGAGACATTAATTTGTGTATTTGATCTAAGTTCACCACCTTAAGATGTCATCATAAGGCAAGATTTTTTTTGAACCTAATGTTGTGATTTAATTAACTATAAAATATTTCATATTTTGGAGCTTTCAATTGTGAATCAAATGACACAAAAATCTCCTCAATCGTACATTCATAGCCCATGGCCTTTCAAAAATTGCTTGAAACCCACTTTAATTGATTTAATGCATTTTTTATATCATAATTCAACATACTTTGGTGTCGCGGCCCAATTAAGGAGGGTGGCATCCATCCATGTCAACAATTGACATTCTTCACTTCTAGTCAACCACCTTTGTTGTTTTGGATCAACCTCTACCTCCTACCTTAGAACCCACGAATCAACCTCCCCATCTGACGACCTCTATATGTTCTCCTACCTTCGAACTAGAGCCAATACAATTGGCACCAAAGTGATCTACTCCCACTTCGCTTCACCCAATGACACTCTTTCCATTTCCCTTCTGAGCAATTAGATAGATAAATCTCCTTAGTAATTCATTTTGACCATCTTCCCCTTGTTTTCGACCTCTCTCACACACCTTAGCTCTCCCTTTTATCCTTTCTCCTTCCCTTCATCTTCCTCTAGCTCTGAAGACACCGCCATGAATGTGGCCTTTGGCATCCCTGCCTGAGGCCACCTCGAGATGATCAGATAGTATTAACTGTATCTGTAGGTTGTTGTGTGAAGGGATGAAACCTATGTTACCCTCCCTAAGGTGTCTACCCTCCTTGTACTCTCCTACCCCAAACTGCGGCCTCCCTAGTGCCACCACAGAAGTTGGTTTGCAGGCATGATAGATGGGGCTGGGAGGTTGGAGGTGGGCATTGTCCAGCAATATGTAGTGCTTGGGAGTCTCTAGGAGGGTTGAGATCCCCCTCGTTTTCTCCACACCACTCATGAGAGGGTCCATGAGGACTAATTTATTAGGTCGTCGCCCAAGCACCCACCCCGACCCTTGGATCTAAACCATCCAAAATTGAGGTAAACTCAAAAACTCACAAAAAATTCACCCCTTGTCCAAATAGTGACATTTATATGTCATTTTGATAAAATATATGACATTTTCAATAAAATTCTAACCCTTGTATCATCTTTCTTTTCTATTGATATCTCAGAAATAATACTTTGGAAGTCTTTTTAAGATGGTTATGCTTTTGAGTGCGTCATATTAATTTTTTATTCCCTAAAACTTGATATTAGCATAACATCAATATCTTGAATATCTTTGTATATGAACATTCGAAATTTATCCATCTTTGGTACCCTACAATGATCCAATCTTGCTTAAATGACCTAGCACAAGTTTTATGCTAAATGTTACTTCTTTAATGCTTAACCTTTATTGAATATGCTTCTAATTCTTATGGTTGACCCAATTTAGTACTTTTTAATGTATTTTGGACTAGGATTCAAAGGTGTTCATGCTAGCATCCTATTTTGTTTGGTCAATGTACCTTGAACATTGGAACATGCTTTATGTAGATACATTGATGTCGAATCTCAACCCCAACATTGATATGGGTTGACATATGAGACTATGATCTTGTGTCAGGTACTAGTTTAGCAATCTTTTGTTATGACATGTTCTTCACATTAGTTCTTTATTTTTTTGGTTATGGTTTTATTCATGCATATGATATGTGATCCATTCTACGGACAAGTGCTAGGTCTACTTTCCTTTGGTTGTGTATCCATTAGGAGTGTGAATTTAGGGTTATAAATAGTTTGCAGCCTTCACTACTACATAAAAGGCCTTTGGTGTCGGTTATTTAGAGCCTTTAGCGTCGGTTTCCAAGCGACACCCAAGTGGGCGCCGCTAAAAGTCGACACCTTCAACATCAGTTTCTAACCGATGACATAACCCTTCCCGCCACCGAAAACACACCAGAAAGGGAACTATAGGCGTCGGTTATTAAAGAAAACCGATACTATATAATTGTTAAAGACGTCGGTTATTAAATACAACCTGACGCCATTAACCTTCCCGCCACTGAAAACACGCCAGCAAGGGAACTATAAGTGTCGGTTAGTAAAGAAAACCAACACTATATCGTTGTTAAAGATGTCAGTTATTAAACAAAAACTGACACCATTAACCTTCCCCCCACCAAACCAACGAGGGAAAAGAAGTCAATTTTTTGCTAATAACCGACGCTGTATGTCTTTGGTGTCAGTTTTATACAAATAACAGACGCATATGATCTGATTTTTTTTTCTTATCAGTTTACAAGTCTATTGTATGGCTAGTCAGCAGGATGTTGAACCTGCAGTTCAGAATTGAACTACAGGTTTACAACATCCATTGATATCAGCCAACAATAGGCCACAAACCTGCAAAGTCATTCACATTCAGACACATGTATTGATCAGATACATGTAGAAACCTGCAAAGTCATTTACATTCACATTCATTTCATCTCTTTTCACATTCAGACATTCATGTATTGATTAGAAAAAGTCATTCACATTCACACATGACAATTTAGAAAAAGTCATTCACATTCACATAAAAATAATAATGAGAACAAAGTTTAGAAATATCATTCTTTATTTGTCATCGTCATCATCACCATTAGTATCCTAATTATATTTGAAAATTCCCACTACTTGTAGGGCTTTTGCCCATTCTTCTCTTATAAAATCTAATTCCTCCCTCGTATAGGGAGTATGTACATCTAATAACTTTTCACCTGTACTGAAGTCAATTTTAAACACTTGCAAAGAGAATGACATATATATATAATTAATAATATATGATAAGATTGATATATTTCATATTATCTAATGAGACTATATATAATACCTTATGTATAGTATCAATTTCCATAGCGGCATATTTGATGATTAGGTCTATAAATCGCATCTCATAGTAGGCATATGCCCAGCCGTTGTCTTGTGTAGCACACTATAAATTGAAACATACAAAATATTCAAAAATACAAATAAGCACAGTTCACATAAATAATATATACATTGGAGTCGGAAAATTACTTTCACATTCTCCCAAATTAGTGGTTGATTCTTTTTCTTGGGGACCTTTCCTCCAGCTTTTTTGAACTCATGTAAAGCCCTACATATTAATGTAACACATTAAATTGCATAATTAAATAGTAATGTAATAACAGATGTTAATGAATATAAAAATATGAAATATTTCTCACAGAAATAATGGCCTTTTCATTGTGTGTCCATATAATGTATCCAATTCATTCCCCATAGGATCTAGATAATAGACGGTGAACGTCTTGGGGACAATAACTAGTAACTCCCAATGCCTACCACTACATGTAAGACATTTAAAAATTAATAACTCAAAATCCACAATAAAAAAGTAATTTTCTTAAGTCCAAATTATAAGCAAAGTAAACTTACTCGACATTGAATGGAGCTATTATCACCGTCTTCTTATTTTTACCAAAATATTCAAAATCAGCACATCAGTATGAAGTAACTGAAGAAGGGTTTGTATCTACAAGACTAATCAAAGATGGAACCAAAAATCCCACATGGGAAAATGCAAAATCTATACATATCATGTGTAAGTGGCTGCAAAACATGTATTGCGTATGCATTAATATATAAGAAACCAAATTACCGTATATAAAATAAGGTATACAGATGTATAAATAAGATCTCACCATATCCACAACTCTATCATAGATGTGTTCAGCCAATCATAAAGAAACAACTCCAAAATATCTTGTATAAATAGCTTGTTTTCTTATGATTGACCTGCATTAATACATATACATTAATACGTATGCAAAACTTGTATAAATAGATTATTATCGTATGATTGACCTGCAGCATCCTCCGGAATTGTAACATTTATAGGGAAAATTTCGATCATATTCGCCGATCCATACTGCCATACCCCTACAATTAGGACCTAACGAGGCGTGTAGGTCCCTTGGAAGCCAACTTGGTAGTTGAGGAGGTGGAGGTAGAGGCCGAGATGTAGCGGGTGTCATCATTTTGACCTGTATATATATTTTCAGATCAATTGACTCATATATACACACTAACAAATTAACGTAATGTAAATTTACCATACAATATTAGTATAGACGACATCCGCTTTGGGCCACATTATCACTTCGCCTTCTATCTCACCAAGTGTTTCAGCATCCGGGTGGGCATATGGCAGTAGAAGATCCATCTAATCAAGGAGTACATGTATCAGGGTCACACGAACCGCACCAGCTAGTACTGGAGTCCCGTGACATATGTCCCCTAGAAGGGCTGGGTAAGCTTGTGCCTCTGCAATGACATATTCTTTCCTTTTTAGTCGGCATGGCTTCAACCCCTACAAATTTATGTAAAGAATGTTATATGCATATATACACAAATATATCATCTTGAAAAGACTAGCTATTATGTCATAAAAATACTTACTGAGGATGTGTGAGGTGGTGGGTCTACAAGATTACTCCCAACCTCTATAGTAGGAGTAATAGAAGTGCGGCACGTCACAAGTACCGTCTGAGTGGCCATCTGAGATGCCTGTCACTTCACCATTGCTTCTTGGACTTTCCTCTCAATTAATTCATCTACCTATACATGGATAAAAGAAATTCTAGCTATTGATTATTGAATTCCCTTTCGTAATAACATTCTAAAAAAAGAATAGGTTACCTCAACTTGTGAAAGACCCACTTTTGGGACAGGTTTTCGCTGGGATGGCCCAAAGAATGCTTTGATGCCCAAACCAACACCTACATCCCTAACACGTCCAGGATGCTCTGGGTTACCCAGAGAAATTGTCAGTTCATCACTTGTGCCCTGAGGGATGAACTTGCCTTCCTTCCTCTACTCGTGCAGCTCCCGCTAATCGCCATCAACATAAATTGGTAAGTAAACATAACAACAATCAATATCGATCAATTGCTCTAAGAGTTAAATTTTACCATTTTTGCAGCCGCCTTAGCAGTTGCGGGCTTTGTTATATCTCCCTTCTTGTTTTTCCTCCCAGCTATCCACATAGCATGGCGAGGCAGAGGTGCGGGACCAATAGTAGAGGACTCATGAGTAGAAGTAGACTGAGTAGTAGACTCAACTTGTAGTCTTTGGCGAATGCCTGCATAGCCTCTTAGTCCCATTGTGTGGTCATGCACATTCAGTGCACACCATCGCTCATAGCCTTATTAGTAAGCACATTGATTTGGTTAGTAACACTAAATGTTAATCTTGAATAGGTGAATACATAAAAACATATATTAATTAAATTTGGAGTGGCGCTTAATACCTTGAATTCATCCATTTTTCTTTGGGTAACAAACTCCTCCCAGTCTTTGGGGTCCAAGTAGTTCCATTACTCAGTGGATGCCTTCTGCCTAAATTTATTTTTTAAAGAGAATACAAACAAAAACTATTAGTGTAGAGTTAGTCAAAAAGTGATCAATGTCTAGAATTGGAAATCAATCAAGAACCTCTTCTCAGCATCGCGTATGTAATCTCGGGTGAGATTTGTCCTATAGTTACTTAGGACCCTCCCACAGCGTTGCATCACACATTTATGATGCATCTTTTCATCCAGATCAAATATACTCTGCAAAATAGAATTGCTATTAACTAGTATCCTAAAAAATAGTAATCTACAAAAATAGAGTTGCAAATAATAATAAATCACGCATAGTTCCTTCCATACTAAGTCTTTCTTCCCCTTAGGAACTTTATGCTAGGATTCAAAAACAGGACTACAATGGATGTGAGTAAGAACCCCAAGATATGAAATAAATGAGTTGCGGTTCTCTCTAACTGGATTTCCTGCATGATTGAAATCCACAACCAGTTTGAGTCCATTGCCCCTTTGCTGTAGTAACTTGTTCATCATTGTGATGCCCCTCACTTTCTCAATTTTTTTTCTACTCATCAAGTGCCCCAATTTCTTCAGGGGGTACATCACCAACCTAAAATTTGACAAAAAAAACACACTTACATGATATAACTATAAATGAACATATAGATAGAAACCTCATGGATATATTTTTAAAACTTACATTGTGAAGTGGTGCATTGACGTCCTCACCCTCACGGTAATCATCAGCATGGTCATCAGGAGAATGCTCAGCCATCTAAAAGTTCACATTCACATTGTAAAGTTCATATTGTAAAGTAATTTACATTATAAAGTTCACATTGTAAAGTAATTCACATTGTAAAGTTCACATTCACATTGTAAAGTTCACATTTAGAAAAATAAAACATATAAAAAATATAAACATGCATGCCTCTAATATTGCAATCTTTTATCAATTAACAATCCTTCATTGTGATCTTCGCGCACATACAAGTCATCATTAGCTTCAATATTTGGTGATGTTGGCAACCCACCTGAGAATGGACTGGAGTCATCATACTTATCATAGTATTGTTCTTCATCTATAGGATCTTCAATGAACTGTCTTTTACCATGAAGAACAACCGACCATTTATCATTTGCAGGATCATCGATATAAAATACTTGTTTCACCTGTGATGCCAATATGAATGATTCACCCTTCTCGCCAATCTTTTCAAACTTTACTAATGTGAAACCCAATTCATCCACTATAAATCCTTTGGTGTTATCAACCCAATTAATTTAAAGAGTGGAATTCTAAAATCTACGTAGTCAAACTCCCAATTCATCCACTATAACTCCTATGTTCCTCGACAAATCTAATAAATTGATCAAGACCAAAAATAAACTCTGGGGTACAATGATTTCGAATGGACATCCATGATCTATCCATTCTATGATCAAAGAGAAAACAAGTATATATTAGAACAAGATTAGGGTCTAGGGTTAAAAGATTAGAGTTTATGGTTAAAACTTTAGGGTTTAAGGTCTTATATATAATAAATGTGTACCACCTATCCCATTCTTGAACACCTAATCTCACTAGTAAGTATATAATGTGTATTGGGTTTTCAAGAAAATTTCGGCAGCATTTCCCCACTATTCTCCAAGTACATATGTACTTAGAGAACAAACGGGGAAATACTACCGAAATTTCCTTGAAAACCCAATACAAATTATACACTTACATCCTAAGTGAGATTAGGTGTTCAAGAATAGTCCCAAACCGGGGACTATCCAAGATTTATTCCTAATGAGTAAATCTAGTGCGGGTTTCTAGGCCAACAAATACATGTGTTGTCATTCTTATACCTACAATCCTAGTTTCATCATTCATATCCTAGTTCTTCAAGTTAGGGTGATTATTGATGTCTTTAGAAGCATGATTGGCAATCTAGGGCAAAGTTCATCATTTACATTCCAAGCATGTCATGTGAGTGCATTAGTATTTCCCTTTTACGAAAACCAAATTGGTGTATTAGTGAGTCTTCAAATAGATAAACACTTGAAGATGACTCAATGAATCTTATGAATAGTCAACTCAACTATAGCTTGTTGGTTCTCATTCATGACTTGCATAATATTTTTTTGATCCTAAATAGAAGCAAAATTTTACATGCCCCATATGACCCTAGAATGTTGACATGCCTAGGTTTAAATCACTAATCAATCTTGAATAATGTTGACATACCCCATAATAGGGAATATTCAAGATGAGATCAATAAAAACACAAATCATAAAAAATGGACTGCATAATGAAATAATTGCTTAGTATTAATATATATTGCAAGATAAACAAAAGATCAACTCATTATTTTACAACCAAAAAAAATTTTCATGCATCTTTCATTACACATTTATGGCCATTATTCATCTAGTGACTAGGGTTCTAGATTGCCTTTTACTACTTGCTACTTAATGATTATAATGTTTGGTTGTTGTACAAGAATCACCGAATATAAAGTCCATGAGGATAAACTAATATTTGGGAATGATAATGTGGCTTCTCTATAAAAAATGTAATCTATCTTTCTTTCTTCTTCTCTATATTAAATTATTACATAAGTTGTGTGTGAACTTTGGTTACTTTGAGCTATTTAGGGACAGTCACACTAAATTACTTTATCATTGTCTACCCAAGCAATGGGATTGGATCGATGTAATAACACTTCTATGACAGTTGGTATCAAAGACTAACACACTATGCATCTATGTAATTGTGAACTTAATTGTGAAATCTCTCATTTTCCACTTATTGGGATTTGAACTACTATGTTTTTGTAATAGTAAACATCTGGTTCATATACAACAACCACATTTGGCTATTGTTAGGGTTTGCGTTAACCCACAGGGCTACACAGCTTTTCCAGGTGGACACAGAGCGGAACAAAGGGGGTTGGAAGTCGGCGGCGGCAGCGAGCTCAACCAGTGGAGAAAGGTACCTGTCTGGCGACGGCGAGCAGCAGGGGTGGTAGGCGGCAGTGAGAAACAACAGCGGCGAGAAGCAGTTTGGCAGTAGGCGGCGGTGAGCAGTAGCGGAGAAGGGACGGTGCATGACGGTGAGTAGGCGAGAAGGAGAAGGGAGCGGCGAGCACAACAGTAGTGGCGGCGGCGGTGAGCAGCAGCGGAGAAGGGACGGCGCATGACGACGAGTAGGCGAGCAGGAGAAGGGAGCGGCGAGCACAACAGTAGCGGTGGCGGCGGCGAGCACAACAGCAACGACGACAAGCAGTGGCAGGAATTGCACAAATCGCCAGACTTAAGCAGAGGGCAATGAAACAGAGAGAAAGGGGAAGAGTCTGCTTCACGCGGGTGCTATTAAGTTAACAATAGGTGTCGGTTATTAAAAACAACCAATGCTTATAACAATAGGAGTCGGTCACCACAAACAAACCGATACTTACGTTCAATGATAGTCATCGGTTTCAACTAGAAAAACCAACGTCTATCTACATATGCCGGAAAAAAAATGTTCTCAAATTATGACCATAGTCATCGGTTGTCGTAGAAAACTGACGCCAAAGGGGGGGTGAAAATTTTCACGGGGACAGCGCGCAAAAACACATCGACATCAGTTATTGCAAGAACACCGACAATAAAAATTGGCCCAATTTCTTTCTTGTGAAAAACCTTTAGTCGTCGGTTGATTTGTTAACAACCGACGCCGTATGTTAAATTTTGGAGGTAATTTTTTTTTCACTAGAAAATTTGGATTTGGCAGTTGATTTTAGGCGTGGGTTGCTTATTGAGGAACCAACACTAAATAAAAAGTGATACCCGTGTCTGGCCGCTCTTCACAGATAGATGTTGGTTTGTGTATTCAACCGATGTTGTAGGATTTAGGCGTCGGTTTCTTGTATACAACCGACGCCTGTAAATGTAACGTTATAAGCCATTTATGTAGTAGTTCAACCACAATGATGGAGCTGCAGTGTGCTAGTTTGTAGTGACCGCAATGGTTGCTTCTCCTTCGATCACTACGCCTGATGGATTTTATCAACCACTATGGTGTGGTCCTTTAGTGTAGGGGCCGATTAGAAATTTTGTATAAAGAAAAGGGGGTTGTGAGTTTGGAGTAGTCATATCAAATCTTATCAAAAGTGATTAGAATTAGTTAGACAAGTCACAAAAAGGGGTTCAATATAAAGATAAAATAAGCACATAGCATAAAAAAAATTGAATGTTATAAAAAAGAAAACAACTATTGCCCATCACTCGATGCTTTGATTCTATTTATTAGCCTGAGGACATGCTAGATTCTAAGTTTGAAGAAAGCTTGTCAAAGTTTTTTTTATCAATTGCAACAATCGTTGATGTTTCAATCACAACTCATGTTGAGGTGTTGCGGTTGCTACATAACCCATACCTTAATCAAGGTGTTGTATTTTTAGTGACCGCTACACTTGACACCTGCTGCGGCCACTATGTATTATCCTCATTTTGATCAATTCTAATCATACCATGTAGCGACCACTACATCTGAAACCAGTTTCGACCTCTACAATAGGAATCTCTATCTCTGGGATGGGTTCGTAGCGACCGCTACAGTTGTATCATCTGCTACACTAGTAGAGAAGATTATGTGGCATCCTTTTTTATGTCCATGAGTTCGCTTCGACCGCTACACCTTATCCTTCTATTTCGACCGCTAGACCTTATCCACCTATGTTCATTGCTAGATTCTGTTTATATTTAATAAGTCAATAAAATATTTATTAAATATGCAATTAAATGCATGATGACTATACCTTTCTCAAACAATAGGATGTCATCTTCAAACTCTGATTCCTTATAAAGGCAAGAAACGTCCCTAGAAAGGATTAAAGAGATCATCATGACAATTGACAAAGCACTCAATGATAATCCCAACATGTCACAACAGAAGAAACTATGCTTACAGCTAATTAAGGAAAAGTATGAGACCATACTTGGGCATGAGTCATAATAGGATACAGAGGCGTCCCAAGGCACAGAAGAAACCAATATGTATAAATACACACCATCAGAGGAGGAACCCAAAGAAAAAGGGAAATAAAAGGCATCTGCACCAGATGTACCAGCAACCAAGAAGAGGAAGGTGGTAGTAAACGCTGAGTCAAGGGCTCCGAGGCAAGAAACAGACTCAATAGGAAGCACAACACAAGGATCTGATACAACAAGGAAGAATCCACCAGCAACACCTACAGAGCAAATGGCAACATTACTACCCAGAAAAGTTCACTAGTTAAATTATGACATGATCAAGAGAACTAAAATCTTCAAGCCAATGAGGTACATGGACATCCTAGATTTCAAAACATTGGGAATCTATGATAGAGTAATGGAAGTATTAGGTAGAGAAAATCTGTGCACCCTATGTACAACAAATGTATGCTCGCTGATTGAAATGACTGTTGAGTTCATATCCTCACTGGAGAAGATACATGTCAATAGTAACTAAAGAAAGGAGGTTGGAGGAGAGTTCAAACTTTGGGTACAAATGGGGGGTAGATATTACTATGTCACTGAGGTTATCCTGAATACGATCTTCACAGATTCCAAAGAAGAAGATAAAGCTTGCGCAGCAGCCCCCGGTGAAAGGGAAACTATAGGTTACAATAGCCATAAGATGTGGGACCAGTTGACTAGAGAAACTATGCACTACCCAAGGAAGTACAAGGCATCTCTTATCACCTCATGCTTCATAAGGGTGATTCAAAAAGATCACCGCAAACTCATTCTTTAAGCGATTCGAGACTGGAGGTGTATCCAAGGGGGATTTATTCATAATCTGGTCAATGCTAAAGAAAAGACTAGTCAACATTGGACAACTACTCATCGAAAAACTATCAGCGGCGGTAGAACATGCAACCAAGAAGACTAGGGATTTCGCATGGGGGGGCGAATAACAATTATTGTGTCTCACCTCTTGGAACTCAAGCAATTACGAAGTTACCAGCCTACTGAGGGGTACATGAAGATTGATACGAAATCCTTGGTAACAACTAGCATACTAGAACAGAAAGGGGAGAAGTTCTTCTACAAGAAAATCCATTCAAAACTACTACTTCCCCTCCTAGAAATGGCGTATTACAACACCAATAAATTGTGACCCAACATATATGAAGTTGACAAAATGTATTCTGACACTATTCGGTGAACAACGGATCCCCAATCACCTACTAGAGTCCAACAAAAAGAAGAACCAACACTAGAGACAACACAAGCACACCCAGAGAAGTGGAAGAAGCTGGAAACAAGGTCCTTTAAGGCCATTTTAAAGGCAATGACGTAGGAACCTCAAATCCCCCAATTTAAACAAATCAAGGGGGAAGCTATAAAACAAACATCTTTAGTAGATCAAAGCATCCAACATGATGATGAAGGATTACAAGCCACCCACCATCTCCCCCAATCATCCTATTAATACCCGAACCACAGGTTGAAGGACCAAGTATCCATGTCCCCTCTAGAAAACAAACAACAACGACAAAAGAAGAGCATGTGTGGCATTATGAGGAAACTCAGAAACCAACCCCACTGCCAACCACAACTGACATAGTGCCAGAAATACAGGCTAAACAGATCGAAGACTAGCTTGAACCTTTAGGTGCCGATCAGGATATGGGTGCAACATAGAAAGGCATACAAGAAGAACATGTGCAATCTCCATAACAAGATAAACAACCTGATCTTCAACTAGGAGCTGCAACAAACACTCCACCACAATCAAGAACCTCTGATACAACGACAACTGCAACTATAAATCCTACAAATGAACAATAATGACACCCGCCAACCTTCGATGAAGCATTGGGTCATTGGTTCGATGCCATTTGGACACACATGAATAATTCTCCTTCAGCCAACATGCTTATTACTTCTAGCCTATACACACTAACAACACATGTACAAAGCATCAATTCAAGAATTGTGTCCGTTCCTCAATTTATGCAAGACATCATCAACACCCAAGCAAAGATGATGAATGCCATGCAGACGATGGCAACAAAGATGGCGAAACTCCAAAGGGAGCAAGAAGGGATACACAAAGATATGGATGACATGTTCCAACACCACGATATATCCCTCAAGGCGGTAGAAGAAGAATACAAAAGGTTGGAAGAGGAGGAAAAGGAGATGGAAGATGAACGCCAACTATGGGAAGAAAGGCAAGCCAAAAAGAGGAGAAAGCGGGCTGTCCTCCTTCACCATCCCATGAATAATCAAGCCCCTCAAATGTCGAACAACTTGAAGTCAAAGAAGCAACAAGCACACTACCTTCACATAGAGAAAAAAGTGTGAATATACTGAAGGATAAGTCATAGGAGGCCACCAGGAAAGGAAAACAACCATGCCTTAGAGATCAAAATGCCACCACTAAAGGCCAAAACAACAACATGCAAGAGTTTGATTTAAATTCCCAACCTACTGAAGATGGGCTGATCTTGGAGAACCAACCCATCAGATGTGCCTTTGGGCAGGAGGACGACATTGTTGAGAAGTGAACATCTGGTAAGATATCAACACTCAATTGTATCCTAGATGAGATGAACATAAGCATGTATATCTGTGACATCTACCTCCATGAACCTATCCACAACGAACACAATGATGTTGTGTATGATGGCAAGATGGCCACCACTTTAACATCACTCAATAAAGCATTGCTTGGAATGCCATCAAATGCAAGTCAGTTTGTAGCAGAGCCTGTTGACATAGTCATAGTTGAGGATAAAATACAAGCAGATCTAAGTAAGACTACTGAAAGTCCTACTCCCATCTCTCTACTCGCCATAGCTGCCCCAACCTTACCTATGCAAATAGCTGGCGAGGGGACTCCAGATGATGATGAAAGTGGTCTAGTGTCATTTTTTGTTGGTTCACCAGAAAGGGAGCAACATCCACATGTAGAGAAAGATGAAGTAGCTGTAGCACCCCTGCTTCCATGCTAATTGGCCAAAATGGATATATCATCAATGTCCAGAATGACATATAGATACATCCATGTCCTTGCTGATATCCTTGACAAAAAACTAATAGGTATCGACATAGTTTCTAATGACAACATGAGAACTCTAACTAGAGCATACTTCAAGGGGATTTTTCTACAAAGATCTAGAGTACTAAAAAAACTCTTCAAGGTACTCTGTGCAACTATGTTAGAAGAATTCCTCCACCCAAATAAGGTGCAATCAATGTTTAATGACACCACACATCTAGTGGGGATGCTGTATGAAGATAACTATAAATCTAAATCTGTGAAAGAATTGCAAAGTGCAGTCACAAGGGCAGAGACCAGATTTGTCACCTTAGCGATCAGAATAGTTAAGCATTCAACTCTAATAATCATAAATCTTTATAAGTTCCATACTACAATATATGATTGTTGCACCGTAGGATGCCAATCACATCACTTATCTTAAAAAACAAGAGGCTTGATACATCTTGAAAGTGCTTCTTCACCTTCAACGAGCCATACAATCGACAGAAGACTGCCGCAAGTGAAACTCGAATAATTTTTCAATATCCACAAAGATAGCTCACGAAAAGAAGATTTATGAGACTGCCCCTTCATTATAATGAGGATGATGGAAGCAATCAATAAGGGCAATTCTGTTGGAGGACATCTTTTTGGAAGACTTGCATGACCTACGTGGAACCTACACCATGGAAGTTATACACGATCGTCGCTTCTTCAATGACCTGGAAATATCCCCAGACATAGTGCCACACACACTACACATGGGAATTTCTCTACCTAAGAAAACGGCTTGGAGAGAACAAATACATACACTATGGCTAGACCCATCTAAACTAGCCCGAGCAGTAGCACATGGAAGGCATGAAGGGCACCCCCTGAAGCACAAAAAGATGGCAAGGAGGATGCACATAACGATCCTAAAAAAGGGAGGATGATGAGAAGCCAAAGGCCTCACAAGAAAAAGAAATTAAATAAGAAACAACCACCGATCAACTAGAAGAAGGAGAAATTAATGAGGACAAGCTAGAAGAGGTAAGGCCAAATGGACCAGCAGGGGCCATAGAACAATACCTCTGAAGGTTTTGTTTTGTATCATGGAGATGACTGTAGGTTTTAGCTCACAATTCTTGACATCATATCGGGGAATGATGACGGGGCATATAGATTCGTCAGCTCTGGTTTCAACCAATTCTTTTAGGGAAAACCTTCTTCTTCTTCATCACCATCTCCATCGTCATAGTTATTGTCCTCATGGTCACAATGGTTCCTTTAGTTCCTTCTTGCTTAGTGGTGACAGTGGTCATCATGGCATATTTCATCGCACTCCTCATCTTCACGACGTTCTTCATGTTCATCATGTTTGTCACGTTCTCCACGTTCATCTTTGCCATGAGATTTGTAGTGAGGTATCAGAATACACCCTTGTCTAGTTCCATTGGAGTAGTCATCATCACGTTCAGATTCAGTTAACAGTGGAGTTTGGATATTGTAACGTCCCAAGATTTGAGGCCTCGGATAACATGATCTTAAAAGGAATTATTGGACTACCCATATTACCAAGGTGCACCTCCTTTTCCGGGAGCTCATCCCTAAAGAACTCCATAGTTAAGCATGCTCGGCTTGGAGTAGTACTAGGATGGGTGACCAGTCGGGAAGTTGATCCTGTCTTGCGCGTCAGTGTGGACAAAGTGCGCAGTTAAGGCTAGTGGTGGTTTGTGGGGCCAGTCGTCATTCCTAAAACTCTCCTAAAGCCTTGGGAAGTGGGCCCAGGCATTACAATTGGTATCAGAGCATAGGTTCCTCAATTAATCTTTAATAAATATTAAATTTTACAAATTCTATAGAACCCAAGGGAGTTATTAGAGGATTGTCCGAAAGACTGAGGTATCTAGAAAAGGATCACGTCCGGGGGCTGACAATATTTTCCTCCGCACCGCTAGTCAGAATACGAGGACTCCCAGATTGTGTGACTTCCTGGCCGATGTCTTAGGATATGACTCGAAATAAGATACCTTTAGGACTCTCTCATCTTGTTCATTCCTTCTCAACTCAAATTCTATTAAGGACCTTAAGGATTAGGGTTTTCTCTCTTCTCTTCACCCTCTTGAGGTATGGGTAAGGTTGATAAGGATTAAGGAATCCTCCACCAAATTAATAAAAAGCATGTAAATAAGATGTCAGGGACATAAGCTTAATAGAGTAGGCATAAAGGAATAGATACATGCTTAGGTCGTATGACACGAGTTGTCATTGCCCTCAGGAGAGACCTGAGGATAGACCTCCTTGGTAGGAGGATGAGTAGAGAGAGTTAGTCTTGGAGGTAGAGACCTCCATTAGAAGTAGAGACCTAGCACATCCTTTGAGGATGATGTTAACCCTAACCCTAAGGGAAGGTTAGAGAGAGAGATAACATGATGTCATGGTTGATTGAGTGTTTAGTTGGTCACACCTTTGGGATGCCATAAGAGGGTAGATGACCTAGTACCTATGGCGACCCAACCCTGGAGAGGGACATGCATGCCTTAGCGAAGGATAGTTCCTTCATGGATGAAGTTAGAGAAGAACATATAGAACCCTATGGGCTTGTTCAAGTAGGGTGTAGCTTGTACCCAGAGTACGTCAGTAGTGCTGACAGTAGGATAAAACCCTGGACAAGGAATCATAATGGATGGCTTATGAGATAAGCATAAGGGGTTATGGATAATCTGGAGTAAACATAAGTTTGAGTATAGGCTTCATTCAGGTAGGGGCATGCTTATGAGCTTGATCCTTCATGAAGAAAGGACCTCTTATAGAGAGGTTAGTTGTAGGATTAGCTCTAGAGAGAGAGAGAGAAGACCTCAGGCAAGAAGGTTGGAGGCCTAAAACCCCAAAACTTGAGGAATAGTGGGGAGTCGAGGATAATGTGACCTAAGTGGATGATAGAGGTTGCCTCATGCATGATCCTTGGAGGCTAATGATATCTTGGTTGCCTTTAAAGGAACCAAACCCTAGAGAGAGGATGAGTCTGTTAATACCTTTGTACCTCTGGTATAAATGAGAAGAAGAGTTCCTTAAATCATGTAACAGGTAGTAAGGCCTTATACCTAGTTGGTTGTCCTTGAGGAGAGATGTTTCTCATATAAAAGGATCATGGAAGTACATGCCATGCCTTGGACATGCTTGTTTTGTGGTTAAGAGATTGAACATGCAGTTGGATACCCAAAGGTAGACTTAGGGTTCCTAGGCCTAAGAGGGGAAGTAGTGTGCCCGATGCTCATGATGAGATTTGAGTCTCTATAATTTTGAGCATGGTACTCCTCATGTGTAGAGAAAAGGAAACCCCTTAAGGTAAGTTTGATGAACCCCTCACAACTTAGTTGGTTTAATGTTGAGGATGAGAACAAGTATGACCTAGCATGGTTTGATAGGTGATATGCGTGTGCCTTAGTAGATGCTGGGTTAGACATGCTCATGTGAATGTAAACCCTAAGGACGGTTGTAACCTTGTTGTCAAGAGTGTAGTTTCCTCCCATCCTGGGAGAGGGACCCTTTTGTAGGGTGTATACCAGTTTTGTTGGTTTTGAGGTAACCTAAAGCGGTTTCGTAGGATCTAGAGAAGCTAAGTGAAAAGTACATGGTATGAGTATGAATCTGTAGACCCATAGATAACCATCTCTAAGTGCATATGGATGTGTTACCATGGAGGTAACCGGTATGGGGCCTGACCAAGGTAGGAAGGTTGCCATGACCCCTATGAAGGGATGAAAGTCAGTCATGAATGCAGAGAGAGATGATGAAGGATTGGGTAAGGTTCTATGTTGGAAATGTACTATGATAGAATCCTAAGTCTATCCTAGGGTCAGGTAGGGATAAGACCGATGGAAGAAGGAGTTGCCTAATTCCCTAGTTGCACATGACCATAAGGTCGGGAGGTAACATTTATCATTGTCTGAGGGCCATGGGTTAGGAGATTGATCACCTTCATGAACTCATGGGACCCAAAGGGCAGATGAGTAGGGAACTCTCTGGATGCATCAGGGAAAAAGGGATGATCCCAAAAAGTGCCGGCACCCTATAGACCTAGAGGAGACGACCAAGGATTGTGTTTAAACCAAGTAGGGTTGAGACCAGTTTTCCATGGAAGTAATTTTTTTTGATATCATGATGTTTGTGATGAAGAGACATAGGTGGCACGTTTCAACTTAGATTTGAAAGTGTACTGGCAAGGTGGTTTGTACCATCTCTACTCTTGGAACAGGAAGAACTCTGTATTTGGACTGCAACCAAATGCTTATTTCCTCTTGTTATGGGAGTGAGAGATAGGACAGTACACATGCCTTACACCAAGGATAAAAGATGATGGAAGTTGGAACGTTGCTACAAGGTATGAGGATAGAAATGATAACATACCTTTGTGGAGTAAATGATACATGGATGGTTTACAAACACTAAGAGTATTAAGGAAATCATCATTGTGAGGATGTTTTATCATGAGCTATGTGGAATTTGCAAGTTGTGCAAAGTTGAGTTGAATCACCATGAGGATGAGCTCAGAAGTTTCTTGATGAAGACGAACTTAGAGTTTGAGATGAGATGATAAGTGGAATATTTGGAGGTGTATGTCTTCAACATTACCTGACACCTAAGGAGGTGAAGTGGTAATGAATGCTCTGGTTGAGATATAGCTGCCCAGTTTAGATAGAGGCTAGAAGAGGTTGAGGTTGTTCGACTAACCCTAAGTTTGGAAAGAAGATGAGTTTTGGCTAACATACAGATGTAACAAGATATGTTGAACAAGTTAATGGTTGTTTGGTTAGCCAGTTTAGTACTTAATGTAGTGAAAGGATGGTGATAGAACCGCAGATACACTTCCTTGGATAGGAAGGTAATGAAACCCTGATGAGAGTGGTTTAGGGTTTCTGAGGAATCAATATTGAGAAATCATGATATATAGTAAATCATGATTTTAAGATCACCATACACCGTGAAACTATAGAGATGGTAAGAGATAATGGCACTTTGGATGCTTAAAACAAAGTTGCATGTAGCATGTGGCCATGCAAGCTAGGAGGCGAAGGACGAACACCAGTAACCCAATACATGGATATAAAGTATAAAGAGTTCCCGAGAGGGAATGGGAGTTCATCATTGTGGATGTTGTGAGTCTTCCCCTGGACCAAGGAAGGTCGAGATCCAATATGGGTTATGGTAGATTGCCTTACCTAGCTGACATGAGAAAGGAAGAGTACTGTCATGAGACAGATTCGGTTGAACTATTTAAGAGAGAAAGATGGTTCGACCATACCATGATGCGAGTTCAGAAGTTTTTGGGTATGACCAAGGTTCACTTCCATAAGGTGGAAGTAGATACATGAAGAACTCAATAATAGTATAGTTTATCACCCCATACTAATGGACAGTATGATCCAGACTAGAGGGTCTGATGAGAGCATGTGTGCTCATTTAGGGTGATACATAGAGACAATTCTTGAGATGAGTTGTTAACCACCATAGCCTTTATCGGGATGCAAGAAGTCTTATAGAGGTTGTGTCGGTCACCACTTCATTAAGATGATGTTGGTGAAGGAGGCCTCGCGAAGGTCAGAAAAGAACCACAGTGAGTGCATATGAAGTCGCTTTGATCGTGCAATGGCTGAGAGAGAGAGCCCAGTGGTGACATGAGTCACGAGCTGATGCAAAGTAGACTGACATGCAGTTCACTATGGGAGAATATGTGATGTGAAAATCCGACCCCTCTAAGCTACAACTGAGAAAGCTGAGTCCCCGATATAAGGGTCCATTTGAGATGGATTGGTGGAGATGGTTGTGTTTAGCCTTGCCCCTCAGGATAACTTGATAAATAAATGTGTTCCATGAGTCCGATCTAGAGCACTATGTGAGGTACCCAAGCCATGTGTTGAGCCCTGAACCTATTCAGCTTTTGAAAGGCTGAAATGTCCTGAGTCACCTATGAGGGTACGATATACCAAGGTAAGAAAGAACTCAGATGGAAGAATATGAGATGATGAAGGTTCTTGGGAAGCACCATGGAAAGGGTGAAGCCACATGGGAGCCATGATGGACATAAGAAAGGATTATCCTATTTGTTTGCTTGCTTGATGGAATTTTGAGGGCAAAATTCTTATAAGAGGGGAAGGATGTTACAACCCCAGTTTTGGGTTCATTTGCTGAGAAATGTAATTTCTCATATTAAAGATAAATGAACAAATAATGATGTCTTTTGATTGAATGCATGAATTTCATTACAATAGCCTTGATGTTTGCTGTGTGGGCTGTATTGGCTACTAGGCCCATTAACAAAGAAATTCAATTAATAAATGAATAATTGAGTTTTTGAGAAAGGAATGAGGTAGAAACCTCTAGAAGGCAAAGGAATGTAATCCAAGGATGAATTTCATGCCTCTTGGGTTCCTTGGGTTCTAAGGAGTCCAAAGTTGCAAAGAAAAGCAGTAAGAAAAGAAAAGATTAATTAAGTACTTCTTTATTAAGAAAGAAATTGAAAACAATGATAAAAGGTGGAAAATAAGTGAAAAGAGGTATAATTGAGTTATCTTGGTGGATTTTTCGTATCCAAAGGATTCCTAATGTTAAAAGGAACTCCCATAAGGAAAATAGAAGAGAAATAAAGAGAAATCCTCAAAAAGAAATATTTTGATAAGAAATAAACAATATAATGAGAGAATAATCAATAAAAGATAAGTGAAAGGCTATATATTCCCAAGATGGGATTTCGAGCCATTAAGGTTCCTTGAGGTTCAAGGAACTCATAATAATAGTTTAATAGCAAGGGAAAAATAAAATAGGTGAGAAATATATATAATTATCTTGCAACAAAATAAAAGGAACGTTTTCTTTGAGTTAATGACCCCAATTTTGGAAGAGAGTAGATTAAGTCATTATGGACTTTCCCTCAAAATTTGGGAGCCATTGGATCTTTGGTTTGGGAGTTATGGTTTTTACAAGATTCCCTAAAGTGTTGTAATTATGGAAAATGTCACAATAATAATTGAAATAGGAACTTGGGCCCAGCCCATGCACATTTCATGCGTGTTGCAGACCGTTGGTTTCATATCCAACGTTGATCATGTTGTCTTCTAGCTCACGACAGTTTAGGAAGCTGGAAGACCGAGGAAGAAATCTTCCAAAGAGATTTTCTCGCAATTTATTGCACGAAAGGACTTGGAAACTTCCCAACCAAATTCGGGAGTCAGTTCCGAAGACAACCAACCCGATTTATGGGAGGTTTTGTCCGCGCTCAGGGAAGTCCCCAAATCACTGGATAGGTGTGAAAACTACTAGAGGGGGGGCGAATAGAGTTTTATAAAGATTTTAATAATAATTTAAACTCAAACAACCACAATGAAGATATTGGACAAGGAGACACAGGGTTTAGAGTGGTTCCAACTATAGCAAATACTATAGCCGTCAGTCCACTACCCGGTTGCTTACCCAACCGGGATTTGAAAAGAAATTTATTTTATTACCTCGCAAGGACTTTACATAAAATACAATTTCTTTTCCCAAACCCTTCAAGCAGCCTTCACCTAGAAGTAATCGCCCAACCTTGAAGCAGCCTTCTCTTGAAGTAGATGCACCAACTCCCGTTGCACCAGCCTTCTGAAGTAGCTTCCCTTGCGATAGCCTTCTTGAAGTAGCTTGAAGTCCCCTTCTCCACCTGAGAAGTCAACCCTCTCCAATCCACAGCCTCCAACCCTAGGAGTAGCAAGGAGAGTACAAATAATAAAAAGGAACAAGAAAGAAAAAGGAAATTACAACTTATCCTTTAAGCCCAAGGCTTGATATGCCTAGATCAAGCGTATAGATCTCCTAACCAAGTGTGTGAACTTGTGATTGCCGTGGGTAGGAGATTCTAGCCTATAGGACATGAAATTGAGCTAAGAAGAAAGTAGGCCAATGATCACAGTGCTCAAATTGCTTGCAACAGATTGCTCAAGTATGCTCAAGTATTTTCTCAAGTGTAGCAAGTGTAAAACAAGTGAGTTTAGGTGTCCTATGGCTTGTCCTATTTATAGGAATGGCCTAAGGATGCTTAAGGACATTTTAGACAACTTCTAGGGGTTTCTAAGTGCTTAACTAGCCGTTAGGTACAAAGTTGTTGTTTTAACAACGGCTAATTAATTAATTCTGCAGTTGCTGTCAGAGACCATCTCGGTCGACAAATGGTCGACCGAGATACCTACTCGGTCGAACTTTTGTCGACCGACAGGCTCTCTGGAACAAGTGATTTGCAACGTCTTTCATCAACTGCCAACTAACTTTTCTGTTGTGTCTAACAGCTACTTTGGATCTTTCTCGGTCGAGAAGATTGTCGACCGAGAGTGTCTCGGTCGAGGAGTTTGTCGACCGAGATTGATCCTGTTTCAAGGTTTCAATTTAGGCACTAATTATGTGTGTGAGTGTGCATAAATAATCCTATTTGAATGGGATGACTTATCTAACTGTGGTGTTTAGCTAGGGAGAATCTAACGCTTGATTTACATGCAATTCTAAGTACTTGTACATTATATTTTTGTACAAGTTTTTACAATAGTGATTACATTGCATGAAAATGTAAATATGTAAGCTTTTAGATTTTCCCTTGTTGCTTTGTCATCCTGCACACTCAAGTAGCTCGTTAGATTAATAAGAATGAAATGTTTGTCATAATCAAAACAAAGGGATTTATAGATGTCCATTTAGCCAACAATCTCCCCCTTTTTGAAGATGACAAACATTTCCAAAATATAAATAAAGGAAATATAAAACATATGAGTTTCATACCTTTAGATTACCTTTTGTAGCTTTTTTCTCTTGTGTAAAAATGTGTGCTTATTATTCCCCATGAATTATGGAATATGAAATCCAGATCATTTGGGAATATAGCAACTTTCAATGTAAAGCCAAGAGTTTATTTATGAAACTCATTAATTGGGTTTTACATAATTTCTAAATTTTATATTTATCTCTCCCCCTTTGTCATTTCAAAAAGATAACCGTTAAGAATAAAACTCCCCCTTAATTAGATATCCTATTAGGAACATGGATTTAATATCATATTTTTCTAATTTAGCCACAATTTGTTTCTCAATCATTTGCAAAGGATGTTAAGCCTTGAAATGATATGAGATCCTGTTAGATACATGGCATATGTATTGATTTCTCATCCATTTTACAAGGAATGTTAAGCCCATAAAATGATATGAGAATCCTTTAATCTCAGAGTACATAAAATGTCTCCATCCAAATGCAAGGGATGTTAAGTCCCGATTTGTTTAGAGAGTTCCTTTAAGTACAAGTTATATCATTTTTCTGAAATTCATAGATTTCTTCATAACCAAAAAAAATACTAAGGTCGTAATAAGCTCCAAATAATGTTTTTGTAAGCTTCTTAATCAAATAATCAAATTTGTTTTTATGAGCTCCCCCTTAATCTTACAATTAAAGCAATTTAAGGCTTCTAAGGTCACAATTGATTTTAAATTTTGAATTTGACCTTTATCAAAAGTATACGAAGATTAAGTACATTAAAATGATGTCCATATAAAAACCAAGTGCTTGTGTTTAAGTAGCACAAATATCAAAGCAAGCATCTTCCAAATTGGAAGTAGTTTATCCAATTTTATCTTCAACATGATGAAGGGAAACATGATTAATTTTCAAATATATTCAGTTTTATTGCAAACTTGACAACAGAAACCTGCTCGGTCGACGATCTTTCGACCGATAGTGTTCTCGGTCGAACAGTTTCTCGACCGAGAATGTGTCTGGATTTGTTTCATAGCTGTTTTAAGTAATTTGTCAATTTTGCCACAATTATAAAGGTTGCATTTTTATTTATTACTCCCCTTATTTGGTATGTTCTACAATGATGATCTTATAATCCATATTTTGAATATGTCTCACATAAAAATATCCATTGGAATCAAGTAAAGATGGCCAATTTTATTAAAAGCATGTATTACAAGCATAAAAAGATAGACACATCATATAGAGATGACCCATTACAATTATTCAAAAGATATCATTACAATAACTCCAACATTTACTGGAAAGACTTAAGGATTACATCAATGTCAGGGTCTTTCCCAAGAAAAGGCTCAGTTCCATAATACTGGACCAATGTTTGCCAATCTAGAGCACCTGTTTTAGTTAGAGCATATGCTTCCAAGAATGTAGGTACCCGGTCAAATCGGAAATGAGCGGCAATATCTTGCAGTTGCATGGAAGAAAACTGAGTGTGTGTAAGATCCACAGATGGTGGAGGTGGAGTTTGATAATAGTTGTATGAAGGATTGTATGGATTGAGCATGCCAGGATTTAAAGAATACGGATATTCATCAGTTTGGTTTGGGGAAAGGGTTTGCATTCTTTGGTTTAAATATGTCATGGCATGATGATTGTAGTCTAATTGTCTACTAAGGTGATATTGGGAGCCAGCAATATAAGTAAGAGTATTTTGAATGGGATCATGTGGTAGGGTAGTAGGAGGAGGTGGTGGTATGTCCTGATGAGATGTTTCTCCTTCTACTCTAGCCCTTTTGTGACCAAAATCTATTCCCATTTTCTCTACGGTATTCTTACTTATCTTTTGTGGTCTACTCTCCCATGTATATCCCATATCCTCAATGTTTGATTTAAGAAAATGTTGAGTGATTTGACATACGAAATCCGCATATGGTGGGTTGCCAAAAAACTCAACCATGTTTTTAAGGATTATACAGATGAAGTTTGTGGGAATGCGGCTTATGATGGCATAAATGAGGCACATTCGGAATATTGGAACTTCAGACTTGTTAGCTCTAGGGTGAATATTTGTAGAAACAATGAGATTTACAATCCTACAGGCAGGTTTGAGATTTATAGCATAGTAGGTTCCCCTATCTTCATGACAAGTAGTGTTGGATTGAAAAATAGCTCTTTTTATGTGACTAAGGCTAATGGTATGATCATCTTGGGAAAGTTGATTTAGTGGATTTCCGGTGGCAAGGTCAAGGAAGTCTTTATATTCATCTAGGTCAATATTTAGCATTTCTAGAATATCCTCTTCAGTAAATCTAAAGCTATGCCCATTGACCATGGTATAGAAGAAGGTAGTTTCATTTTCGGAATGGGATATGAGGTTGGCATAAAATTCATTCACTACCTTCGTAGAATAGGAAGGGAAAGAGGGGTAGATGAATTCCTTCAACTTTTGCACTGCAAAGAGATCCTCCAGATCGACTATGTTGAGGAAGTCCAAAGCTTCAACTGGTCGTCGAGGAAGAGGAGCTTTGTAGGAAAGCCGTAGATAACGATCACCAGCATCTCCGTCGAGGAAGGCGATGTCATTGATGATCGTCAGTGGTGGAGTAGCTTCCCGAGCTTCCCTTCCTTTCCTGCCGGCGACCTTCTTCTTCCCACGGGCAGCTGAGGATGAGGCCATTTGTGTTACTTGAATGTGGAGAAGAAGCAAGGAAGGTTTGGGTATGAGGATGTTGAAGAGTGGCCCAAAAATGCACTAGGGAGGGACTATGGAAGCAAGAGTATGCAAGTGTGAGTAAGTGACCCGTTTTTGCTCCCTTTTATAACATTCCAGCGACCGACATTGTCTCGGTCGAACATTTGTCGACCGAAAGTGTGTCCGATACTAAATATGTATAGATTCTGTCGGTCGAGAGAGAGGGACTGACCGAGAGGTTTTCGGTCGAAGAGTTCGTCGACCGAGAGACTTACTGAGTACGAATTTGAAGATGATTTTTAAGACTATTTTTGTAGAGCACACATATATAGATTTTCCAAGGGAGTAATATTGTGTTTATTATTGACAATATTGGGATAAGTTGTGATAAATTAATTTCTTTTAATCATAAAAGGATATCTAAAATAGTTATTATGTCAAACTTATTTTAGGTCGAATTTGACTACGACCATAGCGCCCCTTGGTCAAATTTTGTTTTGACCAAGAGGCTAATTTTGCAGATTTTCAGATTGAATATGTTGAGTATAATGTCTGCATTAAATGTCAAGCTGAAGCATAATACTTAAGATTCTTAGGTACAATTAATTATCTCAAATCTTCAAAGATACTAATTTATGGATTGTGTTGCAAGCACTAACATATAACTAATAAATTATTTTGCTTGCCTATATATTTTCATGGATCCATGCATACAATTTTCATTATCTATGCGCACCCAATGATGAAAGCATGTTATCAGCATACAATGATAATTCCATTTCATGATTAGTATATGAATAGACCAGAAAATACTTTTAAGAACAATCATGTGAAAATAGGAATTTTCTTTGACTAAGCATAATTTCAGTTTAAACTTTAAATCATCTAGGGAATAAACTAATATTTTATTTACATTTGTAATCTCACTATGTTGAGTTGAGATAGACATAGAAATATGCAACTAATGTCTTTGGTCATATCTCAACTTGATTTTGTTCATTTAGTTTGGCGGTTTTGAAACCCAAACTAACTCGACATCTTTTCTCTTATAAGAACATGAAAAAGAGTAATGTCCAAGACGTGAGCAATAATGGCAACATATAGAATCAACCTCAAGTCTTTTTCTATGGTTTTTTTCTAGGTTGTTCTTTGGTAAAAATGCATTTGTTCCTTTAGGTACATATATAGTTTGATGGGTTTGTGACTTTTTCCAACTAGGTTGATAGGACTTTCCTTTAGGCTTATAACCTAGTCCTCTTCTCCCAATTTGATGATAGGAATTATCTAAGATTTGATCAAGAATTCCATTATTATTTAAATTACTAACTTTTTGTTGTAACTTGGCAATCTCTTCCATTCTTTTCTTAATATCTAGTTTTGCTTGGTCTAGATTAGATGACAATAAATTTCTTTCTTTAACAATAGTGTCATAATCTATATGAGTGCATAATAATGGTTGTTTTTGAAGATCGTTTACTTGAGTCTGCAAGTTTGAATTTTCAACAGAAAGGAGCTTGCAATCAGCTTCCATTGATTTTAACTTAAGATCAGAATATTTATTTCCCTCTTTGAGATCCTCATTTTCAGATGTAAGAGCAAGAAGTTTAACATTTAGATCACCATTTTCTTTATTTGATTTCTTTAATTTCTTTTTGCACTCAACATATTTATTATGTGTCTCTTCAATAATAGCAACTAATTCTTCTTTAGATAAATCAAAAAGACTTACCTCTTCTTCTTCTTCACTAGTTGTAGCAATAAGACATTCTTTGTGCTCTTCCTTTGATCTCCATGGGCATCCGGTTGTTTTGTGGCTTGTTCCTAAACACCAATTGCAGCATGTTGTGGTTTTGTCCAAACAGCACCTTTCACCATTTCCCTTCATTCTTCAAGACCTGGTTAGGGTTCCTTGAAGCCTGCTCTGATACCAACTGAAAACTACTAGAGGGGGGGTGAATAGAGTTTTATAAAGATTTTAATAATAATTTAAACTCAAACAACCACAATGAAGATATTGGACAAGGAGACACATGGTTTAGAGTGGTTCCAACTATAGCAAATACTATAGCCGTCAGTCCACTACCCGGTTGCTTACCCAACCGGGATTTGAAAAGAAATTTATTTTATTACCTCGCAAGGACTTTACATAAAATACAATTTCTTTTCCCAAACCCTTCAAGCAGCCTTCACCTAAAAGTAATCGCCCAACCTTGAAGCAGCCTTCTCTTGAAGTAGATGCACCAACTCCCGTTGCACTAGCCTTCTGAAGTAGCTTCCCTTGCGATAGCCTTCTTGAAGTCCCCTTCTCCACCTGAGAAGTCAACCCTCTCCAATCCGCAGCCTCCAACCCTAGGAGTAGCAAGGAGAGTACAAATAATAAAAAGGAACAAGAAAGATAAAGGAAATTACAACTTATCCTTTAAGCCCAAGGCTTGATATGCCTAGATCAAGCGTATAGATCTCCTAACCAAGTGTGTGAACTTGTGATTGCCGTGGGTAGGAGATTCTAGCCTATAGGACACGAAATTGAGCTAAGAAGAAAGTAGGCCAATGATCACAGTGCTCAAATTGCTTGCAACAGATTGCTCAAGTATGCTCAAGTATTTTCTCAAGTGTAGCAAGTGTAAAACAAGTGAGTTTAGGTGTCCTATGGCTTGTCCTATTTATAGGAATGGCCTAAGGATGCTTAAGGACGTTCTAGACAACTTCTAGGGGTTTCTAAGTGCTTAACTAGCCGTTAGGTACAAAGTTGTTGCTTTAACAACGGCTAATTAATTAATTCTGCAGTTGCTGTCAGAGACCATCTCGGTCGACAAATGGTCGACCGAGATACCTACTCGGTCGAACTTTTGTCGACCGACAGGCTCTCTGGAACAAGTGATTTGCAACGTCTTTCATCAACTGCCAACTAACTTTTCTGTTGTGTCTAACGGCTACTTTGGATCTTTCTCGGTCGAGAAGATTGTCGACCGAGAGTGTCTCGGTCGAGGAGTTTGTCGACCGAGATTGATCCTGTTTCAAGGTTTCAATTTAGGCACTAATTATGTGTGTGAGTGTGCATAAATAATCCTATTTGAATGGGATGACTTATCTAACTGTGGTGTTTAGCTAGGGAGAATCTAACGCTTGATTTACATGCAATTCTAAGTACTTGTACATTATATTTTTGTACAAGTTTTTACAATAGTGATTACATTGCATGAAAATGTAAATATGTAAGCTTGTAGATTTTCCCTTGTTGCTTTGTCATCCTGCACACTCAAGTAGCTCGTTAGATTAATAAGAATGAAATGTTTGTCATAATCAAAACAAAGGGATTTATAGATGTCCATTTAGCCAACAAGGTGGTCCGACCCTATATAAGGGGGGGGGAGTTGTGCAATGCCAGTGATCATGAAAACACTACTCGTGGGATCGGGACGAGTAGTCAAGAGTCTCGTCATCCTCAATTGGAGGATTCAACCCGACCCTGATGCCCCCGCCGAGGACCTGCTTCCGTTGGTGTTGCGCGATGTCGGCTGGGTGATGGAGGAGAATGGGCGGTGCAATCAGGAGCACCTACAAGTTTAGGAGAGCTTGGCGAAACTCTCAGCAGCCTTGGATTGCACGGAAGAACAACAGCGCGCCAAGTCAACCATGGAGTTGACCGGCGGCTCGTAGCAGAAGCAACCCACAGGTTGAAGACGATCAAGGGGAGAATTACACCCTTGCCCTCACGTCCCTATGGAAAGGGACTGTCCCTTATGGTAATTTCACAATCCCTCCTTGTTAACAAGCACGTTGCCGCCAGTTTGCTATTTAATCTAATAAATCCACGTGGTCACTTCTCATTGGTAGAAAAAGAGCTATCTTGTAAAATACGTATCTGATTATGGAAATATCGGATGAAGGTGATATATATATGAAAATTGATCAGAAAAATGTGAGGAAGCCAATAAAAATATAATTGAAGCGTTATTCCTTTTGAAATTCGAAAATTAATAGAAGATATCAACTTTAATGTATTAATATTTAAAGAACCATATTTTGAGATGAATAATATATTTATAAGGGTTTAATAGATGATTGAAGTTGATATTAGCCTGTTAATGATAAAAAGGAACATTACGAAGAAAAAGGATGAACTTTGCATATAATTAGTTAATTTAGAGTTTCATATGCGTTAATATACTTTAATGGGCCTTGAAACCCTAATGTTGACTAATTCGACTATTAATGGCTTTAATTGATTAATTTCATGATTAAAGTTGGAATATGCTGAATCTAAGCTATTTCGAGCATTAAAGTTCCTAATTTGTGGATAAATCCCCTAAAAATAGTAATTAGGGTTTTCTCATGAATAAAAGGTGGAATTAATAGCAAATCAGGTTCATATGTGATTTAGACTATAATGAACTATGAATTGAGGATAAATGCGTATAATGATCTTGTCTTGGATTAAAGGGATAAAAATGGTAGCTTTAATAAAAAAGAAGCTTAAATGGTTAGTAATGTGCCTGTAATATGAAAATAGGGTTATATATTGTTAAGATAACCTTAATGTTGAAGAATAGACGAGATAATTAGGGTTTAATATGGTAAAAGATGAAGGAAAACCCTAAATGCAATAGAAATCCTAAAAGTGGACTAGAAACCCTAAGAAGCGAGCTAGATTTAATAGATCTTAATGACATGAGTAATAAAAGGGAATTGTATAATTGTTTCAGGATCTTATTGAATGATGCTTGCTCATTGTTGTTTGGATTATTCCTGCACCTGAATCTACATGTACAGGTATGTGGTTACGCTTATGACTACCCGAATTTGTTTTCTGGGATTTTGTCGATGTTTCCATCGTGACTTGAATTAAACTGTTGGATGTTTTAATTCATGCAAATTATAATGTGAATATGACGATCACATATGAGATATGCCTACTAGCTCAGATCCTAGTCGCCTTTGTAGCTTAATGGGTTGACCTAGTAAATGGCTACCAATGGGGTAGGCCCATTAGGTCATTGGATGACTTAGTAAATGGCTACCAATGGGGTAGGTCCATCAAGTCACATTGAGTTAGAGATTGGACTACCTATGGGTAGTGCCATGTGACTCAACCCTAGATATTGATCTACCTGTTAGGTAGGATCATGCGGGGTCTAATAAGGATCTACCTAGAGAGAGGTAGTATCTCAGTCCACTGTAGGGACATCAGAAAGATAGGGGATATGAAAGGATTGAGTAGTATGGTTTAAAATGTAATCTTGGCTGTTAAATGATAATTGGCTGATTATTTTGTTATAGTAGTTGCATGATTATTGTTTCCCCCACATACCAGCTTCTTGCTGACCGACGTTTTGTTTGTCGGCGTTTTAGGTACAAACGAAAAGAACAAATAGTAAAGTGGCAGATGTGGAATTAAATGAGAAATAATGTGCACAGGAGGATTAGTTAGTTTAGCATCTTCATGGATAGAACTTTAGAAATCCCAGCTTTTCCAAGGTAAGAAAAGTTTTATTTTATACCAGTTTTCGGTTTAGTTGGTAAAGTTTATTAATTGTTATTGATTATTTGTCGAACCTTTGATCCTGTTAATTGAATAACGGCTATGTCCTTCGAGTCTCCCTTAATTGGGGGTTACCGGGAGGTGGGGTCGTTACAAATGGTATCAGAGCCAATTCCCCTCCAGTAGGTGGGGCCCACATGAGCATGGCATGCCAGTCTTGAGCCGTGCGGTCCAGGCATGTAGGAAAGGGTTGTCCATGGTTGACGTAGCCACCCTTGTGCTGGTATTCTGTGATCGGGAGGTGGGTGTCCATGGGCCATTGTGGGTCTGCACTGAAATGGGGAAGAGATTATGAGGCCTTATAGTTGAGCCTTGACGAGGACGTCAAGAGTCTAAGTGGGGGAGATTGTAACGTCTCAGGATTTGAGGCCTCAGATAACATGATCTTAAAAGGAATGATTGGACTACCCATATTACCAAGGTGCACCTCCTTTTCCGGGAGCCCATCCCTAAAGAACTCCATAGTTAAGCATGCTCGGCTTGGAGTAGTACTAGGATGGGTGACCAGTCGGGAAGTTGATCCTGGCTTGTACATCAGTGTGGACAAAGTGCGCAGTTAATGCTAGTGGTGGTTTGTGGGGCCAGTCATCATTCCTAAAACTCTCCTAAAGCCTTGGGAAGTGGGCCCATGCATTATAGAAATCCTCCACCCTTGGGTTTCGATCATCACCAACATGTCCTCTACCACATCCACTAGCATATCCTCCTCTATGAGGTGGCATGTTTATGTAAAAAGGGAATAAGGTGTCAACTAAATCTTCTTCTCCAAAGCTACCTAAATGGTTTGCATAGTCTAGTCAGAAAATTGGATGTAAAAATGAAGTATTCAATGTATTTAGGTACTACAGATTTAGAATTTGTGCAGTCAAGTCTATTTCTAAACTTGAAGGACAGGTGTATGGTGAGTAAACTTGTGTTCTAAATAGTATCATTTTTCCTTGTCCTAAAAAATGGCCTCAAAAAGTTGACCGGCCTAAATCACATGTCCTAAACAGAGCAGATCTAAAGTAGTCAGACTCTTAAATTTGTAATCTGACTCTCAGCCCCCCCAACTATTATATGAGGTTTGATGTAGCAATCATTATTGATCCATAGAGACAAGGGTGATGAGTGTTAAGAATGTAGAATCTTATCTTAGTTACACCAACAAAGAAAGTAGATAAATATGGTGTTTCCTAAGGAACATAATGACATCAACCAAACAAAACAAGCAAAGGAAGAAGTAAGAAAACAAAACCAGAGAATAAGATCAAACAAGAGTGTTGTAATAAAATATGGATGGGAACTTGGATTTAGTTTAACCTACAAAGATCTCTCACCAACATGCAATACTCACCCCCTTTGTTTACCCTTAGAAAGATTACAAGCAATCATCATATGTGTTTATTCCCTCCTCTTTTGAGCTTAGGATAGATCTAGATTATAAGGTTGTCTCTCTCTCGAGATGGCAAACAAACAATCATAAATATAACTATATGATCATTATCTTTAACATTCCAACATAGTCATGCTTGCAAGTAACTCCAAAACACATTGATAAGGTTAGTGTTACTCTTTCAAGACACTAACAATCAAACAACAAAAAATGGAAGCTAATCATACAAGTGAAGCATTAAGACCAAGCGAATGGAGATAATCTTTGTTAAGAGCACATATATTCAAAAGAATGTAAGTATATACATGTTGCGAGAGCCTTAGTGGCTACTCAAAGCCCAATCAATGAGTTTACCTACTCATGTTCATGAGTAGCAATATGGATTTACATAGGTGAAGATACATCAAGATAGACAAAGTGATAGATGAACAGTGTGAGAGGGATGACAGTTCTAATGAAGGGTGAGGGCGATACACCAACAATACTCCCTCAGATTTAGATCTGGCATCAGCATAGAGGATGGATGGAAATTCCTTCTCTGAAAGAAGAAGACGGTGATCTTGTGCCGTCCACTGACTTCCTCTGATTTTCTTCTTCTTAGCCTAGTGTGGGGTGTTTAAATTCATAGAAAATAGCTCTTTTACCAAAAAAATACAAATAAGGTACCAAAATTCTTAGAAAAATGCGTAGAACTAAATGGAACCCTAATATCTACCTTTTGATGATTAAAATATGTAGGTATCACACAAGATGTATTATACTCATTTGATGTCTAATAAATAATAAATGAAGACCTAAAATTATGAGAATGTTCTAGTAACTCCTAAATGTGATTTATAATCCATCTAATGTCAGTAATTATGATGTTGATACATGAAATCATGTAATTTTCTCCATATGTCTAATTAGGGCTAATAACCCTAAATAAAATGCAATAAATACTTACATGCTCAATAAATGATGAAATTTATGGAACACCCTCATATCAGTAACTGGAAGCTAATATGTAAGTCTAATATCAGTTAGATACACATAGTTCATGTTATGATGATGATGACTCTTAAAGTGATATAAACCCTAAAATGCTTAATAAATATGATCTAGGGTTAATACATGCAAAAAATGATATGGAAACTGATGTTCAAATGATGAACCCTATCCTATAATATAATTGGAAGATAAGACTAGTAACTTAATCTCAAGAAGATAAGACAATAAATAATGATGGGAATATCCTAAGGAGTTAAGTAAACCTTAAAATGGACATAATTAGGGTTACAATGATGAGAACCTGATGATGGTATATGATCTTATCTTGATCAGAGGTTGATAAGGATATAGTTGACATCAAGAATGTGATTAGATTATCTCAACTTAAGGTACGCCATTACCTCTTACTTGGCTTATTATACAATATGCTTGCATTATATGTGTAGTAAACACTTGGCATATGATATTGGATGAAATGATTGTTCTTGTATGATATCTTGCTTGATTTTCCATACTTATGGCTATGAACACATGAAACATAATATATCAATTCCATTATATCCAAGCACTTCAACTCTTTGGTAGTAAAGTGTTGGAATGTAAAGTACTTGGAAGTGATCTCAAACTCTTTGGTAGTAGATCACATGTATAATGATCTCAAACTCTTTGGTAGTAGATCACATGTATAATGATCTCAATCTCTTCGGTAGTAGATCATAAAGGCCTTAATGCATTCAAACTCTTAGGTAGTAAATGCATGGATGATATAATGGAAAATGAGCTTAAAATATGTGTTCTCTTTTGTTAATGAACATCTTTGTGCAAGTATATTCCTTTTCTTATATTTCTTTATAACTACCAAGTATTAGTTTTATCTTATTGCCAAGCTTAATAATGAGAGGTATATAAAAAGACACGTAGGCGTACTTAATACAATATTCTTGAATATTGTGCTGATGTGTACCACATGTAATCTTTTGTTTAGGTTTGTGGACATATGATCTTGAAGAACCAAGATAGTGTGAGTTGTATGGCGAGCTGATGTATAGGTGGACCTATTGTCTTAATATCATGTAGTTTAGTTGTAGTACATGTATATGTATAAGTTTGCTATTCAATGTGTAATATCAAATGTTGTAACAATTCATTATATAATTATATGTTGAATGGTGAAAATGTGTTGTATGATTTTATTATTGTTCATGTGCATGTGCTACTGTTGTTTCCTTCTGACTTCCTCTGATTTTCTCTTTCTTAGCCTAGTGTGTTATGTTTAAATTGGGATTCTCATTGACATGAGGTTTCAATTTGGACGTCACAAATAAGATTAAGTTTTAGAAAATCTAGGGACATCACAAATCTTCTCTCCGTGACGTCCCCAGATTTTCTAAAACTTAATCTGATGTATGACATCTAAATTGAAACCTCACCTCAGCGAGAATCCCAATTCAAACTCACACACTAGGCTAAGAAGAAGAAAATTAGAGGAAGTCATAAGGAAACAATTAGTAGCACATGTACATGAACAATAATAAAACCACAACACATGTTCACCATTCAACATATAATTACAACATGAATTGTTACAACAGTTGATATTACATATTGAACAACAAACTTACATATACATGTACAACCACTAAACTACATGATCTTAATACAACAGGTCCACCTGTACATCAGCTCTCTACATAACTCTCAACTATCCTGGATCTTCAAGAACACATGTCCACAACCTAAACAAAAGATTACATGTGGTACACGTCCGCACAATATTCAAGAATATTGTACTGAGTACACCCACATGTCTTTTACATACCTCTCATCATATCTTGGCAATAAGATAAAACTAAACTTGACAGTAACAGAAGAATATAACAAAAGCATACTTGAACAAGAATGTTTATTAACAAAAGAGAACACATATCTTTTAGGCATATTTTCCATTATATCATCCATGCATTACTACCAAGGAGTTGAATGCATTAAGGCCTTTATGATCACTACCAAAGAGTTCGATCATATGTACAATGTGACCACTACCAAAGAGTTGTGTCCAAGCACACTACCAAAGAGTTGGTGCTTCCATATGTACAATGTGACAACTACCAAAGAGTTAGGTCACTTCCAAGCACACTACCAAAGAGTTGGTGCTTTCATATAATGGAACATAATAAATTATGTTTGATGTGTTCATAGCAATAAGTATGGAAAATCAAGCAACATATCATACAAGAACAATCATTTCAATCAATACCATATGCCAAGTCTTTAATACCATATAACACAAGCATGTTGTATAATAAGCCAAGTAAGAGGTAATGGCATACCTTGATCAAGACAAACCTAATCATCAGATATCCCTCATGTCAACTATCACTCTTGTTAAACCTAATTAAGACAAGATCACATATCACCATCAGATTCTCATCATCTTACATCTCATCTTAACCCTAGTCGATGCATTAGGGTTTAACTTATCTCATTAGCAAATGTGTATTACTTGTATTCTTGTCTTAGATTTGCCTTACTGATGTTATTTTCCCAGATAATGATTCATCATCTAAACATTAGGTTTCCATGTCATTTTGTGCATACATTAACCCTAGGTTATATCATTACCCTAAATTAGGGTTTCATGACATGTATTAAGGTTCATCTTCATATAACATGGATTCTATTCATCATCATGATCTCATAATTAATTATGAGTTTCCACATAATCATATGAGCTTACTCTATAAATTTCATCAATTATTGAGCATGTATGTATTTAATACATTTTATTTAGGGTTCTCTCTTCAAGACCTTCATTTTTAGAGGTAGAAGGTTGACAGAGGTGGATGGGGGTGACTCTAGAGTGTGATAGCACTTTGTCATATCTCTGATGATTTGACCCCTTTGCATGGACGAGGTCGGTGCCTATTTGTAGGCGTTACTCACTGACTTAACCTCTATTGCAGTCACTACTCCTCATGGACTGTTGCGGTCACAACAGTTGGTGACTTATAGTGACCGCTACAACTTCAGGTTTTGTTGGCCGGTAGGGTAGCTTTTCCTTTGGTCACTAAGGTTGTGTGATTTGTTGCGACTACAATGATGGAGATACAGTGTGCTGGTGTATAGTGACCGCACCGGTTGCTTCCCCTTCAGTCGCTATACCTGATGGCTTTCATCGACCTCTCGGGTGTTGTCTTCAAGTGTAGCAGCTGATTGGAAATTCTATATAAAGCAAAGAGGGCCGTGAGTTTGAGGTAGTCACATCAGATCTTGTCAAAAGTGATTAGAATTAGTTATACAAGTCACAAAAAGGGGTTAGATATAAGGATAAAATAAGCACATAACCTCCACAAAATTGGATGTTATCAATATCTCTCATGACAACTAATCACATGATTTCTCGATTATGGGTAGCTTATGTATGGGCAAAACTAAAATTTGAATGAATTGGTGAAATTTAAGTAAAATGATGATGATTCCATGATCTTACCTTAAATTGAAAAACTTGATTATGATTAATGACAAATACTCTTAGATCTAAGAACTCTTGTATGACCCATCTGATCATGTAAACTCAACTTTTCCAAATCTAGACTATATGCTTTCTATGTTTGAGATAAAACAATAATAATCTTGTTATGATGAAATACAAAGGATTTATACCTTATACCTGATGGTTGATGAGATCCCTATTTGTTTAAGTCTATTTTTCTCTATTGTTTTTTAAACCTCAAACAAAACTAAGAAACGTATCCCTTATTTTGTTATGTACCATGATCATGCCACAAATGGACTATGCTTTTGGACTCTCAAAATCATGATGAAGAGAATCTAATACAAGAGGCATTTACCTAGTGACTTATATGTTCATTTGTAAGCTTGATTTTGAATAATGTGATGGACATGGATTTTTCTCTTGACCTATTAGGCTCTAACTCTTGGAGTGGCCAATTAGAGTTCTCAATTTCCAACATACATCCTTACCTTTATCTTAAAAGGAAGGGGATGCAATTATGGATTGGATCTTGCAAAATCTAGAAACATAGTTGCCCTATTATGATCTTGAACTTTGATCTCATTACCTTATGAAGTATGATTTGATAATTGATACTCTCCCTACATGTATATGCTTGATGGTTCAGGACTAATGTAGGCCAATATGCTAGATTAGGGTGATAGTTGACTTATGACTCCCCTAACCTAGGTCACATACCTATTATGACTGCCTCTAAAGTTTCATATTGTTGGTTATTTAGAGTTTGGAAAGGTAATCCTTACACTAGATCTTTATTTCTTGATCTATGTCTCTAATAGTTCATACATATGATGATATTGATATTCTAACTTGAATCTCAATTTGATGAGGATCTTGAAATATGATGATGTTGTCTATAGCTTGTGGTGGAATTCCTAGGTGTAGATCATTCATCAACCTTGAATACTAGGATAATGAACTCAATATGTTGCTTGATGTTGCTTGATTGTTGCATTTGGATGAATGATCAAACCTTAGGTCCAAGTAGGAACCTAAAATCTGGCTGTGAAAAGTATGGACCTATGACTTTGATGTCCAAACATTGACTCTTGATATTGATGTATGAAATATTGACTCTTAATTAGTGATGTTGATATTGATTTGACTCCTATGATCACCCTATTTATATCTTGAAGTCACCCTTGATATATAATTAATGACTCTCATATTCCCAAATTGCAAATATTGAAATTATGAATATGTTTATTCTCTCAATTTATCACTTAGGGGTGAGCTCCATGTGGACTAGGGTGGGATCTTACATCAAGATTGAGCACGAAGTCATGTTGTTGAAATATGATGTTTGTCTTGAAATGTTGAAATACAAAATATCTAGCATGGTTATATAACTCCACCTAGGTCAATGTAGAAGCTAGAACCCTAAATATTGGGATTGAAACTCATACTTCACTCTTGATTTGAAGAGCTCTATTTGTTTGGACTAAAATGTGATCTCTCCAAATTTGTGATCTATAGGATGATCTCTCCCAGTTTGTGACTCATATGTTAATATTTCATATTTGATGTTCAATGCGATTATGTGTTGACTATGATGCCCAATTGGCTGATTTTGAAATAGCATGGTGTTGAATGAATACCCGATAATTATGATATGGAACATTATTTTCAAATCTTGGTTGATCGATTGATTTAATTTTGAGGAAAAAAATTCTTTTAAGGTGGGGAGGATGGGATAACCTGACTTTGATCTATCCTTTTATGTACTTATTCTATCTCTTTTAGTGACCCTTGTACTCAATGGGTATCAACTTTGTAGTTTGAATATTGTAGTACTCCAAGTTGGTCACATCAATGATCTATTTACATAGTGTGATGTTAATTTGCATATTTGATCTAAGTTCCACATATTAAGATATCACCATCTTGCAAGATATTTTTGAACCTCATAATTCTAATTTAATAAAAATATAAAATATTTCATGTTGTAGAGGTTTCAACTATAAATCCAACGACGCAAAAAATGCATCAAATGGGCATTCATATCTCAAGCTATGGCCTTTCAAAAATTGCCAAAAACGCACTTCAATTAATTGATTTAATGCATGTTTTATCATAATCTGGATAACTTTGGAGCCACAACCCAATTAAGGAGGGGGTACCCAACCATGTAAACAATTTGCATTGTTAACTTTTGGCCAATCACCTTTATTATTTTTGATCAACCTCGACTGTTAGATGGGCTACCATGGATGAGCCTCTCCATCTGACGGCTGATGCATGTTCTTCTACCACCATACTAGGGCCAGTGCAATGGTGACGGAGCCACCTACCCCCTGGCATCACCCAATCATGCTATTTCCATCCCTATTTTGAGCAATTTAATAGCTAAAGCTCCTTATTTCTTTAATTTGATCATTTTCCCCTTATTTTCAGCCCCTCTCAAACACGTTAGCTCTCCTTTTTCTCCTTTCTCCTTCCCTTCTTCTTCCTCAAGCGCCGAAAGCGCCGCCACGACTGTGGCCCTTGGAAATTTCCACCTAGGCCACCTTAACTTGATCAAACAACAGAAACAACTTCAAAAGATTGCTACGTGAAGGGATGACACCTTTTCCACCCTCCCTGGGGGTTTGACCCTCCGTGTCCTATCCTACCTAGACTATGGTCTCCACAGAAGCTAGTTCACAGGCACTATAGGGAAATATTGTGATAGAGATGGCAATGAGAATAAAAGTTTTCTTGCCATATTCCCATTGACCAATAGATTGCGTCAACAACTATGGATTGGGAAGGAAAGTTGCAAGTCATATACCTTGTCCTAGAGTAAGCCAACAACTATCCTTATAGTGGTGTGCTCCTTTCACAAGCAGCACCCAGATGGTTGTTGACATCAACCTCCTAGTGTAGCACCACGAACGACAGTTGACGACATCCTCCTAGTGGGTAACAACAACCTCCAAACCTCTACATAATCCACATGGATCACTAGGAACTCTTGTCATTCTTTGGGAACTGATAGGAAGGAGTTCTCCCTATGATATCAAAGTGCTAGCACTGAATGCTCTCCCTTATTATCTCTCCCTTGCTATCTCTCCATTTAATGGGTATGACTTGCTTGAGCTCTCACATTACCACAATTTTGAGAGGAAAACAATTGTTAGAGATTATAGTTGTGTGTTTTGAAAGTATTTACTGCTCCCTTATTGATAGGATGGTCAGGGTCATATTTTCCAGATCATATGGGAGTTGAAGAGATAGATGTTCATAAATTTTTTTGAAGCTACAAACCATGAACTGGTCAATTCACTATTAAATTGGTCAGTTCATATGTGAAACAATCAATTCAAAATTTAATTGGTTGGTTCACTTTCTTTAATATTTACAAGCATATTGGCTTTCAACATGAAAATTAACGTAGAACATGATGTCAACATCAATGCTTGATCTAACCTTATTGATAATTGAACAAAGAGATTCACAATCTGAACTGGTCGACTCACATTTTAAACTGGTTGGTTCACTTCTGAACCCGTCAATTTAGATTCCAATCAGCCAAATTTACCCAATGTTGTTTAAGTTGATAACCTAAACACTATTAGTAATCAATTCAAACCTTATTCATCAGTAAACTCCTATTCTAGGTTTATCGTAAGCGTGTGACCCTACATGTCCCAAATTACATTGGTAGTGACTGTTCATAACTAATTTATGAAATCACCAGGAATGAGAGGTATCTAGAAACACATAATTGCTACCCAAGTAATTCAAAAGTTGGAGAACAACTTCAACCTATAATCCTTCATCAATGTTACAATGATCATATAGCTCCTTTGTCTTTGATATCCATATTAAACTTGAGGCATGGAATTGTCATCCTCTCAACATTCAATCCATGTTCCTTGAACTAGAATTGACTATATGAGATGCATGTGATCTCACCTATCACATATTGAGTCACATGAGTATGTGTAACGCTCGGGCCCACTGCCCATGGCTCTAGTAGAGTCTCAGGAATGACGACTAGCCCCACAAACCACCACTAGCCTTAACTGCGCACTTTGTCCACACTGACGCGCAAGCCAGGATCAACTTCCCGACTGGTCACCCACTAGTACTACTCCAAGCTGAGCAGGCTTAACTATGGAGTTCTTTAGTAATGGGCTCCCGGAAAAGGAGGTGCACCTTGGTGATATGGGTAGTCCAATAATTCCTTTTAAGAGTGTTTTATCTGAGGCCTCAAATCCTAGGATGTTACAATCTCCCCCAGTTAGACTCTTGACGTCCTCGTCAAGGCTCAACTATATGGCCTCATAATCTCTTCCCCATTTCAGTGCAAACCCACTATGGCCCATGGACACCCAGCTCCCGATCACGGAATACCAGCACAAGGGTGGCTACGTCAACCATGGACAACCCTTTCCTACATGCCTGGACCGCACAGCTCAAGACTGGCATGCCATGTCCATGTGGGCCCCACCTACTGGAGGAGAATTGGCTCTGCTACCATTTGTAATGCCCGGGCCCACTGCCCATGGCTCTAGTAGAGTCTCAGGAATGACGACTAGCCCCACAAACCACCACTAGCCTTAACTGCACACTTTGTCCACACTGACGCGCAAGCCATGATCAACTTTCCGACTGGTCACCCATCCTAGTACTACTCCAAGATGAGCACACTTAACTATGGAGTTCTTTAGTAATGGGCTCCCGGAAAAGGAGGTGCAACTTGGTGATATGGGTAGTCCAATCATTCCTTTTAAGAGTGTTTTATCTGAGGCCTCAAATCCTGGGATGTTACAGTATAGACATACATTTCTCAGTATCACTTAACAAGTGGATGTGATATCAATCTCTTGTGGGAGGGACAAATCCCATCTACATCACTCACACTCTGTCCCCACGTCACAATGCACCCGAGAATCTACTCTATAGAAACCCTTATTCAAGGTCACGTTGTATGATGTCAAAATCCATTGAATGACATGTGATGAGTGTAGTGAGTTTAGGTTTAATAACCACAATCACCACTATCACTATGAGATCTGATTCTGAATACCATTACATGGTCTCGATGTATCACTCTCAAGGTGGGTATGTCTGATACACTATTCTCTAACATGTAACTATGTGTTTGACTAGATCTGCCATATCATGACTAATGAGACTCTATCATCAATCAACACACATTCTACGTATTATGTATTACTATTGTTTATTTTGTTTCCACAATAATATTCGACTAGGGACATAATAAGAATGTATGTACTCTTATCATACATATGATCTCATTATTCAAGTCCTTAACCTAAAGAAATATGTCATCAAGAAACAACATTCTTTAGACACCTACCATGTTTGTATCATCATCTCATGATTGAGAGAAACATAATAGACAGACTTACCTTTATCATTATCAAATCAAATATATGATGCCCCATTAAAATCATCATATGATTGGATCTATGGGCAAACATACCAACAGACTCCCACTTACACATAGAGCCAATCATTTATGAATCTTATTCCAAGTGATCTTAAATATGTCCATCATGTGTATACTGCTCAAGTGCTTTTATAGCAGGTTAGCAATGTTTGCTTCTAGTCAGTATTTTGCAAGTCTTCACATCTCCTCATTGTACGACTTCTCGCATGAGATGGAATTATTGTAGTATGCTATTTGATATACTTTGCCTATATAGTAGCTCCACTATTTTCAAAATATTTCTAGTGTGTCATAAATGGTTGGAACCTCCCAAAATCTCATCTACATTAACTTCTTGATCCATACATTATCCTCTACTATTTTCAAAACAACAACGTACTTGACTTCTATTATAAAATTAGACAGTTATCTCTTGCTTGGACTTTTCCAACTTACTGTTCTTGTTTTAAGGTCAAACACAAATTTAGATTGCAATTATTAATTTTATTTGTCATTTTAGAAGCTTGTATCCATGCAACCCTTTACATACAACTCTTTCTTATTACCATAACCAAGGAACCGATCCTTTTAGTGCTTCTCAAGTACTTAAGGATGTTCTTTATGGTAGTCCAATGACTTTCACTGGAATTTGATAGATATCCACTCATCATGTCTGATACATATGAGACAATAGGTTGAGTGCATAATATTATGAAGGCAATTGGCATCTTACTCACATATTCCTATTCTTCATAAGAACTAGGATACTAAGATATTGAGAGAGTAATTCTATGAGACATGGACAAATTTTCTCTCACTGAGTACTCTATGATGAACCCTTCAACATCTTGCCAATACATGTTCTCTCACTTAGGTCAAGAATATTTCTAGATCTATCTTTCTAGATCTTAATTCCTAATATATAGCATGCTTCGCCTAATCCCTTTATAGAGAAGGCTCTTCCCATACATGTTTTAATATTTTTAGGATAAGGACATCATTTCCCATCATTATGTGGAATATAAATATGCTCCCACTAAACTTTTGTAATCAGAGATTTCATCTTCATTTTGATTAAAGTCAAACTCTTTGAAGATTCCATCTCTGGTATGCTTGCTTCAATCCATAGATTGACCTTTGTAGCTTATAGACTTTATTTGCATTAACTGGATCTATAAAACTTTCAGGCTGTGTCACACACACATCCTCATAATTATTTCCTTTAAGGAATGTGGTTTTAACATCCATATGCAAAATCTCATAGTCATAATAAGCTACAATGTAAAGCATTATCCTGATGGATTTAACCATGACAACTATTGAAAATATTTCATCATGTTCAACATTTTGAACTTGTTTGAAACCTATAGAAAGCAATATGCCATTATAGATTTGTACATTAACATCCATTTCAAAATTCTACTTGAAGACCCAATTGCACCCTATGGGTTTTACCCTTTTAGGTGGATCCACCAAGGTCATATCTTGTTGGTGTACATGGAGTCCGTCTTTGGATATAATGAATTCAAACAATTTCTCATACTCTGGTCACTCAACAACTTCTAGGTAGGTTGTTGGATCATTGTATATGACCAACACATCACCTTCTTGAATAATAAGATATCATAATCTTTCAGACTCACGGTGTGTTCTACTAGATCTATGAGATTTTGTGTTGCATAAGGAACTTGAGATTCCACAACAATTAGTGATTCTCCTTGTTCCTACTGTATCTCTTTTGGTTCAATGTTTTCTTTTTGGCCTTGAACTTTTCAAGTTTCTACTTTTCTGCCACCGGTTCTCTTGGAATTAAATTTCCTTTAGGAACATAGCTGGCCCGACAAAAACCACCTTTATGGTTGTATTGGAATATAAAAGTAGCATTCAATAAAATACCATTTATGTGATTTGTGGACAAAACTTTTCAAGAAACTATTTTCTTTATGTTAGCTTTTAACCTTGATCTTATAATAGACTTATCAGGACACTTCCCATGCCATATCTCATATGTTGTCTTTTGAACCATTTTAGATGGTACACCATTTAGCGTAAAGCTTGTGCCCAAAAGGAAATTGGAAAATTAACTAGATTTGTTTCTAATACATCATTATGTTTTAGGTAGAGTTCATTGTGATACACTATCATGGTCTCCCATAAAGTCCTCAAACTCTTGGTTCAAAGTATTTTCCATATCAATCATATTGAAATGTTTTAATACTTATACCAAGCTAGTTATGTACTTCATTCATGATTTTCTTGAACACTTAAAGAGATTCAGACTTGTATTCATTAAATACAAACTACCATATCTAATAAGATCAACAGTAAATATAATGAGGTACTATTAACCTCCTCTAGAATTTATTCTAAAAGGGTCTATAGGCATGAGTATATATGAGCCCTAATAGAATACTCACTCTTCCACTACATCTAGTGAAAGGTGTGTTTGTTGCATTGCCCAACAAATAAGATTTGCATGTCTCTATTGGTCCAAAACCCAAAAGAGTCTAGATCACCATCTTTATGGATTCTAGAAATGCATTTCTTATTTATGTGCTCTAGATAACAATGCTATATGTATTCATTGTTTAAGTCATCGAGTCATTCAATATATGTATTATACATATTTATCTTTAGAACTATCGAGTATAGACTATGAGACATAGGGAACTACCATATAAGATCTTATCTCTTAAAGAAAAACATAAAATATTCATAACATTCTTATCCATACAAGCTACATGATGTTTTCATTAATGGTAGATACATAATAGCAACTCACTACATCTATTACATGCCCATTAGGCATAGATGAATGACAGATTCCAACCGTAGTAGCAGCAACTCTTGCTCGGCACTATTCTAGCTTACTTCCTCTTGGATCCTGAAGTAGAGATCTCTGTCTCCTACTTCTTCTTCTTGAGTTCCTCTATATAAAAAGGAAAATTCTTTTCCAGTGTCCAGGATAGTGGCAGTGGTGGCACTTCCCTTCATTATTCACTCCTCCCTTTGCTTTAAGTGTAGAAGAGTTGGGTTTCTGGCTATCTTTAGAACTCTTCTTAACATTGCCTTTGCCCTTGGACTTTCCTATTCCTCTGTTGATTATCATCACATATCTAGGATTATCTTTCTTCATCCACGCTTCAACAATTCTTAACATGCCAAGCAATTTCGACAACGTCTTATCAAAATTATTCATGATGTAGTTCATGACAAACTAGCTGTATGATTCCGGTAATGACTACAAAATCACATATGTTACTAACTCTTGGCCTAAGGGAAATACCAATCTCATTAGGTTCTTCACATACCCAATCATCTTGAGCACATGGGGTCCCACTAGATCTCTCTCTATCATATTGCACTTGATCAACACCTTTGATGCAAGGCTCTATATGGGCCAATGCTTTTTCTATACTTAGAGATTTTTGGCCCTGCGTGGCCTGACTTTCTCTTTTTCTTTGGGCCCTACGAGGCCAAACCTCAATGTTTCCTCCCTTTTCTGCTAGGTAGGAATTGCTGACTTTCTAAGCCAAGGCCCCAAGTGACTTAGGTCAGGAGGGAGTAAGGCCCATGAAGTCAGTAGGCTGGATCTCACTTAGACTCCAGATGGGCCGGTACCTTGTTGCCGGGAGAAGGGATGTATCGTCCCAGGCTTTGGATGAGCATTCCAGCACTTAGCCAATTTTGGTGTGTACAAACCCACTTAGTGGGGACGGACAACCGAAATTGCTTCTAGGGGTTGTAGTAGGACCATGTTGTTTGGTCCAGACTTGGCCGGAATTTTTGGAGTTTTCTGAACCCACCTAGTGGGGACAGAAGAACCGAAAATAAAGTCAGGATCTCTTTAGGACCTGTTAGCGGGTCATGGCCTATGGGCCGCTTAGGCAGGATAGTTTTTTGCCTCATAAAATGATCTTGTACTTTGAAGCATTTTCACTCAAGGGTTGGCGATTTGCCAATCCTATTGAATAAAATTACCTATTCAATGATCAACACCTTTGAGATATCATATCTCTCTTATCTTGCCTAATCCTGAAACATGTTCTTGATATGTGTTACCATCTCAATGACTTCCATGTATTCATGTTGTCTCTGCAACTCAAGGTTCATTGAATATAGCATCAGGTACTTGACATACACAACATCTCCGATATGCTTCTTGTAGCATTCCTTCCATCCTTAGGTGTAGTGGGAGGGGGCTCATTTGGCTCTGGAATCTCCATAACATAGAGCTTGCACTCTTGAGTGGGAAGAATTCTCGATGTCATGAGCCAGTCATGGAAGTTATTTCCATTCAGTTTGTCCTTCTCAAGGACCAATTGCAAAGAAAATGAGTTATTGGTTGCCATTTGTTTCTACAAAAGAAATTTGCAATTTGTCAAAAATATTTTGATTTGATCTGATAATATTGACAATATTAATTAGGTCTTTAATTAATTATCAATCCCACTATTTTGTTCAAGTTGATATCCCTCACATATCATTTGGAAGATTGCAACATACAACCTTCTAGTGAGCGAAGATCCAAAACAATTAAGTTATTACCCGGCCAACGCCAACGTACATAACCAATTATTAAGCGAGGAAACATTTTCTTGTTACATCTCATGCAATTCTTGGATAGATGGTAAGCGTAACTCTTTGCCATAGTCCATATGTATGCTTCTAGGAACTTAATATCATTAAGGGCACTTAGTTAAACCTAACCCAAAAGCCAACATGATAGTAATACATCCTTCTTGGTAGGCCTACATAAATACCATCACATTTCCACAAGATAAGGGACACACCATGCTCAATGTACCCATTCTTAGAGATTTTCATATGTGTTGCTTATGAAAAGCATCTAAGACCTAATATTGGATTGAGGGATTTATATTTATATAAATACATATACATATCCAATCACTACATACTAATAATATGTATCATATACGTACCATATCCAAAAATGAAACATGCAATTATAAAACACGAGGGATGGTTATGGCCATACTAATTCAATTCTTTTGAGACAAAAGAATTTCTACCTACTAAGGTCCACATCATATGTAGCAACCTTTACATAGAAATTCATGATACAACCAGTCCAATCAGCAGACTCATCCCTTGAGTCGATTGGTTGGCCTCCTGGTCGTTCGATTGGTCTCTTGGATCGATTGACTAGCCTCAAGTTCAAGCGACGTCTAGACTCCTCCAATCGATCAGTTGGGCCACTAGTCAATCGATCTGCTCCTCTTGTCCTCAAGCCTCCTTGTTCGTCCAGTTGATTGACTCATCTAGTGCAGAAATCCTTCTTTTGTCAAAATAGGAAACCAAACTATCCTATTTCTACTTAACTTATTATATTGTAAAAGTGTAACCTCGTGTTATATTCGAGGGGAGTACATGGAGGAAAGCATTAACTTACATATGGAAAGAGAGAGAGAGTCTTAGTATGCAAACTAAATTTAAAAGACAAGAATAAAACCATTCAATCGTGCACACATATCCAGGGGTATTGGTCATAACCATGCTTACATCCACCATCAAAACAATTCCATACATACACATACACACACACACACACACACACACACACACACACATATATATATATATATATATATATATATAGATCATATGTGATATTCAATCAGATATGCAAATTAATAATTTTAAATATTCACGTCGTACGTAACAATAAATGATAAATTAAATATCCTATCATACTGATTAAATACCAAAACATAGTACATTGACATGGCTCTGATACTACTGTAGGGCAATGTGGAGGTAGAGATGGCAGTGGAAAAAAAATTCTTGCCATATTCCCCTTGACTAACAAATTGTGTCAATAACTATGGATTGAGAAGCAAGGTTGTAAGGTATATAAATGTCTTGGAGCAAGTACAAAGACTATCCTTGCAATGGCGTGCTTTTTTTGCAAGCACCACCTAGATGGTTGACGTATGTTGCCTCTTGGTGTAGCATCACAGATGGCATTTGATGACATCCTCCTAGCAGGTAGCAATGACCTCCACGCTTCTACGTAGTCCAAACAGATGACGAGGAACTCATGTCGTTCTTTTGGAACTGACAATAAGGATAAGTGGCTTTGATGTCAACATGCTAGAGATGACTACTCTCCCTTGTTGTCTCTCCCTTACCGTCTCTCCCTTTTATGGGTAAGAATTGCTTGGGCTCTCACATTTCCACAACTATGAGAGGACAACAATTGTCAGAGCTTATTGTAGTGTCTTCCGAAAGCCTAGACTGCCCCCCTATTTAGAGACAGAATCTTGTGAAATTTCTAGAATCTACGAACCACAAACCGCTCGGTTTACTACTAAACTAGTCAGTTCATATATGAAATGATCAATTCAATAATTGAATCAGTTGGTTTACTTTATTTACTATTCACAAGCATATTGTCTTACAACGTGACGATTAATGCACAACATGATGTCAGCATAAATCCTTAATCCAATCTTATTGATCACCGAACCAGGTGATTCACAATCTAAACTGATCGACTCACATTCTGAACTAGTCGGTTAACTTATGAACTGATCAATTCAGATTATAGTCAACCAACTTTCAACCACTATTGTGTAAGTTGATTACCTAAACAGTCATAGTAATCAAGTCAAATCTTATTCATGAGTAAAATCCTATTCTAGGTGTATCCTATGTGTGACCTTATAGGTCCCAAATTACATAAGTAGTGAATGTCCATAACTAATTTACAACATCATCAACAATGAGCGGTATCTAGAAACATATCATTGCTACCCAAGTAATTGGAAAATTGGATAACAACTTCAACCTACAATATCATAATATATGAAATTACCTTTATCATTATCAAATCAAGTATATGATGCCCCATCACAATCATCATATGGTTGGCTCTATGGTCATACATACCAACAAGCATGATAGATATAGGAGGAAACAATCATCATATGGTTGGCTCTATGGTCATACATACCAACAAGCCTAGGGTTGAGGAGTCGATAAAGGAGAAAACACAGGAACATGTCTGGAAGAAGGTTGAGAACCAGAAAAAGAAGAATAAACAATCAAATGAGGCTTCCTCTGAAGAAGCACCCGTCAAAGAGAAGGGTGCTAGTTCAACTGTGAAAGAAACCGAGAAGGTTGTTAATGTAGACGATGAAGAAGAGGAGACTGTGAACTCAGTGAATCCTGTTGAAGTTCCTGATAATCAGGAGAAAAACCCTGAAAAGGACGTGCCATCTCCAATAGGGAAAGAGGCTGTCAGTATTGAGGAGGTGGAGGAGAGCGCGAGTACAGTGACCCCTGATAAGTACCCAACTAGCCAAGGAAGGCAATCTTAGAAAGGGAAGGGGAAATCAAAGAACATAGATGCACGAAGTGCAGATACTGGAGGAAACGAGTCACGAAAGACTCGATCTTCTGGGAAAGTTAATTAATGACTTTTTACATGGTGAATGTCTGTGGTTCTGGGAAGCCACGGAAGAAGAAGGACATGAGAGAAGAAATTAAGAAGGTACAAGAATCAATGGTGATTCTGGTTGAGACAAAGATTAAACAATCTTTCAAGGAATCTATGAAGAAGCTATTCCCAAATAGCTGGAAATTCTACTATAACCATCAATATGATGATAACAGTATAATTGTGTTAGGCTGGGATCCGAGATCCTGGGATCTTACTGTTATTGATGAAGACGATCAACAAATCACTACTAAAGCTTGCAATAAGGGAGGTCTCTGCATCATTGTCACGACAATCTATGCGAGAAATCTCATACAACAACGCACTAAACTCTGGAGTAAGCTTATTGACATCTCCAACCAAATCCATGAGCCTTGGCTCACGATTGGAGATTTCAATAATATCCGGAAGAGAGAAGAAAAGGCAGGTGGAAGGGAAGTTCTTACCCAAGTACTGAGCACCTTCAACTGTTCTATTGACAATGCTGGCCTCATCGAACTACCTACGGTTGGTGGTGAGATTTTCACATGGAGTAACAAATTGGATAAATCCAAACACATCTCCTGCAAACTCGACAGAGCTTTAGTAAACAAATAATGGTTGACAAAGTTCCCTGGTTCAAAGGCTAAACTCCTAACATCCAAGTTCTCTGACCACTCTGCTATCAATGTGAGTCTTAGAGAGATCCGAAGAAAGTCTAGACCCTTTCGTTTCTTAAATTACTGGAAAAATTGGCATGGTTTCAATGAGCTTATTCAGAAAGTATGGAGCAAGAAGGTGGACGGGAACCCACTTTTTTGTTTCAACCAAAAACTGAAGAATCTTAAGAAGGAGCTTAAAATATGGGCAAGGAAGCACGTGAATCTACAGAATCTTCTCCAAAAAGAACACTCTGAGATGGATGACATTGCCACTTCTTCGAGGAAGACTCCGTTGGACGAACAACTGATTGAAGCTGAAAAGTGTACATATGATCACATTAAAAAACTTGAGAAAGCTGAGGAAGTGTACTTCTGGCAGCAGAGTAGAATGGACTGGATTTCCAATGGAGATCGAAACACCTGTCTTTACCAATCAACAGTCAAGAGGAGGGATGCACTTCACACAATTGCAGAGATATACAACAGTGATGGAGTTTTTCTCACAGATGAAGAAGATATTGTAGAAGAAACTACCAATTTCTTTGAACAACTTTATAACCAGGAGCAATGCTCTGTGGATTTTGACAATTCTGGATGGTCTAAGATGGTCACTGATGAAGATAATGACATGCTTTGCAAGATTCTGGATATAGATGAAGTGAAACAGGCTGTCTGGTCCATTGGCACTTCCAAAAGCCCTGGACTAGATGGTTTTAATGGATTCTTCTATCGTCATAACTAGACAACTATTAAAGAGGATCTTTGCAGGCTGTGCAATGGTTCTATAATGGTGGAAACATGGTTAGGCAAATTAACCATGTGTTTCTTTCTCTAATCCCGAAGAAGGATATCATTTCCTCTCCTGCGGATTTCAGGCCTATAGCCTGTTGTTCTATGCTATACAAGATTATCACGAAGATTACTACAATTCAACTGTCTTCTATCATGCCTAAGATAATTTCCCCCAACTAGGGGGCTTTTATCAAAGGGAGAAGCATTCATGATTGTGCTTTTCTAGCGGCTGAATTTACTCTTAACTATAATGTAGCGAGGAGTTCTCCTTTTGCATGTGTTAAGTTAGATATTACAAAAGCTTATGACTCCTTTCGATGGTCCTATCTATGGAAATGCTTGGAGGTGCTAGGGTTCAGTATAGAGTGGCACCCTCAAGTCTAATATCTTCTTCTCAAAATCTGTAGTTGGAAAGCAAGAACTCGCTGAGCTTTTGGGTGTTCAAATGGGCACGCTCCCCAACTCTTATTTGGGTTTCCCATTAGCAGGTGGCAATCTCAGATGATGTAACTTCAATCCTTGTCTTTATAGACTCAAGTATATGATCACGAAATGGCCAGGGACCATGCTCTCGTTCTCGGGCAGACTTGTGTTGATTAAAAGTTGTGCTATGGGGCTTATCCAATATTGGATGGCTCAAGGAAAGGTTACCAAATCTACAATGTGTAGAATGGAGATTCTGATGGGCGACTTCCTTTGGGGTTCATCCATCCATCCGGCTTCATGGGAAAGGATTGCGTTTCCTGAAGATGAGGGAGGTCTCGGCTTGAAGAAATTGGAAAACCTAGCTGACTTCCATACAATGAAAAGAACAAAGATCCTTCTGCAAGGTGAATTAGTGTGGGATAAATGGATGATTACAAGATATGGGTTGAATGACTTTAGTCAGCCAAACCACAGATGGGGATTCTCTACCCATTGGCGGAGAATCACTGAACGTTGGCTAAAGTTCCAAAATACATCAAATGAGAACATGTGGAACATTTGTAGACAAAAGCAAGAGGAGGACAAGTCAGCTAAATGCATTTAGAATTGTAAATACAATCCGAGATGGAGTTTTACATCTTTCAGAGCTCACAAGAATCTACTTCCTACGATGGAAAAAGTTCTAAAATGGAATCTGAATGTGGATGGTAAGTGTTGTCTTTGCAATACAAACTTGGAAACTTCTATTCATCTTACATCAGATTGTAAATGGTGGCAATACCTCTGGGGAAGAGCTATGTTGAAGTGTGGAATCCATTCCTCGAGCATGCAAGAGTGCCTTCTAAACCTGCACAACATTAGAAATGAAGACAAGGTGATCATCCTCTGGGCGGTTACTCTTTGCATCCATGTCATTTGGATCGAAAGAAACTCTAGGAAACATGGAGGAAAACCTAGAAATGAGTTAGATGTGTTTAGTAGGATTGCGAAAGAACTTCAGATGTATTATAAAACGTATAAGTTGAATAATGAATCTCAGTTCCTGATTCAAAACTGGTCTTTTTGTAAGTACTAAAAGTACTAGTCTTTCATATTCTTTGTAAGGTTCTAACCAAGATCTTTCAGTTTTGTAAACTACACGTATGGGTGTAGCTTGTAATTTTGTCCCTCATTGAGGGTCGGGAATATATTTACCAAAAAATTCCGATGATAGATATGTCCAGGAGGATGGAGGGTGCCCCACTAAAATATGTAGTATCTAGGAGCTGCTAGGAGGGTTGAGATAGCCCTTGTTTGGGCTGTGCCACTCAGGAGTGAGTCCACAAGGCCAAATTCATTAAGCCTTCGCCCAAGCTCCCACCCTGACCATTGATCTCGATACAAGGGTCTAGAGCATTCAAAATTGAGGCAAACTTTGAATATTCACCAAAAAATCTTCCATTGTCCAAATATAGACATATTATATGTCATTTTGATAAAAAAATGTAAACTTCTCAATAAAAATACTTCTAACCCCTAGATTTTCTTTCTCTTCTATTGATATCTCAAACATCATACTTGTGAATTATTTTAAAGATGGTTTATGTTTTTGAGTGCAAGATATTAATCTTTTATGCCCTAAAACTTAATATTAGCCTAACATCAATATCTTGAATATCTTTATGTATGAAGGTTCAAACTTTATCCATCTTTTATACCCTAAAATGATCTAATCTTGCTGAAATGACTTGAAATGGGTTTTTATGCTAAAGGTTATTTCTTTAATTCTTAACCTTGATTATATGTGACTATAATCATCATGCTTGACCCAAAACAATACTTTTCTAACGTATGTTGGACTAGGATTTGAACTTTTTTTGGTCAGTCAAAAAAGCATGTTACTAAAACCAAAAACTTTAGGTACATGTACAAGAGACGTAGCACCCCTAAAGAAACAAAGACAACTAGTAATGAGTAGTACATAATGTAGCTCCATTACTTCTAAAACTAGGAACAGAGGAAATAGCCAGCCTAACACCTACGAAACAGAATAAGAACTATATGACATTAAAAGGAGGCTTGGGCCACACCAACTAGGAAAGATTAAGCAATAGAACCATCTCTGAAGGTATGCATCCTTAGAGGAGATCCAAACAACATCTCAACGTCATGTAGAAACAATGTCCTGATAGATCAGAGCTAAATCTTCAATCTCTTCTGATCGAAACATGAAAGACCACAATCCATAGATCATATCACCACCAATCTGGAAAATGATCTACCCAGAAAGAAATACTTTTCCAGCAAAAGAAATATGTGCTACTGTCCAAGATAACAGGGTCGAACTTTCCTTCCTTTGGATTAGAACAACTACTACAACCCAAACCATCAACTAGCAATATCCACACCTCAGAAAATGTGATAGATGAGAAGAAGGAACCACCAAAATCTTCCAGGAAGGTCCAAGCTATCTGTCATCACTGAAACATTACCATATTTCCTTCGCAACAACAATTGTAACAAAAGAGTTTCTAAGCAACAAGAGGGAGAGGTGTCCAGGTCAAATGGAGTCATCAATCCAAGGAATCTCATTTTCTTTGACCCTTCGTGTCTTCTTCTTCTTCTTCCTTAGCGTCAGACTCTCACTGAGCTTGAAATCAAGTTGCAGTTCTTGATCCAAATCACCGGAGCTAATGGACTCTTCATCAGAAGCTTGTTCACAAACTCTATTGAATTCTAATGAGAATCCAGAAGATTGCAAAATCCGAATGCATTGTGGGGTGACCTTGAGATTGGAAGCAGAAAGCTCCCATCCCAAGTCTAGCCCTTTTGCTGCCGAAATGAGGGTTTCACAATGCATATTAGGTTCCACGATTTACTCCTTGGACTTACTCGTACACGCCATCCTTTGCTCAGAATGATCTCTATTTAGAGCTGAACAACTAGCCTTGTCAGCATTCCTTCGAACATCTGGGATGCATTCAGGCTTCCCTGACCTTATCTGCAAGTCACAGCTAAATTGCTTGTGCTTGGATTCCATGGGGAACGAATTGAAATGATGCCTGAAACTCTTGCATTTAGAATAGAGTGTGGGCTTAGAGATATAATCAACGCGGACCCTCTTTGGAATCTCATCCATCTCGATCAAGTCCTGAGAAGGGAACACTGTACATGAATCAATCTCCACGCACACAAGAGATTCTTTGAGGAAATTAGCTGACAGATTTGCATCATCAAAATCAATAAGATGACCGAGTAGACTGGCAATGCTTTCGAGCCAATCCAGCATCCAAGGCACCCCCGGATTTGTGATTTTCATCCACACAGGGAGTTTCATGAAGGAGAGGGGTTGGAGCGGCTCACCTGGTTCCCACACGTGCGCAATAACTAGGGTGCCGTCCGACATCCACGGAGCCTCCCCCAAGATTCGATCCCGTTCTGTATCAGTAGGGAGTTGGATAATAAATCCCTCCAGTTCTTCCGCCACTATTCGAAACACGTCACTAGGTCTCCATCTCCTCTTAATCCACCCGTGGATTTGGCCTTTGAACGGCTCTCTCCCAGTGAATCGAATCGAGATGTACTCCCTCCAGTTAGGCACTACTTCACTTTTTCTCGAGAACAAGAAGACCTTTAATCCGTTCTTCATGGTAGGCTCCATGAACTTGATGATAGGAACGTCCTTGCACACTTTCCCCAGTCGACTGGATTGGATCCAATCGAGATCTGGTGGAGGCAGTAGGGATTCGTCCCTTCCTTCTGGCGGAGGAGTTGAGGGAGTGGAAGGATTTTGGGTGTTGATGGACGGAGACGTCGAAACCTTCTGAGCCTCGTGATTCTGGGTTGAGGTGAATGCTCCCGCTTCATTGGCCTCACTTGAGCCAGACGGAGGAGTCGTAGTCAACGCAATCTTGGTCTCCCTCCCTGCATCCGCGCCGGCCGTAGGATTTTTCCCTCTACCCCTCCCCTCGTCCACCTCTCCCTCATCTCACCATCTCTAACTCCTTCAATGCTCTCTAGGATTTGAACTTGTTCATGCTAGAATCCTATTTTGTTTCAATTAAGTACCCACAATACTGCAACATGCTTTAAGTGGATACATTGATGTTAAATCTCAACCCTTGCATTCATATGGATTGCCATATTAGACTAAGATCTTGTGTCAGGTACTAGTTTAGAAATCTTTTGTTATGCCATGTTGTTCATATTAGTTCTTTGTCTTGTTAGTTATGGTATTATTCATGCATATTCTATGTTATCCATTTTAGGGACGGATGCCCGATTCACTCTCATTTGGTTGTACAACCATTAGGAGTGTGGATTTAGTGTAATAAATAGTAACATGGCACTCATCCACACTCTCTCATGCCTGTGACAAGAGGAAGAATAAGAGCTCATCTACTACTTAGGTAAACTCTCTAAAAACCAATAATAATGTATTTTTACTAATGAATGACTTTTAGCATATTCTTGTTGATAAGTATGTGTACCTAAGAAATGTTTCAATTAGGTATATGATCTACTTCAAAATGTGAAATTCACCAATTATCCAAGATAATCCAAATATGACTAACTTACTGAATTATATAAAAGAGCCACTAAATTATCATCATTGTAATCTAACTCTCAATCTCAACTATATTGGGGTCAACACATATCTTATTTTCCAGTTCAATATGTTATATGTTATAAATTGATCAAGATGCAATGTTTCATCATATCTTCTAATAATCTCTTCCCAGGTTGATTTAGGCACATCTCTTCTTATTTTTACCATGTTGGACTCAATAACATTGCTTCAAATGGGTATGATAGTTTGTTTGCATTACACATGTCCAACCATCTCAGGAACCCAACATGCAACTTGTCCTTTATACTCACCACCCCAACTTTGTTCATGATATATCATTTTCAAGAGATTATTCAATGTAATTCCACACATACATCTCAGCAAATATTTTGACCATATTCATCTTGTCAATAACTTGTTTCTTCAAAACCCAACATTCACTCATAAATATCACAATAGGACGTATATCGTCCCATGAAATTTACTTTATAATTTGAGAGGGATATTCTGATCACATACATATCCAACTGCACTCCTCCATTTCATCCATGCTGCCATGATCCAATGAAACCATTTTGGTAAATCCACTCCATCCAGTTGGATAATAGATCCTAAGGAACAAAACTTATCACATGTTGGTACATCCACTCCATCCAACTTGGCCCCAACATTCACAAATTTAAAATGTATGAGATTGTAGTGTGTATACTATATTTTACTTCTATGGGTCCTACATCCATTAGATTCCAATGCATTGCTCATATTTTAAATTTATGATTTAGTCTTTCATTTGTTTGAAGTCAATCAAAACAATATCGTCAAAAAAACTATGCACCATGGCATATCAATTTAAAACATGCTTAGTCATTCATATACAATATTAACGAGTAGATTGAGCTTATCTCTGATCCTTGATGAACTACAAATACAATATGAAATTTTAGTGTCTCCTCTTGGAGTCCTATAATTTGCAGTTGAGATGTCGCACATGTATTTCATTGAGTCAATGTGTTAGATTAGCACACCTCTTTTGTAACATACTGATATTTGACTATTCTGACTATGAAAAACCCTAACTCTGTGAGTAGGAGGTTGCTGTACTTGGATCATTGTAATTGGCCAAATGAATATAGATAAAAACTATACTACTCATGTTTGTACACTAATGAACATTTATTGCACAAAATATGAGTAACTATAACGTCCCAGGATTTGAGAATCAGATGAAATGATCTTAAAAGGAATGATTGGACTACCCATATCACCAAGGTACACCTCCTTTTTAAGGATCCCATTACTAAAGAACTCTGTGGTTAAGCATGCTCAACCCGGAGTAGTACTAGGATGGGTGACTGGTTGTAAAGACCTCACTTTTTAGCATTCCCCAATTAAGGGGAGATTTAACAAGTTGAGAGACATTACCTAAAATTTCTAGGATCCAAATTTAATCAAATAAAAAATAATAGCAAATAATTTACATTTATTCAAATATTTTTTACGAGTCTAGCGAGGTACATGAATTTCTATCATCATAATTGTACATATGAGAATAAGTATCTATTTAATCCTCCTTACAAATTAGCTTTAATGTCTTCAAGTAAGGTCATATGTCTATCATATCATGATATCTTCATATTTAGCATGTACCTAAAATGTCATGAAACAAAAACACAGCTCGATATATGTAGCGAACCACTGGGATCCAACACTATTCCATGATTAGAAAGATAGTGAGGTTTTTTCTTTAGATGTGACAAAATAAGGATAAAGTTAAAATACATTCACATAATAATTTAAATATATGCTAACATGAGAGTTAATTCATGAATTATATTACATACATTTCGTTTGCTAGCTAATACTCATATAATGGAGGAAATTATGATTAATACAAGTGTTAAGATTGCAATTGGAAGTTTCATGTGCAATATATAAATTAAAGAGGAATAAATATATTAAACATGTTAAATAAAGTAAAAGTTGGATTTTCATGCACAATGATAATAAATAAGTATTTTTGTAATAATAAGAAATGTATAGGACTCCGTTAAGTAAGTGTTGATGAGCAAAATATAATATTTGGATCAAGAAAATGGTAATGTGTCAAAAATCCTAAAGGTGTTATAACCTATAAAAATGATATCTTGAAAGAGAAATATAATAGTAAAAATGTGTTCTTTGGGTCTCGATTGCCTTGGGAGTCATGTTTCGCATAATTTGCATAATAATAACTATCTTAATTCTATTTTTATAAAAAAAAAGAATAAAGAGCCAAAAGTATTAAATAAATAATGAAAAGTCTCCAAAAGTGGAATAAAACCTTAGATCAAAATCTACATACAAAAATTTACCCGATGTGTGAATTTTCATCTTATTTTGACAAACTTGCCTATGTTAGTGTAGTTTAGTAGAAGTGAACCAAGTTTGATCAGGACCTCATCAAGTTTAGCTGAACCTTTTATGAGACTTTCTCTAGTTAGTTAGATGACCCTCATCTGATTCTTTAGTATGGTAAATTTTCATATGTATCACCTTGCGTGGTGAAGTATAATGACAATATCAAGTTTTGTAATAGTTAGATATTTTGTATTCTGCTGCTACATTTGGTATCATGATACATACATTTTTAATAAAGTGGCTAAGTGTGAGAAATTTATACTGGTGTTTGATATATGGGATGGTTCCTTTTTATTAATTTAGTAGGGAGTGGAACCCTCTCGAATCCCACTCCTTACAGTATATTGCTATATTGTGTATGTGGGGTGAATGGAAAAGTGTGCAAGTATATAACAACATATATTCAATCAATTACATGCAAATTGATATTGATCCCTTCCCATGCGTTCCATTACTCTCTCTCTAACTGGTGCTCTGTTCCCTCTCTAGGGCGAGCGCCCGTTTGTCATGGGGGGAGCCAACCCACCTCCTGTCGTGGGCCCTTCTTCTTCCTCTCCTCCTTCGTACCACCCCTCCCTCTCATCCCCCATCCCTACCTCCTCCCCTCTACCTCTTGGCCCTATCGGTGATGCTGGTTCTAGTACTGCGACAGGGTCCCTTCCCTGGACGGACCCTAGAGCCGACATCATGGCTGGTAGAGCTTGGGCTGACACCGTCGCTCGCCCGATGGTGGTCCAACATAATTTCCACCCGGTAATGCGACCTAAGGATCCCAAGACTTCGTTCTTCCAATCAGAGGAAGACCAGAGGCCTTGGATGAAGTTCACGGAGCCAGTTGTGAAGGAGCTAGATGATTTTCACAAATGCTCTATCATTGTGCAAATCCTCGGGAGGAAGCATCACATTCAGTACATGTATGGTTGGATGCTCTGTATGTGGAAGCTAGGTGGAAATCTCCAGGTCTCCCCCCTCAAAGACGGTCTGTTCCTGTCCCGCTTTGCCACCAAGACTGATATGAAGATCACCCGGGAGCGCGGCCCATGGTTCTTCGACTGTCAGCTTGTACTGACCAGGAAGCCGACACCTGAAGCATATGTCTAGCATGTCACCCTTACCTCTACCCCCATCTGGGTCACCTTCCCAGACCTGGGTTCTCACTAGACTCAGAGGGCCCTCACCATCATCGGCTAGACTTTGGGCACCCCAAAGGTGGTCGATTTATGGCTAGAGGGTCAACATGTTGGAGCGCCACATCTTTGTATCGAGATCGCAGCGGACAATAAGCCTTCTCCGGTCATCATGGTGGAAATTCCAGATGGGAAGGAGCTTGAACTTTGGGTGATTTGTGAAGCATTTCCCTACCAATGCCTCTCCTACAAGGTGTTCGGGCATTTGCTCCATAGATGCCCCGGTGCCAGGGAACAGTTCAATGTGTTTCCCATTGATCAGGGGCGATCAAAGAGCTGGCGACCGGCAAGGAGGAACAAGAAGAATACCACTACTCGACCTAGAGCTCAGTCTCAGTCTTAGGTTTTACACGCTGACCTCAACTCTGCTCCTGCGGTGGCAGTGGTGGGTGTCATTGTGAGCCAGCCTGAAGAGATCTCAACTCCTGGTGTTGCACCTGATGCATGTACTATCCCTGTATCGGGGGCTGCTGTTGTTCTATTGGACGTCCCAGTGGTGGCAGAGACGACCCCTCAACCTATTATGGTGCATCCTCGGGAGGAGGGTGAACACTTTGGGGGTTATGGGAACCCTTTCCAAGTGCTGGAAGACCAAGACTCTGAAGATGTCCTGGTTCAACACACTAAAAGAATGCCTACTAGAAGCAGCAACAATGCGGGGAAAGCCTACCGTGGCAATGGTAGGGGTAGAGGTAACAACTTCTTCGGGAGAGGAGGGGCCACCATCTCCACTTAAATGAAGATCTTGGTGTGGAATGTGAGGGGCACTTCTCTACCTGCGAAACAAAGAACCCTCAAACACATCATACAAGTGCGGAGGACTTCCTTGGTTGTCTGCCTTGAAACGAGAATTAGGAGAGAAGTCTATGATAGGACTAGGGGCTTGTTTCCCCTAGTTGGAACTATTGTTCTAATCTGAACAACATTGAAGGCGGGAAGATAGCGGTCGGTTGGAATCTGGCTATCTGGGATGTACAAATGATCTTCAAAAGCAATCAACTGATCACCCTTAGCTGCATCAACACCGGGGGGTTCCATTGCGTGTTGTCTGCAGTGTACAGATCTAATTCGGAGATGGACAGGAGATGTCTCTGGGATACGATGATAAATAATACCCAAAGCAATCTGCCACAACTGGTTATCAGTGATTTTAACTAGGTTAGAAAGGCTCATGAGAAATGGGGCGGTCTTCCCATACCTTACTCTATCCTTAAGAGATTCAATGAAGCGGTTGACGCTACCAAACTGATGGAACTTAATACCAAAGGTGGGCTCATCACTTGGCACAATAAATAGAACCCAGTGAGAAGGATCTCCAGTAACCTTGACAAGGGGCTGGTCAACGGAGCTTGGCTCGATGTGTTCCCTGAGGTTGCGATTAAACTCGAAGCTCATCCTAACAACGACCACTCATGGATGGAGGTCGAGTTGGTTTCTCAACATCAACCCAACTGGCCTTTCAAATTCCTTAATCACTGGCTATCTTGGACTTCCTTTGAAGGTATGGTGAAGCAAGCCTGGGAGCAACCTGTGGTGGGCAACCCGCTGTTCACTATTGTGGAGAAGCTGAAGAGAACCAAGTTGTCCCTTAAAACTTGGTCCAGCTCCCTCAAGGATCTTCCTAATCTCATTCGCACATCTAGGGAGGCTTTTGATAAAGTTGCGCTGAATCTCCATGATTACCCCATGTACATTCCTTGTATGGGGGCAGAGCGTAACACCAGCGACAGACTCACTCAGCTCGAGAAAGCATTTGACTTGTCAGTGAGGCAAAGGAGCATGCTCAATTGGCTGAAAGATGGGGATTGCAACTCCAAAATCTACCATTCAACAGTGAAAAGGAATAACATGAGATACCAAATTCATAACTTGGTGGATGCAAATGGTGATTTGGTGGACGAAGTGACCAAGATTGAAGAGTTAGCAGTCAATTACTTCTCTAACCTTTACAATGGTGACAACTCTTCCCTTGTTTGGGCTCCATCCTTTCTGAACAGAAGGGTCACTGAATACATGAACATTGAGCTCATGAGACTTGCTTATGTTAATGAGATTAAAACTACCACTTTCTCTATTGGTGCTTCCAAAGTACTTGGACCTGACGACTTCAACGCAAAATTCTTCCAATCCTATTGGCATCTCATTGCTGATGATGTTTGTAGGGTAGTCCGTTGGTTTCTGGTTGGCGGCAGAATGGTGAGGCAGGCTAATCACACTTTTATTAAGTTGATTCCCAAGAAGAAGGGTGTGGCTGCTATGGGGGATTTCAGGCCTATTGCCTGTTATTCCATCATTTACAAGATTATTTCTAAATTGATCTCTAGGAGGATGAAGAACCTTCTCCCCAAGATCATATCCAACAATCAATCTGCTTTCGTTTGAGATAGGGCTATTTCTGATAATGCCCTTCTGGAGACTGAGTTCCTTCGCAATTTCCATTCCAAAAGTAAGACCAAACAGACGTTCTTGAAGCTTGACATCTCCAAGGCCTTCGATCATGTTTCTTGGCCGGGCGTTGGAGTACTTTAGAAGCTCTTGGCTTCTCTTGCAGGTTCATTGAGATTCTGAGACAATGTGTTGAAACTACTTCTTTTTCTGTCCTGATTAATGGCACACCTAAAGGCCTTTTCCGCACTTCTAATAGTCTAAGGCAAGGAGACCCGCTATCCCCCATGCTATTCACTCTTATGATGGAGAATCTCACCTTCTTGGCTGATAGAGCTAATGTTGTAGGCACAATCAAACCTTACAGTATTCAGGGCACTAGAAAACTATCCCATATTATCTTCACTGATGATGTGATGTTCTTCATATCTGTGCACGCCAAATACCTTAGGGGTATTAGATCTATCCTTAAGGATTTTGCTGACTTGTCCTGCCTTCACATCAATGACACTAAAAGCCAGGTCTTTCTCTCTAAGTCAGGTGATGCCAGGAGGGGTATGCTGAAAGAGGTGGCTCAGATGGATCTCGGTAGGTTCCCCACTAGATACCTGGGGGTTCTGATCTCGGGTGGTGTGGTAAGGGTGCGGACTATCATGTTTGTGTGGACAACATCAGATCCTCGGTGGAAATGTGGAGCAACCTCAATTTTTCCATGGATGGCAGAAGTGTACTTATCAATTCCGTCCTTGCTAGCAAGATCAAATATTGGTGTAGGCTGGCTAATATTCCCAAGTTTATCCTTGATAAATTCAGATCCATCCTAGGTGGTTTCCTTTGGGGTGGTGGCTCTCATGCCATATCCTAGTCTGAAGTGGTGCAACCTAAATCTGGTGGAGGCCTTGGCCTTCACGACCCCAGCGACCTGGCTTGGCAGGAGGCAGCGAGGAGGGTTCACGATTTTCTTCTTAAACCAGATAGCTTATGGGGGAGCTAGATGAGGAAGCGTTATGGCATGGAGTTTGCTGAAGACAATACTTTTAAATCTTGTTCTAGACTTTGGAGAGCCATGAACCATGCTTGGTGAGGAACCAAACATGCCTACATTTGCAACAATGGGATCTGGTCACTCGCCGAGGGCTACAAACCTTGGATCATTCAGCGCCATCTTCCTTAAGTCCTCAGGGATAATCTACTCTATGGGAAGACTCATTGCCCTAGATGGAGCTTTTGCACCTACAAGGCCATCCTCAATAGATTGTTGTCTAGAGACATGCTTAGCAAGTGGAGCTCTCGTACTGATCTATCTTGCCTCCTCTACCATAGGGAACAAAAAACACACTCACATCTCTTTTTTGAATGCGATTTCTCCAAGTATCTGTGGTCCAGATGCTCTCTCAAATACAGATGGGGTGGTAATCCTCCTTCTAACATGGTGGAGAGTTTGCAGTGGCTGTTAGATCAGACATATCACAATCCTCGTATGCGGACGTTTGCTGGTCTCATCCGTGCTGGGCTCACTTATCATATTTGGCATGAGAGGAACAACATATTACATGGCAAGAAGGACATAGAAAACCTTCATACTTTTGATCTTTTCTTGGATAAATTAAAGTGGTTTTGTAAAGCCAACCCGGGTATCCTCAAGGGGATTGAGTCTGAGGTTCTGTTGATGTGGGGTCTTCTTTAGACCGTGTACAGTATACGGGGTTTGTTCTACCCCTATACATTTTTGGATGTTCTAGTAATATTTTACCTTATCCAAAAAAAAATTTACATGCAAATAATAACTACAATTTTCTTCACATAATCTTTCTTTATGTGAAACTCATAGTGGCCTTATAATTGAGCAAAATGTAAATAAACAACTAGCAGTTTATTTGTTCAATGCTTGAGAAAACCTCAACAAACACCAACAAACTGTATTGTGGGTAGTCATAAGTTTAACCATGTACCTTTTTTAGAGCCATGTAGATCTTATAGCCATACTTTAAGCATATTATCCAATCAAGTAAGAAAATCAAGAAATGAACATTTAATATGCATGTATGTAAATCTTAAATTGCCACCATCACATTAGTTTATATTAAACCCTAATCGGTCCTAACCTAGGGTTTAGAGTTGTCTCGGATTTAGGAAATGGAATAAGGGATCAACTCCATTTCCATAGCATATCAACATTATGTGAAGACCCTAATCATTCATCCATAATATCCTTTACTTAGATCACATTAAGCTAAATAACAACATTCCATGTCATAAACCTTGGTTTCATAACCCTAATTCATCATATGCATGGTTTATTCACTTTAACAACTCTAACTATCATTATTTTTATCATGATCATCTCAGATCCTCGTTATGTCCAACACTATCTGATAATAACACAAAAGAAAGGCTTTTTAATGTTTCCAACATTATAGTACCCAATTCTAGGGTTTCTATGTATTAATCACCACTTAAACAAGTATTATCCTTACATTTAGAATATGAAGCATAATTAGGCATTAAAAGTAACATATTTGGATTCTACATGATTTTCTAATTAATTTGATATATAATTTGTCTATATTTCAATCATCCAATCATTTTCTAGGCATTTTACAAAAGGAACATTTATACCTTAATTATAGACCCCATGGCATTTCCTCATTGGCCAATGCCATCACCACCTGGTCAAATTAGGGGAGAGATTCAGTCCATGGTTCTTCCTTGGACCGGCTATTATGGTCAGAGTTACCAGGTTGAACCATCGTGGACCAATCTCTCTTTCCTTCTCTATAAGTCATGTAGACGACGCCCCCTCCCGTGATCAGCTATGTGAGACCAGGAATCCATTTTGCACACTCCATAGAGCTTGGACCTCTAGTAGAAGTCCCAAGACAACCCTCCCTTCTCTGCCTCCCTATCGAGAACCATCCAAGGTAGTCGCAAAGTACCTACCTCCTCACCGTGGTTGTCTGTAGAGGCGCCATCCTCAGAATACCAACAAAACCAACATCTCTTGCTCCTCGCATGGTCAGAGAACATCATAGGTCAGGCAATACTCTATCTATCCCATAGAGGACTATGGCAGAAGTTGGAGGAGATATGTCATTCCTTCATCCCTCAAGGAACTAGAAAAGCTACCCACAACCATTGCTCATTCAAGCCAATGAAGGATGGAGTACGAGAGGTCAGATAACTGAAGCCGTAAGTGAGGCTCTCTATGGACAATTGAGATTGGAGGATAAAGTATCCCATGGAGGTGAGGATCCCAGGATCTCTCTATCTTTACATCTCTAAGAGAAACCCTAATGACTTCTACAAAGAAGGGAGGGAAGGGAGAGACCCTATGGCTTGGAAGAGGGATTCTATGTTTCCTTCCTTAAATACCTCACGGGGTGAGATACAACATAAACTATAATCTACAAATATGGAAAGGTATTCACATTAAACACCAATATACACCTTTCCATAGCTCCCTTGTTGTTTCCTTTTTATTCATCAATTGATCTCCAACTAAAAATAGAAGAAGGCAAGGAATCTTATTTAAAAGGTTATTAAACATATCCTCCTTATTTTCCCTTATATGAAACTCCTAGCTTTTATTCTTATAAGACTTGGATTTGGCAGTAACCATTAAGAAAAGCACATAACAATTTGGTACACATTGATTAATAAGATCCTTTAACCATTAGGAAACACTTCATGACTTGAATTCTAGATGATTCTTCTACCTCTCTCTTTGATCTATTCCTCCAAATTAATTATCCTTATTTCAAGGAAACTCCCCAATACTTTTCCCAATGTATATTCAATGTGTGGGATCTAATGGGATATCTTTCCCATACAAAACTTTATCCTTTTAAACATTATTGAAAACAATACCACTATTTCATGGAGTATCCTTTTTCTATAAATATCTAGAATTTTCTTTCTTTCCTTATCATCTTAAAGTATACCAAAAGTTAGATTGAAATAATACTAATTGATGCTTCAAAACATGTGTTGCCAAACTAGCTAGATAATTAATGATCTAAAACATCATATATCTTATTTTATTTTGAAGACTTGCATATTATCTCATACAACTATCATTCAACAATTCATAAAGTCATTGCTATTTGTTTATGCACAACATATCTCTTATTTCTTTGTCTTGTGCCCTAAGAACCTATTTGTAATGCAAATAGTCTCATGGGCCTTACTCGGTCCATGGGTTGCACCCATTCCATGAGGTGGGTGACATTATTATTCTAATAACAATACCATTGGGGGATTATTTATAACTTCATGCCTTGCATTTATATAATTCAATTTACCAAAATTGAGGATATTACACTATTTGAGAAGTTGAATCCAGCTTGCACGTGAGTGAGGATAAAAACTCTACAAGAGCCTTGGTAAGTTGGCTCAGGCATTACAAGAATAGTATCAAAGTCATAACCCCTACAGTAGGTGTGGCTCACATGGGCATTTGCATGCCAGTCTTGAGCCTTGTGGTCCAAGCATGCTGGAAATGATTGTCCATGGCAATGTAGCCACCCTTGTGCTAGTAGTCATGATTGTGAGCTAGGTGTCCATGGGCCATTCTGGGTCTACAATGAAATGAAGAAATATTATGAGGCCATATAGTTGAGCCTTGATGAGAATGTCAAGAGTCTAAGTGTGGTAAAATGTAACGTCCTGGGATTTGAGGCCTCAGATAAAATTATCTTAAAAGGAATGATTGGACTACCCATGTCACCAAGGTGCACCTCCTTTTTAGGGATCCTTTCACTTAAGAAATCTGTGGTTAAGCATGCTCAGCCCAGAGTAGTACTAGGATGGGTGACCAGTTAGGAAGTTGATTTCATCTTGTGCTTGAGTGAGGACAGAGCACACAATGAAGGCTAGTGTTGGTCTATGGGGCCTATCATCATTTTTGAAACTCTACTAGAGCCTCACCATGAAATAGGGTTGGGAGCGGGTGAAGACAGACCTTTGGATTAGGGTACACAGTCACATGCTGAGCAAAGAGAAGAGGTATATATCACACACATTCACACATGCAAGGTGCGGCATTGAACGCGGAGAGGATGATCTTCCAATTTAGAAAAAGGCAAAAATGGGGTCAACCTAACTGCTTACCTTTTCATATCTATAGTTGATTTCTTCTGTGTAATACTAATTGATAGGGCCTCAATGATAAGTGCTATAAGATCTCATGCATTGCAACCCACGATTATGGCATTACTATGGAACATTTTCTTTTTCAAGTGAAACCCCCTAGTATATGAAATAATGAAATAGTTCTTTCGTTTTTGTGGAATAAGAAGCCCTCATATCTTAAGAAGTGGGCCCAGACATCAATTAACTCACATATTAACCCTAGGTAGATACACAAGATCCTAACTATTCATGGACCAATAAACCCTATTGTGATGATGAAATGATCTATGGAACCTAACCCTAAACCTTATATGTGATAATGATGGGTATTAGATGGTTAGTAACCATGTTAACTTAACCCTAGGTTTTGAAAATGTTGACGAGGTGTATGTGATTTATAACAACCATGTGGACTTAAACCTAAGTTGCAATCATCTAACCCTTTCCTATATATGTTTGATGCCCCATATGATATATTGGTAACCTTGATCCTGTGAGTTCCTGAACTCCACAATCTGTAGCTCCTCATCTCCCCTCCCTTGCTTTCTCTATTTATATTCTCACCTCCTTTTCTTTGTATCTTTTTCTCTTTAAGATCCTCATGTGAATTTGATTTCAGTGATGCCTAACTCAACCAGGATTCATCTCCCCAACCTCTCAGTCGACAAAGGGGTTCTAGATATCCCATGTTTCTCATATAAACTGGGAGTCGTATCTATGTCATTACGCCTAACCTACAAATACACTTTCAAATACCGTCTTCAAAGCTTTGAATAACTATCCAATCAGTTTCCTTGGTCCTACCCGTGTTCATGTGTATCTGCCTAAGTATGTCTTGAGCCTTGGTATTTTGGAGCTCGGTGCCACATCTGGGATAACCGTGGTTGTCTTGACCATCTTCCTCACTCTGTCGAGCATCAGAGAAGCTTTGAGGTCCTGGGCTCTAGCTTTTTAGGTACCTCCTCAGTTTCCCCCTTTTTACCCTTGTGGGTGTTGTTATGCAACCAAGTGTAATTAGACTGGGTTAGTTTCTCTTTGACCTTGTTTTCATCGTTTTCAACTTTGCACCTTGATCTCATTTTCTCCTCATTTTGGTTTATGGTACAGTCAAAAATTTTAGTTTTTTGAGTTCTGATCTCACAGATTCTCCCTCAGGTTTTCCATGGCAGAGGTAGAACTCTGGGCATGTGGCTTTTCTACCACCCTTAGTTGGGGTCATCATGATCAGAAGGGTAAAACAAAGGTGGTGGAACTCACCTTAGATGGATTTTCTGTGTTGTTTCTCTCCCTTGAAATTTCGATAACTCTAGATTATGGTTGAGAGGTATCAATGTCGGTAAGAAGATGAAAGGACTACATTTTATTTTCCCTTGTATTCATGTGATGTGGTCATATCGATCATGGGCCTTCCAGTCTTTTCATCTTGATTTTTTATTTTATTGCTTGTGCTTTGTTTAATAGTCTAATTTACTTATTTACCTTGTAACACATCAATATTGTTATGCATGATGCAATGACATTAGGGTCTTTTGAATTTAATTATTTTACAATAATTTGTAAATAGTTTAATCTTAGAAGAGTCATAGTTAATTACTTACTCATTAGATAAATATGTAAAAATATGTTCAGAAATGAAAACAAATCCCTATTTGATGGTATAGTTTCATAACCTAAATATAATATAATTATAAGTCAAAATTTATAGGGTTTGTAATGTAATAAAAAATTAACGACTTGCTTCTAATTTTGATTTAAGTAAATATATACCTAATTAGATCTAGGTGTGGAATTTGACTTTTTTTTCTTTTGAATATTGGGTAATTTTATTTTGAGAAGGACTTGGGAAAATCCCAGCCCTTAGCACTACGTGCTCATACAAAGATTTGTTTACACAAAGGAAACAAAACCAAACAAGACCTAAGGCCAAATCTCACCCCTGTTAACGGGAGGTGAGTTGTACAAAGTACCTAATAAGGTTGTATCACAGTCACTCCTTCGGGTCAGTCTAGAGAGGTTGCCGGACCACAAACAAAATAGAACAGAACAGAACAAAGCATACTAGTAAGATGGGCACTACTGATCTCAGTCGTACTCCTTGTGTACGCGATCATGCTCATGCCCAAAGCAACCGAGCTGGATACAATGACCAGGAAGTGTGTCGTGTCGCCTCGCACCACCTAGCCTCATTCGACGTCTATGCATCAGTGGACATCCCACACAACAAAAAGCCCGCACGGTAGCTATTCCTTCCATTCTGGATGTGCAAACAACACATTCCTCACTGGCATCCTAACTCATGCTACCAACATGGCACTAGGTTGCCCCTGTTCACCATGTCTTCTTTTATTTCTTTCCATCCAAATATAGTAAGTAGCTGCAGCAAGAGCGAGGAACACAAGGTCCCTCGTGGGTGTATCCATACACATAGTGGTGATGTCGCGTTGCATGCAAGGATTCAGATCCATCACCCCCTGGTTGCCCATCATGACTATGGACCATACAACGGATGCATATGGGCATTGAAAGAATAGGTGCGACGTTGATTCTTCACCACCGTTACATAGAGAGCATGATGTGTCATAGTCCACACTCCATATTGCAATTTGATCCGCCGTGAGTAGTCCTTTGTTACGTGCCTTGTGGACTGTAGCTGCCCATCGGGGAATGCAGCGTGCATGCCAAAGTGCTTTGGCAAACATACACTCAGGTCTACATGGACAAACATCTTGCCAAAAGTCAGGAAATGTCTCACTGCACAAGTGTTCACCTCTATCATTGAGTGTATATAAGGCTTAGCAATTTCTATATTCCTCAACCATTCTCCTCCGTGTGCATGAGAAGCCTTGTCTCATAGGGTGTTGTACATCAAGTGAGTGCCCATAGCGTCTCCTCATCCATCGTGTCCATACTGAGTTAGTGTATAATTTGAGATTTAAAGGAAATAATTGTTAGTTGTAAACTTTATTTCTCTTCATACAATCTTTATGTCTTACTATATGAAGATTTCTTTTGATATCCATCTGGATGATCCTTTGTCTCTATTTTTCTTTGGAAACCTTGTTATATTATTTGTTGTACCTTTTTCCCTAATGTTATCCAATCTCTATTAATATGCACATATCAACTTTTACATTGAGAACATCCACTTTGTCTTGTCTTGTGGATATGCTTCCAACCCCTTAGGTAGACAACAAGGAGGTGTGGATCAAAGGTGACCAAGACTTATCCAAGTGTAACTAATTTTTCTTGGGAAGTAGATTGAAGTAATTGGTTTACCATCTAAGACTGGTTTTTTATAATTTTTATTTACATACATGTTGCATGGTGAAGAACAATGATAGACATAAATATTGTAATAATTACATATTCTATATTTTGCTACTACTTTTGGTGAATGATGGAGTACATATTTGAATTTTATTCTATCATCCTTTATAAAACAATATTATCTAGTTTGGCATTGGATGGTTTCATACTATTCCATCAAGTAAGTGAGTGTCTCCTCTATCAAGTCCCACTCCTTACAAGTATGGTATTACAACCATGGTAGTCAGTTAATTTGACTATTTCAATATTTTCTCTGTTAGGGTTTTAACTCCCATATAAGTTCCTAATAGGAGCCTCACTCAATTTAGAAACTCTTTAGAAGTGATACCTACACTAGTATCTAACTTTGTTACGTTAATGTAAGGATAGAAATCTGAGGAAGTGTCATGATGATATGAAATGAGTTAACCATCATGAGAGTATATACCCTGTGCCTTTTACCCCAAGGTGTTAAGTGTGATAGTCACGTTTGTGTTTGGAAGCTATGATATTTGACTTAATAGTATAACAGTTGGGACCTCTCCTTTTATTAGCATAAATGCCAACCATTAGTGAGAAACCCAAAACCTCTATACCAATTATGAAACAACACAATGAATTCTCAACAAAGGAGATTAAAACAGTATATGAAAATCACAGACATAATTTTCCTTTTTCTTTCTTTCCAATTTCCATAAACCAATGTCACATCAAGGACATTAGATTAAGATATCACAATTCTTATTCAACTCCATTAATACCAAAATCAAATCTTAATGCTCTCATGCAGTTCAATTTACAACATATACAAGTACATTAATGAACAATTTGATCCACTACCCATCCTAGGAAAGAGAGAGTATAAGGACATTCTAATCTATCTAGATTATTCTATTTATGTCTTATTTGTCACAACCTCTCTGCTGGATAGCATTACACCTAAAAACATTTGAAACAACCTCACGAGACATCCCTAGTGAGTGGATACCCCCCACTCAAGCTAGGTGCATGCATCAACATCAGATTAAATATAATGAACTCAAAGGAAACTTGAAGATATTGAAAGGTCTAGCAGATAGCCATAACATAAGTTAAATATAGTTTACAATGGTAATCCAGCCACATAGATAATGTAATCACTTAAACCAAATATAACTTTAAAACATCTTTTAGAGCATGTTTATGAACAAATCAGTAGATACTTCTTAGTTCAGATTAATAATCCTTCTATATGAGTAACCAGTCAAGTTCTAAGCATTTTGAATCAATTCATAATAATAACATCATATTTGTGAGACACCACTAGTTGGGCCATGAACACGTCCTGCAGTCCTGAAGCTGAAGTACACATAAGACATGTTTACCAAACAATACTATCAAATAGAAAACAATCCAAATCTTTTTAGAGTGGATATAAACCTCAACACTTATAACTTGTCAATAAGACACATCAGAATATGAAGTGATAATCTCGATAACAACATGATTATATTCCATAATAAGAAGCATAATCAACAATGACAAATAATCAACTATAAGTACAAGGAATGTAATGAACATTGATATCATATTCTACATGGCTTGTCATCTTTTACTCATTTACTCTGAAACTACTTGGCTGGTACCTCACCAAGTAGAAGTCCCCACGCTTGATTCTCCTATCAACGACTCACCGTCACTATATCAGGGTTTTAGCCAACCACCCTAAGATATCAACAACCGACCCTGGCCACCTTAGGGTTGCCTAAAAGGCTCACATCCTCATCTTAGTTACATGAGATAGGAACGAACAAAACAATATATCACATATCACAACATTTTCATATTTTCATATTTCACATATTTCATTTTTTTAGAGTCTATTTGTCACACCCACATCCCATGATTACCACTAATAATGAGATGTGGGCATAACTTTGAGGATTATACTTAATACAAAGTTCACTCCTTTACCCTTTTTTCCCTTTATTTCAAACTCTTTGTTTTCTTGCATTCAATCACATAAACAAACTTTACAAGAGAACTAAACTTTTATTACTCTAATATGATCTCAACATAATGATACACATCCATACATTCATTCTATTTCTCACACTTCCATGTACATACAACATGACTATAAGATACATTCTCTCTTATCAAGGAAACAAAGATACAAACTTCATTTACAACTCTCTCACATCTATACAAGGACCTAGAGTGACAGTGACTGACTGAAGTAAACAAATCTCATACTTAACTCTTGTGGTAGATTTACTCTGATGCATTGACCTTCTTCAAGTCCACATGGTTTCCCTAAAATTGTGAGTAGAGGGATGAGCCTACTCGCTCAGTGAATGAGTACTTCAAAGAAATAATTTAAAGCACTTATATAATTACAAATATATTGCCGAGCAACTTATAACAATTATAAAAATAGTAAGATTTAAAGAGTCTAATCATTGACAATCATAGATATTACATGATACTCTAGATATCTACAAGTGTGAACCAATATATGAATATGCTTGACTGGTCATAAAGAGAACTAATAATTCAAAACATAAAATGAATAATTGAATAACTACACACACTTGTTTAACCTCTCATTCATCTTATTATGCCCTGAACCCACATGAGGTGTACCACAACATGTGAAAGAATCGCAGCAAGCTACGATCTTACTGTATAAGGCTTAGAAGCATGCCCGAGTTCCTAACCCTATCTCCTAAGTAAGATCCTGTCTGCAGTGGGCCTCGAAACATCTACCTCTCGGTGGCCAATAAGAGCGGATGGATATCTCAGACTCCACCTCTCAACCTGGGTACTCAGGTGGTGAGTCAAAGCCCTCAGGCTTATTATTCATCAGTGGACCTACTGACCACTGATCACTCAACGTGTAACACAAGTACCACCAACATCCTCGGTTGGTGTTGGGTACCACACAACTGTAAGGAGTCTGCCCTACTGGTCAAGACCCCCACACCCTACTGGTGTGCTCCGACTTACCTCAATCTGGAATACCTCCAGTCACGAAACCATTTCCTCCTCACAGAGCATACCTCATCTTGTGAAGATTCTACAGTGTTCAGGGCATCTACATGTCTAATTCACTCTTTAAATTCACAAGTCAATTATCACATCAATAAATCTTTATTCAACTTTGTAAACCATTCATTTCATAGACCATCTGATAACATATACCACAACTAAATTGTTAATAATCACCACATCTCAAGCTGAGAAACATTGAAATCACAATACTTGTTTCACTGAACACCCTATCATTAGGGTTTCATTTACCTCATTCACTTATCCCATAACTCGCATAAGGATTGAATACATCATAACATCATTCAATAAGAATTTCTCTTAGCAGTTCACATATAAGAATATATATATATATATATAAATATATATATATATAAATATAAATATATATATATATATATATATAGGGTATATCTTCGCTACCCGTGTGGTAACTAAGATTTCGCTACCCGTGCATCAAATTTGTAATGGGATGACACATATATGTAATGAGACAACCAAATTTGTAATGAGACGACCGAAATTGTAATACAAAAACTCGTTTTGTTTTACAGTGCTGTTACTATTTATTACTGTAACAGCGCTGTAATACAAAACGAGTCTTTGTATTACAATTTCGGTTGTCTCATTACAAATTTGGATTGTCTCATTACAAATGCATACCATCCCATTACAAAACTGATGCACAGGTAGTGAATCTTAGTTACCCGCACGGGTAGCAAAGATATACCCATATATATATATATATTAAACCCTATAATAAATTAAACTAGGGTTTCCATGCCAAATGAAATGTAAGATCTTATCTGACATATATGTAATTCACATACAAATAAAACAATCATTCATAACCAAGGAGATTCAACTAGGTAACTTATTTATTCAATTATACAACAATTTCAGTCATAGCCGAAAATTGTAGATTTTAGTATATTCATGTAAACTCTACAATTACTTTAAAATTTCTCATTTAAATAGATTTCAATCATTTCTAATGTAATTTTATAATCTGAAATTCATCACAACAGTGAAATAATCCATTTCATATCATCTTGCAAAAGCTAGATCAAAAAGGCAACTTATGGTTTGTACTCACATACTAAATAATTGAAGATATTTGATGATTTAACTCATTTTCATGCAATCTACTGTTTAAAGGAAGTACCCACTCACCCTAAGGTGTGAAAACACCCTAAAACATAGCCCATCTCTGACGATCTTGAATCCATAGCAAGACTCTATCAAAATCCGTGGTTTCTTCTTCCTTTTAGCCCTAAACGAGGTCTGCTGAAGGTAGAAGACAAAGATCAGAGGTAAATACAAACCTCAAGATTGCTGGATCAAGGGTTCTGATCAAGGGAAGTGAAGAGAAGGAGGAATCCACAGTTAAAACTACTTACCAAGTCGAATCTATAACAACCCTTTTAGATTTCCATCATTCTTCACATTCTTCCCTACAAATATCCACATAAATCATCTTCTAGGTCGCCCTCTCATTGCGCAAGATGTCTGGGATGATAGATAATTGAATTGTGGTTCCAACACACTTTGTTTCGTTGAAAACGGATAAGTATAGCTCGAGATAAGATCATTTTACGATTTGCTATCCTGGGCGGCGTCGGTCACAGTCGCGGTGTCGACGCAACATCGATCGTGGTCCTAGCATCATGGGTTGCGGTGTCGATGGATTGTTGCAGTCACAGCGTTGACGCATCATCGGTCGCAGTCCTAGTATCGTGGGTCGCGGTGTCGACGCAGCGTCACGGTCTCGGTGCTCTGTATATGTTTACTAAAAAGGGCATAACTCTCTCATTTTAACTCTGATTTGGTTCATTTTTTTTGGATTCATAACTAAATTCTCTACAATCATACAATATTATTTTGATAATATTCTCAAATAAAAAAATTATTTATTAATTATTTCCTCCAATGTCATTAACTCTCTACTTGCACACATGTATGGGTTAATGCTATATTAACTCCAACTCAAATCTTTATAGTATGCTTAAGTTATGATTATGAGTTTCCCAAACAAGTATTTAAGGTTACCAAGTTAAGACAAAACACAACATAGAATATTACTAATAAATACATGAAAATCATTAAGATTATTTTAAATCTCTAGGATTACCAGCAAAGCTAGGAACGAGTTGTAACAATTCTTCCCCTCTAATAAAAATTTCTCTCAAAATTTCTAAAAGAGGAAAAGAGACTTGTTAAACATCTTTGATTCTACTTTCCAAGTAACTTCTTCTATACATGATTCTTCTAAAAAACATGTACTAGGGGTATCTCTCTCCTTTTAAGCTTTTGAATACTACAATCTAGAATTTTATTTTCAACATTGAGTCATTTGTTCCTCTTCAAATCACAACTTCTAAAAGTTATAAAACATGTGAAATAAATTTCTCTCAAAATTTCTAAAATAGGAAAAAATACTTATTAAACATCTCTGACTCTACTTTCCAAGTAACTTCTTCTATACATGATTCCTTTGAAAAACCTGTACTAGGGGTATCTCTCTCCTTTTAAGCTTTCGAATACTACATTCTAGAATTTTATTTTCAACATTGAGTCATTTGTTCCTCTTCAAATCACAACTTCTAAAAGTTATAAAACATGTGAAACATAATTTCTCATCTCATCATCACATGGTAATATTCACTTGCCATTCATGAGACCACACTAGTCATCATACTATCACAAGATATGAATCCTTATCACAATATCACAGGGTATCAACCCTTATCAACACAAGAGGATTACACCTCATCCAAGGCTCAACCATGCCCAAAGGTCATTAAGACAATCATACTATTCCCTACAAGATCATCATTTTCTTTGCATTCCTTATAACAAGGCTCAACAACATCACTTACATATAATACACCAGATCAACACAATATTGTATTAATGAGCTAGGAGATATTCATAAACAAACATAGCAGGGTTATATTAATAGTAAGAACATTCCTTTATTACATCAACGTGCAAGGAATATATATATGATTAACCCTCATCATATTCATAATGCACATATTTAGCATAAGAAAGTATCAACCATGTGGCTATGATAACCACCAATTAACACATTATCATTATGATCAAATTAAGGAGGTAATTCCACCATCATTCCGTCATATAAGAAGGTTAAACATGGATACTCATCTTTATCTATTTGCATTAGAGTTAGGTTCAACAAGATAAATTATACTAATATTACTAATCAGCACTTATACCCAAACCCTTACTCATGGCATCCCCATTGGATCATGGATGCATAAGGTGAAGCATCACCATCACATTCCATACTATTCTCAAGTATGAATCCCACACATAAATCAAGGTGTAACCCTCGTGTTAGAGTATACTAGGGTTTCAACAACAGTAACAGAGTACTCCATGATTGTATTAGTCATTCAAGGACTATTCATACCCAATTACCATCACTTAGTTATATTAAAGCTAGGTATAACAAGCTATACCTCATTAGAGTTACATATCAATACAATATGGTTATCATCCCTTCTATTCATATGAGTGAATAGGTAAGACTACCTTATTCAGGGTAACCCTCCATTTGTTCCATCATCATTCAACCCATATCATCATATCACAATTGTACAATACTAAGATGGATTACTGGTATGAATGACTACAACTATCAGACACCTTTAATTAACATATTGCTTGGACATGTACAACTAAAGTCACATGTAGAACTAATTTACATCCCTCATTATACCTTCAAAAAATTACACTTCTGAAAACAAATTCACGTATTACTGAAAGCCATTATTGTCTCTTATATCACTTCTCACTCATTACTACTTACTTCTTGTTACTTATCCTTCTCATTTTGATCGTATAGAATAAACATCCCTAACATCGAGACATTCAAGGTAAGAATTGATTATTCATCATTCTTTCTAGCACCACAAGAATTTATTTTAGATTACACTTTGCTCATGTTGCACTTATCCTTTTGTTCAATTCACACCTCCTATATTTCAAATCTATTTCTTATCCTTTGCTCTGAATAATTTCCATATTGTTTATCTCCCTTTCAGATTAGCTACCATTAAACCCTAGATTACTATTAGTTCTAGTTTACTTCTCATAGTGCAAATCTCATGATCGTATTTTATAGAGATTCTAGTATTCAAGTTCAAATCACTAGTGACATCCCTTGAACTACTACAACTCAAAACATTCTAGGGATTGGTCCTTATCAGAAGCATGACATTATTGTGATGTGACTTTCCTCTCTTAATTTGATATACAAACCATAGCTGTAACATCCCTGACCTGGGTTATGAGTTAACCCTAGGTGTTTTGCCTAAATATGTGATTAAATCTTTGTGATTAACTCTGAGCATGTAATTAAGTTTCTCAGAAACATATATTCAGTATTTGCTCCTTTTTATTTAAAGTTGTAGCATTGTTTTGATTATAGGGACCTATGTGCAATTTACCCAATTGAAAGGCTTAACTTGAAATTTGCACATGTTGAGATGTTCCTCTGATGTTGAGACATCATGAGAATCTTTTTGGAAAAGTTTGAGGGATTTCCCAAGCTAGGGCACCAAGGTGCAGCTGTGGAAGCAATCCCGGTGCTTGAAACCCTAAATTGGGGTAAAATGCAATTTACCCAAATTAAGGGATGCAAATTGTAAAATATGTCATCTAATGTATCTTTTTAGACTCTTTCCATCATTAAGAGAAGAAATGATGAGGGAGTCACCTCAATTGAATTATCAAGTTATGAAATATACCTTGTGATTGAATAATCAGGGTATATGTGCAATAGTTCTTTATGTATGTACCTTATTATTAGATTTCTCTTCTTTGCCTTCTTTTTCTAAGACCTTAAGACAAGGTTGTCCTTAGGATAAAGAGGAAGGGACGATCAAGTAAAGAAGGAGGGACCTAGTTGGAATTATGGACAACTTATGAACTAATGTTGAGAATTCTACCCTTAGTATATATACCCTCAACTTCTCTAAGAAAAGGAACTTGCCCTTCGTTCCTTCACTGTTCCATTTCACCAAAAACGACCAAAGACTGCCCTGGAGCTAAGGAGGACGACCAAAGGAAACAAGGTAGGTTTGGGACCCTTCTTCTTGCCTAATTCTATGGTTAGAACTCGAATTCAAGGTCAATTTGGTGACTAACTCACGAAACTCTACCTTTCTAGCCATCTATTTTCGTTCTTCCTTGGAGTTTTAACCTTGGCCAACCTGTGGGCACTCAAGGACGCCATTAGAGCTTGGAGCTTGAAAGCTTGGAGCTCAAGAAGCAAACTTTAGGCGGGTTTTATAACTCTAAACCCATGCTTTACTATATACATCTCTTATATGCGGTTAGATGATAGCTCTTCATGTTTCCCTACTTTTTCCTGCTATTTTGCAAGCAAATCCATGGGATATTCGTACTGTTCTTGAGCTATGAGATGAAGGCGTGATTTCCAAGAAAAACCCACCGCTTTTCACTTCCTTAAACGGTCTCAAAAGTTTGCTCTCTCAGTCTCAAGACCGCGAGGTGAGCAAACGGTCTCGAGACCGCGACAGGGAAAACGGTCTTCAAGACCGTGTGTCCCCGTTGACCGAGCGTGGACCGTATAAGAAATTTGTTCCTAATTATATAGGCTAATTACCCTCAAATTTTGGGAGGCTAACTCTAAGGGAATCGGGAGATATGACCTTTTTAAGTAACAACGTTATTTGAATTTATTCCTGATTTTCAAACGGTCTGAAATTGCATTTTTGGGCAAACGGTCTCAAGACCGTGTATGGTCGTTGACCAGGCGTTGACCGTATGAGATTACTGTTCAAAATTATGTTAATTAACAACTCACCAAGTTTGATGGTCTAATTCCAAACGGGCTAAGAGTTGAAGGGTGAATACTAGGGTTAACCCTAGGTGAAATCAGTACTGAAATTATGGTGACCTAGTTAGGGTTTTTAGGGTTGATTGACCTAAACGGTCTCAAGACCGTTTGGGGGTCATCCAAACGGTCTCAAGACCGCGAGGGCAATCAACCATGACCGTTTGGATGTCTGGGGTCAAGAATAGTTGACCAATTGAAGGTACAATTACACCAAATTACATTGCAATTAAATATTGATATAATCATCAACTCAAATTGTTCAACCTTGATGAATTTCCACTAGAATCCAAAATTGGATGGGCAAACGGTCTCAAGACCGTTTGGAATTCATCCAAACGGTCTCAAGACCGAGAGGACAATTACCCAAGACCATTTGAAGGTCTAGGGTTAAGTAATTGGACCAATTGAGGACCTAATTGCAAATAAGTTATCAATTTAATTAAAATTCTGTTTTGTGGTTCAATCATTGTTCAACCCCTATCAAATCACCTTAGTCTTTGATGAAATCTTGGGAAAACGGTCTCAAGACCATTTGGGGTCCACCCACATGACCTCAAGACCGTTTGGGCCAAGTTTGGGCCCAATTGGAGCTCAATTGAAGGGTTCAACCTTGTATTGAGTCACATTGTTAAGTGATGATGGGTGAACATTGATAGACCCTAATTGAGTCGACTTCAACCCTAATTGGTCAACAATTGAGGGTCAATTGAATGACCAATTGGTTAAGCATAACCTTAATTAACCCAATTCATAAGTGTTCATCATAGCTTTAACCTTTTGAGGGCTTCAACTTTGGTTGACATTAGGTGGTAACCTTTGATTTTTGTTGTTGAAGGACCAAGCGGCTATGACCATGAGAGCCTTGCGGTCTCAAGACCGTGAGAGGGCTCGTGGTATCAAGACCGTGAGGGGGCTCATGGTCTCAAGACCGAGAGGAGGCTCATGGTCTCAAGACCGTGAGGGGCCTCGCGGTCCTGAGGTCAAAGTGGGCAAACGGTCTACATAGTTTCTCGGTCTTGAAATCACATGATGGCTCGCGGTCTTGAAGTAGGTTGAGGGGGGCTCGCGGTCTTGGAAGAGGTTGAGGGCTCGCGGTCCTAAAGTCAAAATAGACTAAACGGTCAACACACCCTCGCGGTCTTGAAAAGTCAAAATTGGCTAAACGGTCAACACTTTCAAACGATCTCAACTCAATTGAAGAATGATGGTTGGAGGTCAATCAATGTGATTCAAAGTTGACTTCTTTCAATCAATTGATGAAATAAATGGTTCAATGTTGCCCTAATCAAACCCTAATGATAACCTAGGATATTAATGGCTAATTGACTAATATTTTGACCCTAATGATGATCAATGGGGTGAATTACCAAAATACCCCTGAAGGGTAAATTGAGTAATACCTTGATCAAATCAAACCCTAATCACATGATGGTGATGATTTAGCTATGTTAGCTTATGATGACTCAATCCAACCTGATTTAGAGGGATGTTGACATCACCTAATAGTATGAGGAGAGAGAGTACTTCTAGAGAGAGAAAGTACTTCTAGAGAGAGAAAATACCCTTTTTAAGTGGAAACTCAATTAAAGCATCTCCAATGCACATGAGTGAGCATAATTAGGGTATGATCCACCTGTGTGAGGTCATAGAAACCCTAATTATGATAAATGATGAACCTTTAACTAATCTGAGAGCATCAGTGATGATGTTACCCACACATAATGATGATATGAGTTCAATTCACCCTAATGTGAATAGTAAACCCTAATTCAAGGGTGATGACATATAATATGAATAGTAAACCCTAATTCAAGGGTGATGACATGTAATATGAATAGTAAACCCTAATTCAAGGGTGATGACATGTAATATGAATAGTAAACCCTAATTCAAGGGTGATGACATGTAATATGAATAGTAAACCCTAATTCAAGGGTGATGACATGTAATGTGAATAGTAAACCCTAATTCAAGGGTAATGGCATGCATTTGAGTATTAAACTCCAATTAATGAGAATTAGAGATTTAACTCTTATGACAAGAATGGGAAGTATATTCCTTATTTCTGTATTACCTTTATCAGTTGTTTTAACCATGTAAGTTCTGATATGAAGGTAATCATATCCAGGTATGGATGTTGATGTTATTTCATTAAAGGCATGTTGTTAGCCTTATGAATAAGTAAATTAATCTGATGCCTTGTCAATGGCATCCTATGATGATAATGGGCTGTGAGAGCCATGAATACCATCAAGGTCATGCTTTAGAGATGACTTGTGATGAGGATAATGAGAAATGATGATTGACATGAGTTAGGCCTGTTACATTTAGTATTCTTCTTTTATAGCTGTTATGCTACTGTTATTGTTTGAAGAACAATGTATGCTGTTAAAGAATACTGAATGTACCTAAATAATCAAGTATAATGTAGAGTCCTGATCATAGATCCATCATTGTCAGAAATTAAGTGATGGTGAAACAGGTTTTCCTCAGGGAACTCCTGGAGCACATACTTTTGAGTATGTGGGGTACATGGATGTGTAGAACCTTACATCCTAGTGTAGGAAAGTGATGTAGATGTGTAATCCATCCATCCTTCACTATAATTCCATACCGTATCAGTGGTAGGTAAACATGAAACCTCCTGATGATGAAGAAAGCACAGATATCTGTATCAGTGGTAGGTAAATATGAAACCTCCTGATGACGAAGAGAGTACAGAACGCCACTGTGACTCTAGAATAGCGAAGGACCAGTTTACCCTGGTGAGCTATAGTAGTAGAGACACGAGATGTCCTACAAGTGATCCTCTTACTGACTGAGGAAGGTGAAGGTCATGAGAATCCGGCTCTCTTAATGACCTATGTATGATACTGATGTGACTTCTCAGCGATCAGTTGGAGTATGAGTGGTATGCCTCATCTCCACAGGGCATAATGTTGTTTGTAAAACATAATCAACCATGTAGTATAACTTGTTAGAGATGACTCCAAGTTAGTTGATTGATGTTACATTGCAATAACGTTTATATTCTCCATATCTCCTAAAATTGTAGAGATCTTGTTATACCTGCAAATGTTATTAATTACTTTGAAGGTTTTGCTGCTTAAGATATTCTTTGATGTTATATTAAAGCTTCTGGCAGAGAGTTATAACTCTCGCTGGGACAATTAAGTATAATTGTCTCACCCCGTAGACTTCAACTTTTTAGGTGGACGTCGGAGACGAAGGAATCAACCTACAGGTGACCAGTCTCAGCAGCAGCAGCACCAGGGGCAGTAGTAATCTCAGGTGGAGATTTGTCCTGCCATGTGGCGTAGTTAGAGTCAGTCCTATGTGTCCTCTGCACTCTCAAGTCTTGGAGTCTTGTGTTATGTGACCTTGAGATTTTGTATCTTGATGTATATAATTACTCAAGAAGTAATTATCCTGAGATGTAAACAGTTTATCTCACTTTATGAAAGAAGCTTTTATGGATTCAAGCTCTTGTCTCGAAAAATTTTAATTTCCCGTGATTTTTGTCTTCCGCTGATTACCGATTCGCTTCCGCTAAGTTGTAATCGTGTTTATGTCATGGTTTGGAGATCAGAGCCCATAATAGCTCTCTTGAGGTTTATTAAAGTCTTCCTTGTCTGTACCACTTTAATTTTCTTTCTCTTACTTGACCATTCAGATAGATTACGTTCTAAATTTTCCCTTCTAGGGTTTCATCATCATATTGTGTGTCATTATTACATTCACTAGATGTCTCTACCATGGTGGTTATGCATCATATATGATTCATTTTATTATCAGTTCATCCCACATTGCTCTCATTAAGTGATATATGAAAGAGAAGATGATTCTAAGACTTAGAATTCTTATCATCAAACATTCCCTTATTACATTTCTCATATGTAGGTTTAATTAGTTATCAACAAGGATACTTGACTAATTAGTACTTGCTTGAATCTCAAAACCTCTTTCTTTTATAATCTATATTACTCCATCATGTTTCAAACCATTCCTTATTATCCATAATCCTATTACCATATACTGTTCTTCCACCTTTCATCTTTAACTTCTAATTTTCTCTTATGATCATGTTGCTTTTTCATGTGTATGATCATGTGTACCATGTTGCACATATTTCTTTTTATCCTTCTACTAATGTGAAGTTGAAATTCTAAATCAATATTCTCCCTACTAGTTTCACCTCATGTTTAATACATTACATATCATTCATTTTCAATCAAACGGCTCATGCATGGGTCAAACTTAGTTTCTCTTTCAATAAAGTTTTTCCTTCTTGAATATAGTCTACCCTTGTATGACATATTCATTTGTTTAGCTACACTTTTGTTGTTCTTTTAGAAACTAGTTTTTGTTCTATAGAGACTTAGAACCCCAAAGATAGTAAGGATGAATGTATTAAACTTTATAATAAAGGTATACATTCCATACTCTCAATTATATCATGTAACCCTCATTCCTTAATCAAGCTCATCATTTCTAACATTTCTCTTTGTTTCAACTAAGTTTCTTGTCCCAGTCTTATGATTTACATGTTCATCTAATTATCTTTATTTTAACTCTTCTGAAGACTCTTCACTTCTATGTACTTATTGTATACTCAACTCTTTTCTTCTATTTTGTCTTTGCTTTGGAGTACATAAAAGCATTGTACTTGATTATATGATCCATTCCTCATGATTGATTCTTACTATCTTAGACCTTACATACTTTTCTCATATCTTTTCAATATTTCATATTTAGAGTTCATATAATACTAATCATTAAACTTAACCTGAACCTTATGTCGTGTTCCTTTATTCCCAATTAAGGGTTTCTCATATCAAACCCCAAAGCTTGATCTCAGATATCAGTTCCAACTGATTCTTAGCTATTCTAATCTTTCCCATATGCTTCAACATATTAGTGTATGTACATTCTCACTATGATGTGTGTCTAATTTATCCAGATTCTACTCTTATTATATTTTCAATATGAGTCATTAGATCCCAGTAACGCATCCTGCCATCCGGACCAGGACGAACCTATAGTCCTGAAGCCAAGAGCCACTCAGGATTAACCAACTCCTATTAATCTCAAACATTTGGAAAGAATATCCACTTAGGTCAAACTCATTTAAACATAACTTCTGCTCTACTTAATACAAAGAATATAAACAACAACTAAATTACTTCATGATACATAATAATATAAAAGAACCATAAATATTCTACAAGTTGATAATCTGAATTCATACATATCAGATCATTTCTATTTATCTCCAATCAAAGAAGCAATATAAATCAAGAGTTGTATCACATTCTGTGTTTAATCTCTTACTACTTCATTACTTTCCGATCTCCTAACCTTAAGATTTCTAGGGTTTCTCTCTAGCCCATCCTTCCTCTGCATACCTGGACAGGGAGCCACTACTACAGAACCTACCTTTACTGTCGGTTATTTAAAGCCTTTAGTGTCAGTTTCTAAGCGACACCTATGTGGGTGACACTAAAAGCTCACCCATTAGGCGTCGGTTCCAAAACCGACGCCCAAACTCTTCGCGCGCCACCGAAAATGCACCATCATGGGACTATAGGCGTCGGTTATTAGATAAGAAACCGACGCCCAAACCCTTCGCGCCATAGAAAGGGTGCCATCTTGGGTTAACCCAGAGAAGAATAGATAGAGTAGCTTGATACTGGTCAATCTAAGTATTCAGATACCAGGCCAGGGTATCCAAATACCCATACTTCCCAGAGCTATAGACACATCACCTCCTATCTACCACACTTATAATGCTAACTTTCTATCCTAAAGGTCCCTAACAACTCAGCCTAAGCTCTGATACCAAAAAGATGTCACACCCACATCCCACGATTACCACTAATAATGAGATGTGGGCATAACTTTGAGGATTATACTTAATAAAAGTTCACTCCTTTACCTTTTTTTTCCTTTATTTCAAACTCTTTGTTTTATCGCATTCAATCACATAAACAAACTTTGCAAGAGAATTAAACTTTTATTACTCTAATATGATCTCCACATAATGATACACAACCATACATTCATTATGTTTCTCACACTTCCATGTACATACGACATGACAATCATATACATTCTCTCTTATCAAGGAAACAAATATACAAACACCATTTACAACTCTCTCACATCTATACAAGGACCTAGAGTGACAGGGACTGACTAAACTAAACAAATAGTATACTTAACTCCTATGGTAGATCTAATCTGATGCATTGACCTTCTTCAAGTCCACGTGGTTTCCCTAAAAATCATGAGTAGAGGGGTGAGCCTACTCGCTCAGAGAATGAGTACTTCAAAGAAACAATTTAAAGCACTTATATAATTATAGATATATTGTCGAGCAACTGATACAATTATAACAACAGTAAGCTTTAAAGAGTCTAATCATTGACAATCATAGATACTATAGGATACTCTAGATATCTACAAGAGTGAACCAATATATGAATATGCTTGATTGATCATAAAGAGAACTAATAATTCAAAAACATAAAATGAATAATTGAATAACTGTGCACACTTGTTTAACCTCTCATTCATCTTATTATGCCTTGAACCCACATGAGGTGTACTAAAACATGTGAAAGAATCACAACAAGCTACGATCTCACTGTACAAGGCTTAGAAGCATGCCCGAGTTCCTAATCCTATCTCTTGAGTAAGACCCTGTCTGCAGCGGGCCTCAGCACGTCTGCCTCTCTGCGACTAATAAGAGCGGCCGGATATCTCAGACTCCACCTCTCAACTTGGGTCCTCAGGCGGTGAGTCAAAGCCCTCATGATTATTGTTCATTAGTGGACCTACTGATCAATGATCACTCAACATGTAACACAGGTATCACCAACATCCTCAGTTGGTGTTGGCTACCACACAACTATAAGGAGTCTTCCCTACTGGTTAAGACCCCCACACCCTACTGGTGCACTCCAGCTTACCTTAATTTGGACTAACTCTAGTCGGGAAACCGTTTCCTCCTCACAATGCAGGCCTCATCCTATGAGGATTCTACAACGTTAAGGGCATCTACATGTCTAATTCACTCTTTAAATTCACAATTCAATCATCACATCAATGAATCTTTAATCAACTTTGTAAATTGTTCATTTCATAGACCATCTGATAACATATACCACAACTAAACTATTATGCATCACCACATCTCAAGCTGAGAAACATTGAAATCACAATACTTGTTTCACTAAACACCATATCATTAGGGTTTCATTTAACTCATTCACTTATCCCATAACTCACATAAGGATTGAATACATCATAACATCATTTAATAAAAATTTCTCTCAGCAGTTCACATATAAGCGAATATATATATATATAATATATATATATATATAATATATATATATATATATATATATATATATATATATATATATATATATATGAAAGCCTATAATAAACTGAACTAGGGTTTCCATGCCAAATGAAATGCAAGATCTTATCTGACATATATGTAATTCACATACAAATAAAACAATCATTCAAAACCAAGGAGATTCAACTAGGCAACTTCTTTATTCAATTATACAACAATTTCTGTCATAGCCGAAAATCTTAGATTTTAGTATATTCATGTAACCTCTATAATTACTTTAAAATTTCTCATTTAGATGGATTGCAATCATTTCTATTGTAATTTCATAATCAGAAATTCATCCTAATAGAGAAATAATCCATTTCATATCATCTTGCAAAAGCTAGATCAAAAAGGCAACTTAGGGTTTGTACTCGCATACTAAGAAATTGAAGATATTTGATGATTTGACTCATTTTCATGCAATCTACTATTTAAAGGAAGTACCCACTCACCCTAAGGTGTGAAAACACCCGAAAAACGTAGCCCGTCTCTAAAGATCTCGAATCCATAGCAAGAATCTATCAAAATCCGTAGTTTCATTTTCCTTTTAGCCCTAAACGAGGTCTGTTGAATGTAGAAGACGAAGGTCAGAGGTTAATCCAAACCTCAAGGTCGCTGGATCAAGGGTTCCAATCAAGGGGAAATGAAGAGAAGCAAGAATCCACAGTTAAAACTACTTACCAAGTCGAATCTATAACAACCCTTTTGGATTTCCGTCATTCTTCACATTCTTCCCCAAAAATTGCCCTATCAATCACCTTCCAATCTGCCCCCTTATTGAGCAAGATGTCTAGGATGATAGAGGATTGAGTCGTGGTTCCAACGTACTTTGTTTCATTGAAAATGGATAAATATAGCTCTAGATAAGATCATTTTACGATTTGTTGTCCTGGGCAGCGTCGGTCGTGGACGCGGTGTCGATGCAGCATTGGTTGTGGTCCTAGCATGGCGGGTCATGGTGTTGACACAGCGTCGGTCATGGTCCTAGCATCGCAGGTTCTGGTGTCGACACAACGTCGCGGTCGTGATGTCAACCGCGGTCGTGGTGCTTTGTATATGTTTACTAAAAAGTGCATAACTCTCTCATTTTAACTCCGATTTGGTTCATTCATTTTTTTTTGGATTCATAATTGTCTTATGTAAAATCCTATTATATTATTTTGATAATATTATCAAATAAAAAATTATTTATTAATTTGTCCCTCCAATGTCATTAACTCTCTACTTGCACACATGTATGGGTTAATGCTATATTAACTCCAACTCGGATCTTTATAGTATGCTTAAGTTATGATTATGAGTTGCCCAAACAAGTATTATGGTTACCAAGTGAAGATAAATCACAACATAGAATATTACTAATAAAAACATGGCAAGCATTAAGATTATCTTAAATCTCTAGGATTACCAACAAAGCTAGGAACGGGTTGTAACACTATTCCTCATGGACATAGACTCTCACAACAAGGATTTGGCGCCAGAGCCACTCCAGATGACTCATTCCTAAATCTAGGATCTAACCATTAAGGTATCAATCTACACTTTGGAAATCCTTCTCATAATTCATTATTATTACTACAAGGAGATCCATTTTATTTCACTAGTGTGGACCTCGGGGAAACTCATGTTGTTCAGGGAACCTAACTTGATGTGTCATAATTTCATTTGTTATTAATCTCTTCTACGCATATTAAAATGTCAAAACATCATGTATCATATGTGTGTATTCTCATATAACTAGAATAACATGAAATCGATTAGGCTTATTAAAAAGACAATGATTAAAGCAAGAAGCATAACAAATATGTAGTTTTCAACACATATGATTATTTCCATTTTCTACATCATCTCATAGCAGTTATTATCAGTGGCTTTTAGCCTGAGACATAATCTCATTGTCTAGCATTTACCCCATCAAGGTTTTATCATCATTAGTGGGCTTTCATCCTAAGACATAATCTCATTGTCTAGCACTTACCCTCATTAGGGTTTTCAAATGTAATCAGTGCATGTTAAATTCAATCTCAACATATTTCTTAACCATTCATTTCATATCACAATTCTCATCATGTATTAATAGAGACATTGGAACTAGAAATAATAGAATCACATAGACGTATCATGTCATAAATCTTACTTAGAATAGGTTCATCATGCAACATATACTTATTCCATTGATTTCTATACATATGAATAAATCTCAATGCATAAACATGCATAACACACTTAATAATCCTCACTTACAATTTACCACTCTTCAGTTAGGGATACTATTCAACACATAAATGATCTCATTAGAAATGCATTGGAGAAGGCTATTCTCATAATACAAGTATCATATCATACAATTACGATCCAAATGCACATTCTTATAAACCAATTCATATCCTTGAATATTCATCATGTAATTGGAATAAATTATACTCGTACACATTCCTTAATTCCTCATTTGATTTCAATACTCAATAAAATTACATAGGTCATCGTTTTAGGGTTAGAGTTAGGTTATTAGATCCCTCTACTAGTTTTCATCATTTTTCTTTCATTTCATATTCATTAGTCTCAACTTTTCTCATTTCATGTTTACTATTACTCTTAGAGCATAACATTCTAAAATTACTAAATGCAAAAGGTTTCTCTCATTGATATCCTTTATAGTCTGATTTTACTATATTCTTTTATTTTAGGGCAACCAAGATATACATAATGTAAAAAGATAAGGACTTCCTGATACTTGTTTTATTAATATTTTATTCATTACATATCATCACAAATCATATCACCCTTTTCCACTCCTTATTTTGCATCTAGATACTTGTAACATGTCATTTGACTCATAACGACATATTAGCATTTCTTCTTCTTACTCTTTAGCCTATATTCATCTCTTGATTCATCATTAAGCGAATTGGATAAAAGTGTAGGATTCATGTGGGGTTTATTCATATTCTATATGTTATACTGGGATAAAGAGAGGCATTCTCTCCCCCTCTCACATGCCCGTGGCGGAGGCCGAACGTTCGGGAGGGTGATAAACCAAGGCGGAAGCTGAGATTCGAACCCGGGTCCCTTCATGAGGAGACACCGTGCTTGACCACTTGAGCCACTCCATGTCGGCTCTATACGTTATACTAGAATACATGCATTAAGCTTATATAATTTTAATAAGGCCTATCACCTTCAAATGATGTAATAGTGTCTACAAATCGAGAATTTGATCACATTTTTAAGATAATACACAACATTGATGAATATATCTCATGCTTAGTTCAATACTAGATTTCTAGTGTTGAAGAAGTCATCTTAGTTCAACACACCATAAGTATCATATCATTCCTTAATATCATTAAGGTGCACAATATTCACACACATGTAAATCCTGATTCCCATTTCCACATCTTTAATTCATCAATCATAAGTATACATTAATTCAATGACACATTTGATTCAATCCTTCAACACAAACCCTAGATAGGGAAGATCACCCCCTCATTCGGATTCTTGTGTATATATCATATTCAATTTCAGTATGATTCAACAATACACTTATATAATTTATTCTAATACAATTCAAATATGATTCTATACATGTCAATTCAATTCCCAAGCATATCGTCCATGGGGCTGATTTTTAGGCAATATTCACATGAAACATCATAATCCTATATCCATAGAATTTTCCATGTAATTTCAATCAATATGTTAGGAACTAAGAAAGTTTAATTCAATGAGAAATACTCAATTTTAGTAGAATTTGATTCCCTAATACCTTTCCAAATCAATACCCAATCACATAGAAATACAAGCAAGGTTTCTGATTATTTTAGACGGATAGAATTAGGCTTTCAACAAGAATATAGAGCATAAGAGGGAGGAAAACACTCACCAAAGGTGACAAGCACCTTAAAAACATCGGTCAAACTCTGAATTTCTAAAAATCCAATCAAACCCTAGCAACTGAATCCATTTCTTCTTCCTCAAACTCAGAAACTCTAGAAATGGAGATTAGGAGAGAAAGAGTGATAAAAGGGGAAGATTAGATATCACTTTGAATCAAATCTGAGGTGGGACAGAATATTGACATGTGAGAGAAGATTCACCATGGAGGACTATGAAAAGAAGCTAAACTTGATTTCATCGTATCTCAGACAGTGAAATGCTAGGCCAACATCTCCACCACTTTCTTCTCTCAAAATCCATGCTCTTCTCTCTCTCTATGATTTCATTTCTCTAGAATGGATCACAAAATATGAGAGCACCTTGGGTGCTAGGTTTCTAATATAGATCAATTAAGGTGTCTGGATCAATTGCAAATTGATCAAACTTACACTTTCTTTTAATCAATAAGCTTTTCTATCATAAATTATGTTACTGAAAATCATTTACTTAATATGTCAAAACTCCTTCAAAAATTATGAAAATTTAGGATGTTGTGGAACTGAGTATTTCCGGGATACTTCAAAAAATTTATAGCAATTAGAGTTACCAATACAAAAATAAAAATCAAATACTAACTGCTATTTTTAAACTAGAATGCATGGTCGACTGAGTTTGTCCAGGAGAAACTCGATCGACACCACACACTTTAGAATTAAAAAATTATCCAAATATTATGAAAATTTCACAGAGTGTCTAAAATAGAGTTCAAATAAGTACTTAGCATTTCAGATCAATTGAAAGAACCAATAGAAAGATAAAATTCAAATACCACGCTGCTATATTTCAATATGAATACATGGTCAGCTGAGTTTGTCCTGGGGAAACTCGGCCGGCAAGCAAGTCACATAATTATTCAAAATGATGATATTTTTCAAGAATTATTAAATTTGAGTTATGCAAACTGTATCAAAATTTTAACTAAATCATAGTTGTATACAAAATAGTGAAAATTATTTAGTGAACCACTATACTTTTTGAATTCTATATTCATATACTATAAAAACCCTAATTTTGGCCAATCAGGGTTTTCAATTATCAAATCCTAATTATTTAAAATAACATTATATTTAGAGTTTCTTATTAGGATTAAAGAATCAAGATTAGAATACCATCATTAATTAAGATTTAAATAATTATTAATCTTTTTCAGCCTATAATCATCCAAGTAAACCCTAATGAGATGGTTAATATGAAAATAGTTTGTTATAATAACTATATGATGAGGATGATGAAGTATGTAGTAAGTTGAGATACCCAATAGGAGAATTGCATGGTTAGGTAGAATATCCTCAAAACCTATACTTTTATGTGTTATGATATAGAAGAGTAAGTATTGAGGTGATTGATTCCATACATGGTTCTATTAGGGTTAGGGTTTCTCATGTAGCAGATTAGGGTTACCAATTAAACAATCACCAAAAACCCTAGAGACATCAACTCCCACTTTATTTGAGTATGTCATAGTTTAACATCATAGTTATGATACACATATAAGCATCATCATATAACCAACAGCTCATATCAACCACTAGAGATAGATGCATGTAACATTCAATACCCATTCATGTAGTGACCATCATGATCATCTTGGTGTAGCGACCATTACCATAGGTCAGGGTAACAACCACTACCATAGGTGTCAAGCATGTGAAGCAACCGTCACCACTACTAGTGTATCGACATAAATTTCATAGCAAGCAAGTGTTACGATCGCAACACAACCTTAGGCATGTGTAGAGACCACAACACATCCAAGTACTTTGCCTGTAACACAACCATCAATAAGAGTAGAAACCAACATAACTATAACAAGCATTGCGACCATAACGGTGCAGATGTAGCGACCAAGATGATTAGGGTTAGCTATGTAGCTCCTACAACACCTCTTTTTGAACACATCACCAACACAAAACAAGGTGCATCGACCACAACAAGAACCAACATGGTAACAAACCAAAACATCAGATTGAGGTAATAATCATAAGCATCACATCAAAGTATAGCACCCACAAAAATACTGAATATGTATCGACCACAACAAACATGAGATATCTAGAGACCAAGGATCAATAATGAGTGTAGTGACCATCGAGGTCAAGCTACCACAACAACACTTAACCATCATCAAAACAGGGATAGACCACATCTAAAATAGATGATGAACGTTAAGAAAACCAAGCATTATCAAGGAGTAAACTCCATACAATATGGACATCAAAACCCTAAATCAAGCGTTACAAAGATGAACATGAAAAACCATGATGATGGAAAGAGAATCCATTCATCCAACTCAAAAAAGTAGAGATCACAAACCTCAAAACTCACTTAATCATGATGATAATCATAAAGGGTCAAATTGCATGTAAGAACATCATTTCTCCATCACTTTCCAATCAGGTTCATGAAATTAGGGTTTAGGAAAGAGAGTAATCCATATAAGAGTACTACAAAATTATAAACCCTAGATCATAAGAACATCATATAGCATCTTAAATTCACGTTTAGATATTATAATAGTAGCATGCAAGCAAAGTAATGGTGCAAAATAATAGAAGATGGGAAATTTATATAACCCATATTAGATTGAAGATAAAGCCCCAAAAGCCACGAAATCCAAAGAAGAAGAAGATCTCCAACTTGGATCAACAACTCAACCACAATATCACCTCAAGAAGAGAAGAAAATCCCAAGGTTAAGGGAGAGATCAAGAAAGAGAACTCAAACCCTAAGCAGATTAAGAGGAGAACAAGAAAAAAGAGGGCTTGTTCTCACATAGGTACCACCATGGTCAAACCATAATCTCCAACCTTTGTGAAGATCATCAATATAGCCACCATGGTTGCACTATAGTCTCACAACCAAGAGGGAAAGAAGAAAGGAATGTTTTCAAAGTAAAACGTGATCAAGGAGATAGAACCACTAACCAAAAAGAGAAACCACAAAAGATCACCACATGGAAGATTATCAAGCTTAAGATCACCACATGCAAGGAGGATCATCCACCAAAGCTCCAAGATCAATCCTCTCAAGCTCCACCAAGCTCCAAGGTCAGCCAAGTAAGAAGGAGGAAGAGGAGAGAGCTATAAGGATTGCTTGCATGTTGAAGAGAGAGCTCATATACAAAAGGGGTAGGAGGGAGGTAAGGATATGAAGTGTCAAGATGTTAGGGAATCAAGAGGACACTTGTTACACCCCAATCTCACAATTACCATTAATTATGAGATTAGGGCATAAATTGAGGATTTAACATAATACAAAGATCACCCTTAACTTTTTCTTCTTTTTCAAACTCTTTTTTTTCTCACATTGAACCACAAACTAGCTTTACAAGGGAATCTAAACTTTGATTTCTCTAATCTGATTTCAACAGTAAAAAAAATGAATGTATGAACATTCATTATGTTTCTCACACTTTTAATGACATAAGACGTGCTGATTTGCATATATTGCTAAAAGAGGAATAATGTTATACATCATCATTTACAACTCTCTATTATTTCTTTATAAGGACCTAGAGTGACAAGGACCAACTGAAACTTAACTATACTTAGACTTAACTCTTGTGGCAGATCTACTCTGATGCAATGGTATCTTCAAGTCCACGTGGTTTCCCTAAAAATTTTGAGTACATGGGTGAGCCTACCCACTCAGTGAATGAGTACTTCAAAGAAACAATCTAAAGCACTAATATAATTATAGATATACTTTTGAGCAACTAATATCAATTATAGCAGCAGTAAGCTTTAATGAGATTGATCATTTACAATTACAAATATGGCAGGATACTCTAGATATCAACAAGAGGAAATCAATATATGAGCATGCTTGATTAATTTCAAAGAGAACTAATAATTTATAAACATACAAAGAATAATTGTTGGGAAAATATACTCGGATCTTTATTAGCCTTTCTTACTTATAAGAAACTCTTTAAAACTTATATTATCATATTTTAGCCGATGCCCTAATCATATGCAGTGTACTCTACATATGAAGACTCGTAGCGAACTACACTCTCACCATACAAGACTTAGCTGACACACCCGAGAATGCTAAGCCTAACTACGTCGCCGGTCTGCACCAGGAAAATGTCTCTCTGGCCTCGGCACACCTATTATGCCGTAAAAACTGGACTCCTCCTCTAACCTGAGCACACAGGCAGAGAGTCAAGCCACCTATTGGATTTACTGAACTCTAGTGCCACTAGAATCTCTAGTTGATGTTGGAAACTACATTCTGTATTTTTAAGGAGACTTCCACTAGGGCTTCGTCCCCCGTACCACCTGTTAGTACATTCTGACGCCCCTATATTGGACACTACTAGGGTAATGTCATTTCATCTGTACGACACAGACCTCTCATAGGGAATCTATGGTGTTCAGGGCTCTTAAGTATATTATTTTATTATTCTTGGAAAGCACTTACTATATTTTATCTTTTCCGTTACTTATACTTGACTCTAGTATCTCTATGGTACCGTGTCTATTTATTTGAAGTTTATAACACAAGATGTATATCATTCTAAACTTGGTAGAGCAATATACTCAAAATACTATAATATACTGCGAAATCAACATTTTATACCTGTAGGTAGACTAAAACTTTTAAATAATAGAATACATGTCCACTTGATACTTTATACACTAGAATCATGCAATTGAACATCTTAATACACTTATAAGAGTTAATTACTTGACATATGAGTAATCTTCATTTGCACCTGTAAATTATTTGTATTATTTATACTTTCTTAGAAAATGTGCACGTCACCCCAAATCTTGAGTTGTGCATCACATAACATATCTTAGTTTAGCTCTATAAACCATACATTTCATAGACCATATGATAACATTTACCACAACTAGACTGTTAAATATCACCATATCTCATACTAAGAACATTGATATCAAAATACTTGATTCATTGAACATCCTATCCTTAGGGTTCATTTACCCCATTAACTTATCACATGGCCCTCATAAGGATTTCATGCGACATAAACATTCACTGAATAAAGACTACTATCAACAAATCATATAAAATCAATATATGTATGAAACCTTGAAACTGAGCTGAATTTGGGTTTCCATGCCATTCACTGAGATAACATGCATCAATAATAAAATTGAATAAATAAAGTCTATCGTGTCAAGAAAATCTGTTCAAATAGATTTCACGATATCTATTCGCAAATATCCAACTTTCCTCACATCTAAGGTTTCACCCTCTTTACTGAGATATCAATCAAACACTATTCAACTTAAATGAAATCCAAGATAGTATCTGACATATATGTACTATGAATTCAGATAAAAAATCATTCATAATCAATGGGATCTAGATAAACAAATTTCTCTATTTAATTATACAACAATTCCAGTCATAGACAAATTCCCTATATTTCAGTTCACTCTTATAACCTCTGCGAATACTTAGGGAATTCTCGTTAGGATGTATTGTATACATTTCTAATATGATTTATCATCTGAAATTCATCCAAACAAGGGAAGAATCCGTTTCATATCATTTTGCAACAACTTCGATCAAACACACAATTCAAGGTTTGTAGTCGCATACTAAGCAATTAAAGATTATGAGTGATTTAACAAATTTTCATGCAATATACTATTTAAAGGAAGTTACCACTCACCCTAAGGTGTGAAAACCCCTTAAAAATGCAGCTCATCCTTAAAAATCTCGATCTCATATCAAATCCCTAGCAATTCACCCGATTCTTCTTCCTTTCAACTCGAAAACCCTAGAATTGGAGATTAGGAGTGAAAGAGTGATAAAAGGACTTGATTTGATATGATTTCAAATCAAAACAAGGGAGGAACGGAATCTTGACATCTGAGAGAGGATTCACCATGAAACTATATCCAAAGAAGCTAAACTTACATGATTTCATCATTCCTTGGACCGCAAAACCCTAGGTCAGCATCTCCATCACTTTCCTCTCTCAAGCCCTAACTCTCCCTCTCTCACTAGGATTTCATTTTTATGGAATGAATCACAAATTATGAGAGATCCTTGTATGTTAGGTTGACCATATAGAGAAATTGAGCTGCTTGGGTCAATTGCACATTGACCCCTCACTATACTTTCTCTTATTTTAGCTAAATTGTTTGTCATAAAAATATTAATGTAATTCACCTACTGATAAGGTCTAAACGCATCCAAAAATTATTAAATTTTATATGTTATTTATGATTGAGTTTTAGATTTCCAGTTAAACTTTCAGATCATTTGGAGTTACCAATAAATAACTAAAAATAAAAAACTACACTACTAAAAAGCACTCAGTCAGCATTTTGGTCAAAGTATAGTTCAACCAAGAACCACATTCAAAGAATACTCAAATATTCTTAAATTTTTCTCCAATATGAATGATTTAGTTATACATATCATATCCAAAATTCAATTAAATACAAAATTTGTAGAAAATATGAAAAATCATTTACCACACTGTTATCCTGATCAAATTCCATATTCATGTACTATCAAAACCCTAATTTTTGTCGATTAGGGTTTACATTTCTCAAACCATAATTCTTCAAACTAAAATCACAGTTAGAGTTTCTTCTTAGGTTTGAAACATCACAATTGATCTACTATCATTAATCAAGTCTAAACGATGTTCAATCTAATCAAGCATGTAATCATTCAAGTAAACCCTATTTTAATAATTAAGCACAAATGTGGTCATTAAAATTCTCACCCCCTTAAAAAGTTTCATCCCCGAAGCATAAATACACAAATAAAGTATATTCAAAGTTTATTTTAAGCTTCTGAAATCTTACATGTCATTATATTCTTGTATTTCATACTTGAATGTATTTTTCAACGTTAAGTCCTTTATTTCTTTTCTAATCACAACATGTTAAAACAATTCTCAATGATAACAAACAAATTCTCTATGCCACAATCAATCATAGAGTAGATAGAGAAGCAACCATTTCAATATTTTCATACTCTTGAGGTGTTACCTCAACATTGATAATCTGATCCAACCATCTCAATTCATACGGCTCAATATGTACTATTGTTTTATATTACCTCTGAGTCACAAAAGAGAGTTCACTATGTTGTTTTGAATATTAAAATTGTGCTACTCAAATAGAAAAATAGTCTTGAGTTGGAAGACTATATTCAACAACAATTGTACAATACTACTCACGACATCCCCATTGCATCATGGGTGCATAAGGTGAAGCATTACCATCACATTCCATATTATTCTCAAGTATGAGCCCACACATAATTCAAGGTGTAACCATCGTGTGATAGCATACTAGGGTTTCAACAACAGTAACACAATACTCCATGATTGTATTAATCATTCAAGTATTATTCATACCCAATTACCATCACTTAGTTATATTAAATCTAGGTATAACAAGCTATACCTCATTAGGGTTACATATCAATACAATATGGTTATCATCCCTTCTATTCATATGAGTGAATAGGTAAGTCTACCTTATTCAGGGTAACCCTTCATTTGTTCCATCATTATTCAAACCACATAACCATACCATAATTTTACAATACTAATATGGATTACTAGTATGAATGACTACAACTACCAGACACCTTTAATTAACATATTGCTTGCACATGTACACTGAAATCATATGTAGAACCAATTTACATCCCTTAATATACCTTCAACAAATTATACTTCTAAAAACAAATTCACATATTACTAAAAGCCATTGTTTTCTCTTATCTCTCTCCTCATTCACTACTACTTACTTTTTGCTACTTATCCTTCTCATTTTAATCATGTAGATTAAACATTCCTAAAATTGAAACATACAAGGTACAAATAGATTATTCATCATTCTTGCTATCACTGCAAGAATTTATCTCATATCGCACTTCACTCGTATTTTATTTCTCCTTTTGTTCAAAACACACTTGTTACATTTCAAATTTATATCTTACTCTTTACTCCGAATCATTTCCATATTGTTTATCTACTTTTCATATTAGCTATCTTTAAACCCTTAATTACTATCAGTGCTAGTTTACTTCTCATAGTGCAAATCTCATGATCTTGTTTTATAGAGATGATAGTATTCAAGGTCAAATCACTATTGACATCCCTTGAACTACTACAACTCTAAACATTCTAGGGTTTGGTCCTTATCAGAAGCATGACATTATCATGATGTGACTTTTCTCCCTTAATTTGAAATTCAAACTTTGGATCTCACGAGTTTTACTAAAGTCCTCTTTATCTTATCGATTGAATTTCCTTTCTCTTACTTGGCGATTCAGATAGATTACATTCTCAATTACCCTACTAGGGTTTCATCATCATATTGTGTGTCATTATTACATTCACTAGATGTCTCTACCACAGTGGTTATGCATCATATATGATTCATTTTCTTATCACTTCATTCCCACATTGCTCTCATTAAGGAAGATATGAAAGAGAAGATGATTTTGAGACTTAGAATTCTTATCTTTAAACATTCAATAATACATTTCTCATATGTAGGTTTAATTAATTATCAACAAGGATACTTGACTAATTAGCACTTTCATAAATCTTGCAACCTCATTCTTTTATAATCTATATTACTCCATTATGTTTCAAACCCTTCTTTACTTTCCATAACCCCCTTACCATATACTACTATTCCACATGTCATCTTTAACTTCTAGTTTTCTCTTATGATCATGTTGCTTCTTTTATGTGTATGATCATGTATACCATGTTGCATATATTTCCTTTTATCCTTCTACTAATGTGAAGTTGAAATTCTAAATCAATAATCTCTCTACTAGTTTCAACTCATGTTTAATACATTACATATCCTTCAATTTAAATCAAACTGCTCATGCATGGGTGAAACATAGTTTCTCTTTCAATCAAGTTTTTTTCCTTCCTGAATATAGTCTACCTTTGTATGACTTATTCATTTATTTAGCTACAATTTTGTTCTTCTTTTAGAAACTAGTTTGTTGTTCTATTGAGACTTAGAATCCAGAGGCAGCAAGGATGAATGTATTAAACTTATTAATAAAGGTATACATTCTATGCTCTCAATTATATCATAACCCTCATTCCTTAATCAAGCTCATTATTTCCAACATTTGTCTTTGTTTCAACTAAGTTTCTTATCCTAGTTTTATGATTTACATGCTCATCTAGTTCTCTAAACTTTAACTCTTCTGAAGACTCTTCACTTCTATGTACTTATTGTATACTTAGCTCTTTTCTTCAATTTTCCTTTTTCTTTGGAGTACATAAAAACATTGTACTCGGTTATATAATCCATTCCTCATGATTGATTCTTACTATCTTGGCCCCTTACATACTTTTCTCATATCTTTTCCATATTTCATATTTACAGTTCATATAATACTAATAGTTAAACTTAATCTAAACCTTATGTCATGTTCCTTTATTCCCAATTAAGGGTTTCTCTTATGAGGCCCTAAAGTTGGATCTCAGATATCAGTTCCAACTAATTCTTAGTTATCCCAGTCTTTCCCTTATACTTCAAAATCTTAGAGTATATACATTCATACTAGAATTTGGATCTAATCTATCTATAATTTACTCTTATTATGTTACTAATAGGAGTCATTAGATCCCAGTAATGCATCCTGCCAGCTGACCAGGCCGAACTTGTAGTCCTGAAGCCAAGAACTACTCATGATTACTCAACTCCTATTCATCTCAAATGTGTGAAAGAAAACGTATCCACTTAGAGAAGCTCATTAAAAGATCATTTCTAGTCTACTTTATACAAAGAATGTAATCAATAAATGCTACAACAACATAGTGTACAACAAATCTTAAAGACCCATATATATTTCAAAATACTGAATATCTGAACTGAAACATATAAGAGCTTTTTTATTCATCTCCAATAAAGCAAAAATATGAAATGAAAGTTCTATCTCATTTTATATTTATGCTCTGAATTCATGTTACTTATCTTGTTTCTAACCCTAATATTTCTACCGTTCCTCTCTAGACCATCCTTCCACTGTATACTTGGCCAGGGTATACATGAAAGAATAGACAGAGTAGCTTGATATTGGTTGATCCAAGTACTCAGATACCGGGCCAAGATATCCAAATACTCAAATCCTAGAGCTAACATCATAACATCTCCTATCTGCCACACTTATGACTCTAACTTACTAACTTAATGGTCCATGACAACTCATCCTAAGCTCTGATACCAAGTTGTTACACCCCTATCTCACAATTACCATTAATCATGAGATTAGGGCATAAATTGAGGATTTAACGTAATACAAAGATCACCCTTAACTTTTTCTTCCTTTTCAAACTCTTTTTCTTTCTCGCATTGAACCACATAAACTAACTTTACAAGGGAATCCAAACATTGATTTCTCTAATCTGATTTCAATAGTAAAAAAATGCAACGAACATTCATTATGTTTCTCATACTTTTAAACACATAAGACTTGCTGATTTGCATATATTGCTAAAAGAGGAATAATGTTATACATCATCATTTACAACTCTCTCTTATTTCTTTACAAGGACCTAGAGTGACAAGGACCGATTGCAACTTAACTATCCTCAGACTTAACTCTTGTGGCATATCTACTCTGATGCAATAATATCTTCAAGTCTATGTGGTTTTCCTAAAAATTGTGAGTAGAGGGGTGAGCCTACTCGCTCAGTGAATGAGTACTTCAAAGAAACGGTCTAAAGCACTGATATAATTACAGATATACTATTGAGAAACTGATATCAATTATAGAAGCAATAAGCTTTAAAGATATTGATCATTTACAATCATAAATATGGCAAGATACTATAGATATCAACAAGAGTAAATCAATATATGAGCATGCTTGATTAATTTCAAAGAGAACTAATAATTCAAAAACATACAAAGAATAGTTACTGGGAAACTGTACTCGAATCTTTCTTAGACTTTCTTACTTATAAGAAACACTTTATAACTTATATTATCATATTTTAGCTTATGCCATGATCATATGTAGTGTACTCCACATATGAAGACTCATAGTGAACTACTATCTCACTGTACAAGACTTAGTTGACACACCTGGGAATGCTAAGCCTGACTAATTCGCTGGTCTGCAATAGGAAAATGGCTCTCTGAACTCGACACACCTATTATTCCATAAAAACGGGACTCCTCCTCTAACTTGAGCACACATGCGGAGAGTCAAGCCACCTATTAGCTTTACTACACTCTATTGCCACCAGGATCTCTGGTTGATGTTGGACACTACATTCTGTATTTTTAAGGAGACCTCCACTAGGGCTTCGTCCCTCGTACCACCAGTTAGTACGTTTTGACCCCCGTATACTGGACACTGCCAGGGTTAGGTCATTTCATCCCTACGGTGCAGACCTCTCATAGGGAATCTACGGTGTTTAGGGCTATTAAGTCTATTATTTTATTATTCTTGGAAAGCTCTTACTATATTGTATCTTTTCCTTTACTTATACTTGACTCTGGTATCTCTATGGTACCGTGTCTTTTTATTTGAAGTTTATAACACAAAATGTATATCATTCTAAACTTGGCATAGCCATATACTCAAAACAGTGTAATATACTAAGAAATCAACATTTTATACCTACAGGCAGACTAAAATTCTTAAATAACAGAATACATGTCCACTTGATACTTTATACACTAGAATCATGCAATTGAACATCTTTATACACTGATAAGAGTTAATTACTTGACATACGAGTAATCATCATTTGAACCTATAAATTATTTGTACTTTATTGGAAAACATGCACCTCAACCCAAATCTTGAGTTGTGCATCACATAACATATCTTAGTTTAGCTCTGTAAACCATTCATTTCATAGACCATCTGATAACATTTACCACAACTGGACTATTAAACATCACCACATCTCATATTGAGAACATTGTTATCAAAATACTTGATTCATTGAACATCCTATCCTTAGGGTTTCATTTACCCCATTCACTTATCACATGGCTCTCATAAGGATTTCATGCGACATAAACATTCACTGAATAAAAACTACTATCAACAAATCATATAAAATCAATATATGTATGAAACCTTGGAACTGAGCTGAATTTGGATTTCCATGCCATTCACTAAGATAACATGCATCAATAATAAAATTGAATAAATAAAGTCTATCATGTCAACAAAATCCGTTAAAATAGATTTCACGATATCTATTCGCAAATATCCAACTTTCCTCACATCTAGGGTTTCACCCTCTTTACTAAGATATCAATCAAACACTATTTACCTTGAATGAAATCCAAGATAGTCTCTGACATATATGTACTATGAATTTAGATAAACAATCATTCATAACCAAGGGGGTCTAGATAAACAAATTTCTCTATTTAATTATACAACAGTTTCAGTCATAGACAAATTCCCTATATTTCATTTTACTCTTATAACCTCTGTGAATACTTAGGGAATTCTCATTAGGATGTATTGTATACATTTCTAATATTATTTTATCATCGAAATTCATCCAAATAGAGGAAGAATCTGTTTCATATCATTTTGCAACAACTTAGATCAAACACACAATTCAGGGTTTGTAGTCTCATACTAAGCAATTAAAGATTATGGATGATTTAACAGATTTTCATGCAATATACTATTTAAAGGAAGTTCCCAGTCACCCTAAGGTGTGAAAACACCTTAAAAATGCAGCTCGTCTCTAAAATCCCGATCTCATATCAAATACCTAGTAATTCACCCAATTCTTCTTCCTTTCAACTCGGAAACCCTAGAATTGAAGATTAGGTGTGAAAGAGTGAGAAAAGGATTTGATTTGATATGATTTTGAATCCAAACAGGGGAGGGATGGAATCTTGACATCTGAGAGAAGATTCACCATGAAACTACATCCATAGAAGCTAAACCTACATGATTTCATCATTCCTCAGACCGCAAAATGCTAGGTCAGCATCTTCATCACTTTCTCCTCTCAAACCCTAACTCTCCCTCTCTCTCTAGGATTTCATTTCTCTGGAATGAATCACAAATTATGAGATATCCTTGTGTGTTAGGTTGACCATATAGAGTGATTGAGCTGCTTGGGTCAATTGCACATTGACCCCTCACTATACTTTCTCTTATTTCAGCTCAATTTTCTATCATAAAAGTATTACTGTAATTATTCTACTAATAAGGTATAAATGCATCCACAAATTATGAAAATTTTATATGTTGTTTATGATTTTGTTTCAGATCTCTAGTTAAAATTTCAAATCATTTGGTGTTACCAATAAATAAATAAAAATAAAACATTACACTATTGAAAAGCACTCTGTCAGTATTTTGGTTGAAGTATAGTTTGACCGAGAACCACATTCAAAGAACTCTCAAATATTCTAAAATTTTTCTACAATATGCATGATTGAGTTATCCATATCCTATCCAAAATTCAATTAAATTCAAAATTTGTAGAAAATATGAAATTTCATTTACCACACTGCTATCCTGGTCAAATTCCATATTCATGTACTATCAAAACCCTAATTTTGTCGATTAGGGTTTACATTTCTCAAACCATAATTCTTCAAACTAAAATCATAGTTAGAGTTTCTTCTTAGGTTTGAAACATCACAATTGATCTACTGTCATTAATCAAGTATAAACGATGTTCAATCTAATCAATCATGTAATCATTCAGGTAAACCCTAGTTTACCAATTAAGCGCAAATGTGGTCATTACAACACTTGTCCCTCTAAGGATTGGTGATGCATGATAACATGCAAAAGAAACATTAATACCAAAGTGATGTAGCAACCACTGAGTTCTCAACTCATCATGGTAGAAGCACACACAAGTGTAGTGGTCGTAACACATCCAAAACCTTGGTATCGACTGCAACAAAACCACACTAAAAGTGTTGTGGTCGCAACACTCCACCAACGAAAAACCATAGAGACAAAACATATTCCCAAAGCACTAGGTCAAAGATTAACATCAAAAACATCTTGTAATGTTTGAAGCATTCACCAAAGACATCATCAAGGTCGCTACACCGGTCGATACTCAAGAATCATATACATGGTCAACTCCATCATCCATGCAACTCATGCAAACCCTAACATCACCTCAAGATGCCACCTCATCTTCCATGGTCCAACAAGGCACCACAAAGAATCATATTCTCTCTCATGATGCTAAGGACCAAGAAACACACTCTACATGTGATAAACTACAATATAACCCTCAACATGGGTAAATTTCTACCTGGTCCAAAACAAGCACACATAGCTTAAACATCAACCAAACAAGACCAAACTGAAAACCTAGACTTGTTGCATGTTATTAAGACATCTCAAAATATTTGATTAAGGTTAAGCATCTCATTGAGAAAAACAAACTCAATCTAGCAGTAATCTAGGTCAGGGGCCTTACAATACATATACAATTGGAAATTCATTCATTATGTTGCCAGGGGGGTTGAACTCATGACCTCTCAGTTAGGAAAAATCATTTCTACTAATGGGTTCCACTTGATTGGCTAAATCAACAATTATATGGCTTGTAAGGTTGTGTACTTATGGCCTAAGTTGTCATGTATATGTAAATGCAACAAGAATCTTTACACAAAGGTGACAATGTATATGAACTGGAAAGAATTTTATAACAAACATAAAGGCTTGTCAATATCATTCCTAACTGTAATGGAAATTTTTGTACCCATGTTCTTAGGATGTAGTTTGTTTTATTGGTGATGATCGTTGGTTTTAAATTGTGATTTGTGATGAATCATCACATTTTGTGGTGGTGGGACGTCACACATTTTTGGTGTTAAAGCCTAGTTCTATTGAGTCTTTAGGGATATAGGATGAGGCTGTTGTGTTAGTTCTTTTGAGTCCACCACATCTAACCCTTCATTTATGGTTATGTAGATATGTCTAGACATCTTGAAGAATGAGCATAAAGTTTCTTTGTTCTTGTAGGAGGTGACAAAAGGTGACGTTTACTAGAGGGGAAGATACACAAACTGGCACCAGAGTAGCCTGAGATAATACCTCTAGATCTAACAATGATTTCCCATCTGGCCTTTTTGGATATGTTTGGTAGGTGATTCAAGTGTTTTCTCATTTTTATGAGAAAATACTAGGTCCTTCTACCAAAGGACCCTCTTTGAATGTCAAATATATGGGTCCAAGTAATAAATTTGAATGGATGAAGTGAGTAGGGGCCTTGGAGTACTTGTATATGACATATATGAGGGATTAAGATTGTGTGGCTAATGTAGTTCGAGAAGTCTTTTCGATTGTTGAATATACCAAGCAAGGATGAGGTGAAGTATGAGATCTACTTGTTGAAGGGTATTACCAGCTATTGTTGGGTCATTGAGAAAGATATGAGGCCATGCAATGTCATCACTTGGGAAGAGTTCAAGAAGGAGTTTGACAACTAGTACTTCCCACAATCATATCTAGAAGAGAAGATTACATAGATGTAGTGGTTGGGATAGAGGACAACAGTGGTGAATGAGCATGGAGCACAATTTGTTGATCATTTGAGGTTTTATCCTCACATGGTGCCAACAGAAAAGAGAGGATAAGGTGGTTTAAGTAGGATCTCATTGAAGAGTTGGCTAGGATGGCTTTGACTTTGGAGTCACATGATAAGTTTTCCACATTTATGGAGTAGCTGAGGAGGATAAAGAGAACAAAGATTATTGTGTGACAACATTGTCAAGAGGAAGTCATTGCAATTGTCTAGACAATTTTCTAGAGGATTTAAGAGATAAAGGTTTTTGATTCGCTGAGACAAAATTTCTCACCGTCCTAGCAGAGTACAAATATGTCACAGTGGAGGGCACAAAATCAATTATATGCTAACTGGGTAAGGGAAACAGTCAAGGAATCATGTTAGTTGGAGCATACAATTCATGGTATGCATCACTGATCAGGCCATCTTGGTTAGACTCCTTCCTATTGAAGAAGTTATACTACTACCATCAACCTGGGTACCTGAGAATGTTCTGCCCACACTTGAACCAAGAGATGACCCAAAAACAAGTCCAGAGCCAATATGCCACACATTAGCATGGCGACGGTGGTGGTATAGGACAAGGCCATGCTTTGGAAGCAGGTTCATCAAGATCTACAAGAATAATCCAAGGACAAGGAAGATTACAAACAATGATACACTTCTACACCATGAGTCAACATGAGGGAGTTTCCATCCCTTAAGTCATTATAAGCCAAATGGACTTTTTTCATTATGACTTGTCTACTTCTACATATGTATCTATTTTGATTAAACTGAGATGAGACACACTCACACTTATTTATCACTAGAGAGGTGATTGTACATTATAACTTGATTCTTACTTGTTGTTCTGAACCTCTTTACCTTGAAACCACTCCAGTTACTTTGTAGTTGTGCAAGATGTATCCCATCATTCTTTCTTTCCTTTTTTGCACACATCATTCAAGTGGAGTGATGCCACTTGAGATGCATGTATTTGATGTGATCTTTGGGATGGATACATTAGAAAAGTAAAAGGTAATGTTGAATTGTAATCCCATGGTTGTGGAATTTTGGAAGGTAGACACATCTTGCAATTTATAGGGAGACTAAAAAATTTTCTCTATGAATTATATGTCTTTAGTTATATCTCAAAAGCTAATAATACAAGGTTGTGAGACTTTTTTGAATCACATGGTTAATGCCAAAATGGTGAGTCTTACTATCTGAGATGCACTGATGGTGTGTGTGTTTGAATATTCTTTTTTAGATGATTTCCTTTGGTTTCTTTCCCCTTGAGAGATTGAATTTGAGATCAACCTAGTTTCTAGTCAACAAGTAATAATGCAAGCACCATATAGGATGACACCAACATAGATGAAAGAGTTGAAGAAGTAGCCATTGTGTTGTTACAAAATGGTTTCATACATCCCAACATGCCCATGTTGGGTTTTCCAATCTTGTTCATCATAAATAAAGGTGGTTCTAGGAGTTTATGTATAGACTACTATCAATTGAACAAGGTTATAAAGAAGAACAAGTAGTCATTGTTGAGAATTGATGACTTGCTTATTAGTTGATGGGAGCTATAGTGTTTTCAAAGATAGATTTTAGGTTAGGATACTACATACTAAGGATGAAGACATAGAACACACCTAAGACAACCTTCATGACTATGTATGGTCACAATGAGTTTGTTCATATGTCATTTGGGCTAACCTATGCAACTGGATTTTTCATGGACCTAATGAACTTGGTGTTCAGACAATATCTAGATTAGGTTTTTTTGGTCTTGATAGATGACATAAAGATCTACCTAGAGGTCTAGGAGGAACATGAGAGACATCTCCACTTAAAATTAGATTTTCTTGGGCAATATTAGTTATACACAAAGTGTAGGAAGTGTAACTTTTGGCTGACAAATATCTCTTTCTTGGGTCATGTTGTATCCTTTATAGGGATTTGTGTAGATCCCAAGAAGGTGGAGTTTGTGATGATGTGGTAACAGCTCAAAACACCAATTGAAGTGTGGATTTGGTTTGATTTAGATGGTTACTATACGTTGTTTACCAAGGAATTGAGTGTTATTTCCTAACTAGCCATTGACCAGGTTAACCAATAAGAATGTACCCATTATGTAAATAGATAAATGCTAATAGATTTTCCAACTGTTGAAGGAGAAGTTGATGTCTACACATGTTTCACTATTTCTAAAACCCGAGAAATATTATATAGAGTCTTGTGATGAATCAAAACATGGTCTCTGACATATGTTGATGTAAGACTAACGTGAGATTTCTTTCATTTACAAAAAGCTGAAGAAGCATGAGAAAAATACCAACACATGAAATGAAGTTAGTAGTAGAGGTCTTGGCACTAAAGATTTAGAAGCATTATCTTCATGGGAAAAGTGACAAATCTTTACGTATTATGAGAACCTTCAGTATCTTTTCTTCAAATAGGAATTAAACACAAGACATAGGAGTTGTCTCAAGTAGATAAATGATTATGATTGCACAATAGATTATCACCCAAGAAAGGTGAACATGGTGGCAGATGCATTGGGTTAAAGACTATCATTGTACCTTTCATTGGAATCAACACAATTGAATTCTTTGGCTTGTAAGAAGAGGGACACGTTAGTATCCTAACAATAGCTGAATAATCAGATGGAGGTTGCCATGCTTGGTGGTTTTCTAGATTAGTTGCAAATCAAGTTGATGTTAATTTAACAGATCAAAGATGTGCAACATGATGATATAATGACACAAATACAAGGTCATAACTTGGCATTGAAATATATGATACATTTCATGAAATAGATTATAGGACATTATGTTATCACAACAAGATGGTAGTTTTGGATGTCAATGACCTATGAACAATGGTGTTTGAGGAGGCACACACTTTAGAGTACACACACATCTCGACATCACCAAGATGTATTGTAATTTCAAGGATTATTGTTGGCTAGGATTAAAAATGGAGATAGAAAAGTTTGTGACCAACTGTCTTCTCTATCAACAAAAATTAGAGCATCAAAGACCAAAAGGAACTTTGCAATTCTTTGCTGATTCTAGAATGGAAATGTCATCATATGATCATGGATTTCAAGATTGGTCTCCCTAGGACAGCCAAGGACATGATTCGAATTGGGTGTTGGTTGACAAATTGATGAGGATAGATAATTCCTTGTTAGCTAAGACTAACTACATAATAGATAATCTAGCAAATATATATATATATATATATATATATATACTTATATATATACATATATACATATATACATACACACACACACACACACACACACACACATATATATATATATATATATATATATATATATATATGAGTACGTTTTCATTGCCCGCATGGGTAAGTAGAAATTTCTACCTATGAATAGAAGTAGTGGAATTAATTACAAATACAACATATCATAACCTTCCTTCTTTCTCACCCCATATTTTTCCTCCCGTTGTTTGTCTCTGTAAATTCACCGATGGCAACCTGCTGCTGGTGTGGAGAAAGTGGCTGCATAAGATTTTGTTCTCTCATCTCCATGCATACGCATCATAGTAGATACCTCCAAGGATAAGATGCTACTTCTCGTGCTCGATTGTTGTTGGTCGTGATGAAATCACCGACGGTCTGTGTAGTGGTATCACCAACAATGAGACTTCAATGCAGCTGTGGGATGCTCAAAGTTGAGAACACCACTTGGCGTCTACCACCAAGATATGCATCAGTCACCATAAAAGTCTCCTTCAATCCCCAATTATGAAGCCCTAGCCTCTCACATCCTTCTTTGAGTCTGCTACATGTCAGCCAGAGACAAGGGCCTCACGGACGACATAATGCGTGATCATCTTTTTGTCTCTTTAGTGATGGGATTGGATGGTAACTACATGACACTCATGTCCGTCTGTTGTGTGGCTGACATAGATGTCGGGCTTGCCATGCTCGTAGCTTCATTTTACTCTAACCAGATCTCCTCCCCAACACTCTGGGTCTCCATAGCCTCCCTCCCAGTCGAGGTAAATAATGAGAGCATTAGGGTGGAAGGTTTTTTCCAAGTGATGTTTAGTACGCGACATTGTACACCAGATCATTGTGGGATCGAAGAAGTCGTGTTGTACAACACTGGGATCTTCCAAAAAGTCAGAAAACCAACTCTTGCTCGCAATGGTGGTCGTGGGTGTGACCATGATGGTTATTATCATGGAAATCTTCCTTGTGGACAGATGTGGAAGGAAGTTGTTGCTACTCACTAGAAAGACCAGTATTATGTGTTCCCTTACAGGGCCAAATCAGTGCAGATTGCCAAATTTAATGAAGAAAGGATAATGTAGATCCCCCAATCTAATGGAACCATTCAAAATAATGAAGAGATGGGAAGATGGTTGAACATGGCTTGGGAAAATATAAACTATACCATAGTGGATCGCAAAATGCTAAACCACATTTTTTATAATTGATTATGTAGTATAGTTTGTGAATTTATACTGATATGGAAAGGTGTTTGTATCACAAGGTTGGTAAGTTTGTGAAGTTGCATCATTCTGATATGCTTCTACACGCTAGTTTTACCTTCAAGGTTTCTAGCACTACCTTTTGATAAATGAAAAATGCATATAATGCAACATAAGCCAAATAACATTAGTGTTGGTTGATCACCTGTTAAAGCTTCAATAGAGAAGTTATAACATGAAAAAATACTTTTTTTAAAAAACTCTGCCTTTACCTATTAAATCAAGGAAAAAATACATCATTCTTAGCAGGACCACACCAGTCCAAAGGTAGCGCGCCATGTCTAATAGTGTGTCCTCCAGAGTCTAGAGCATCATGACAAATAAAGTGAGCCAGAGAATTCTGGTCTCATTTTACATGAAAGAAACAGAAACGGCTAAAAAAAGATGCTAGTCTATGAATATCTTCAGCTATAAGGCCCAAGTAATCCCTTCTTTTTCCTGGATCCTTCAGTGCTTTCACCAAGGAGAGAGAGTCTGAAAAGAGCACCACCTTCGCAGTCGGTTGAAGCACTTCCTTAGCCCGTTCAATCCCTAACCGAGCAGCCAAGCCTTCCACAATGTCAGTGTCCCAACCAGCCAAAACACCTTGTTGTACAACGCCCAAGAAACGACCCGCACCATCCCTAACCACGGCTCCCAGTCCTCTCTTCCCCCCTTCACACACAGCCATGTCCGCATGGAAAAAGGACCAACTGTGATCCGTGCCCCTAGCCCCCAACTCCACGAATCCGCCGTCTATCCAACGCCCATCCACAGTCCTAGATTGTTTCCGCATGCTCCCATTTGCACCCTTCTATACTCATGTATTAGTGCCCGGTATGAATGAATGATGGACCGCGGTGCAGGTGCTACATCCTCAAAGACTTTGCTATTTCATCACGTCCAAATCTTCCACCAAACAGCAGCCACTTCATCTCTCTCCTCTTCCGTACAGTTTCCCAAAAGCACCAACATTTCCTCCTGCAAGTTCCCAGAATCCCCTAGTAATTTGGAGTCCCCAAGCCAACTCTCACACCTAACAATGGCAGCCCCCGGGCACTGGAAAAGCATATGCTGGATTGTTTCCACGTGAACTGCACATATGGGACACACCCCGTCCGTGGAGACCTGTCTGTCCATAAGACGGCCTCTTGTGGCCACACAACCAGTCACTAGACGCCATAGGAAGTGAGCAAGCTTTGGAGGCCATCTTCTACCCCATACTAGACACCAAAGCTCATATGGGACACCTTCTTGCCTTTCCTTGTAGACTGAGCTACCCAACATGTCCAACTAGTATGCTGAGTAGACTGAGAATATACCCTCTTTCTGTGGCCACCAAAATACCGTATCCAGTGTATCCCTAATCGATAGAGGAATATCCTTGACTTTTGTAGCTACTTCCCGGGGTAAAACCCCAAGAAGCATATCAACATTCCACTCTTTACTTGGCCGCCGTATCAGATCACAAACTAAGGAAGGTCTAGCTAAACTGTCATTTATGTACTAGCTAAGAGGCTCATCACAATCCTCCAACCACCTATCCGTCCAGATGTTAGTGTCCCTGCCATCACCAATCCTCCATCTGAGACCCTACAAGAAGAGAGCCTTTGCCCCCCAAAGGCTGTGCCAAGTGTAACTAGGAATGAGACCCAACCGTGCTTCAAGCAAGTTTTGGTTTGGGAAATATTTAGCTTTTAAAACCTTAGAAACTAGCGCCCCAGGCTTTGTGAAGATCCTCCATAGCTGTCGTGGCAAAAGGTCCTGGTTGAAAATAGATAGATCTCTAAACCCCATGCCGCCGTCTTTCTTAGCCTTGCATAAATTTGCCCAACTCATCCATGAAATTTTTCGCTCCCCTGCTTTGGCGCCCCACTAGAATCTTGCCACCATAGAATTTAGCTCCTCTAACAAACCCGTCAGTAGCTGAAAGACACTCATCACATAGGTTGGGATAGCCTGCACCACTGCCTTGATAAGTACCTCTTTGCCTGATTTAGACAGGAGTTTTTCCTTCCAACCCATTAGCTTATTGCCCACTCTTTCCTTGATATATGAGAACACCATCTTTTTAGATCTCCCTATAGCCGTTGGAAGACCCAAATATGCCACCTGTCTGTCCACCTCCTTGACCCCCAAAAGACCCTTGATCTCATCTCTGTTGCTCCGAGGAAACTTCTTGCTAAAGACAATTTCAAACTTGGATAGATTGACCTTTTGACCCGACGCTTGCTCGTACTGGCTAATAATTTCAGCTATCTTCAAGCATTCATTCCTAGCCCCTCTAGCAAAAAGTATGCTATCATTTGCAAAGAAAAGATGTGAGATATGTGGAGCCCCTCGACTAATGTGCATACCATGAATGGTATTTACATCAGCCGCGAAGTTAAGGAGGGAGGAGAAAGCATCAACACAAAGAATAAAGAGATAGGGAGAAAGAGGGTCACCCTGGCGAAATCCGCGTGTCGGCTGGAAGGCACTAGATATTTCCCCATTGGCTGAGAACGTGTGAGAAACTGAAGAAACACAGTCCAAAACTCATTCAATCCATACATTCCCAAACCCGAACTTCTCCATCACCCTTCTCAAGAAACACCATTCAATCCTATCATAAGCTTTCATCATGTCTAGCTTCAGAGTGATCTGTCCTTTCTTGCCTCCCAAGCCCCCTTTCATCACATGGAAACACTCATAGGCAATCAAGGCGTTGTCAGTGATCATTCTGCCTGGGATGAAAGCACTTTGGTTAACAGAGATGATACTATCCATGAGAGGCTTCAATCTATTTTCTAGCACTTTGGTTGCAATCTTGTAGACCACATTACATAGACTAATGGGTATGAACTCCCCAACCACCCTGGGTTTTTTTACTTTTGGAATTAAGATCACGAGTGTATCATTAAGCTCCTTAATTGAATGCTCACCCTTCCACCACCCCTTTATGTAGCTGGCCACATCATCTCCAATAATGTACCAGAACCAAGTGCCTTGTTTGGAGCCATTTGGAAAACTGCATGTTTGATTTCCTCATCTGATAAATCCTGTTCAAGGGCCTCAGTTGTACCCCTATCAACCTTATTTTGTATGCCTTCCATAGCCTCCTCAATACCTGAAGACCCCTCGGTCCGGAAAAGATTTTTATAGAAGTCCTCAATGATTTTCAGGATCTCCTTGTCAGCTGCCAAATACCTCCTGCATCTTTCAAACCCTCAATGGTATTCTTCTTCAATCTTTGGGATGCTTTATGATGAAAGTATGTTGTATTGTTGTCTCCCTCCTTCAACTCTTTCACTCTCGCTCTGGCACACCAGAAAGCCTCATCTTCTCTTTGCAGCTTTTGTAGATTATTCGCCAGCTCTTCACACTTCTTCAGCACATCGCCATCAGGCCACTTTTTTTGTTCTTCACTCAACATCCTTGTAGTTTCGTTTATTCTTTTTTTTATTGAACCAAACTTAGCGCATTCCCAGCTAGAAAGAAAACCACCAACCTTATCAATCTTTTCCTTCAGGCCCAACATATTTCCCGCCTCCCACGCTTCTTTTACCATCACCCCACATCTCTCTTCTGATAACCACATGGGTTCAAAGAAAAATCTAGACTGTCGACGCCTTTTAACCTCTTCACCCACATTCTCCGTAAGAGTAATAGGGGCATGATCTGACATGAAGAAAGGGAGGTGTTTGACCACACAACCAGTATATTTGCTACGCCAGTCATCACTCACTAAGAACCTATCCAGCCTCTCCTCCACCAAGGTATCCACTGACCGTCCTCTACTCCATGTTGAGGTGTTCCCAACATAACCAATATCCAGCAAAGCACATTCATCAATAGCCTCTCTAAAAGGCTTCATAAATCTTTCTGGTTTTACAAGACCGCCCCTTTTTTTCATAGTTGTGCACAATATGGTTCAAATCACCATAAAAAATGATAGGGCCCATAGAATTTCCATAGAGTTGCCTCATAAGATCCCAAGTTTTGTACTTCTGGTCCTGAGTCGACCACCCATAGATCCCACATGCCGTCCAGCTAAAATCAGCTTTGCTATCTTCCACCCTGTATTGTATGTGCCTATCAGAAAAACTCACTATGTCCAGTGTCACATCTTTCCACCACAGACCAATCCAACCTGCTCTTCCAGAACAAGATATGCTTATGCCATCAATGAAGCCAAATTTACGGTTGATGATGTCCAGGCACCTATCTTCCATCACAGTTTCCATTACGAAAACTATATTATGTCTCTCGCTCCAGCACAGTGCTCAGAGTGCATCAACTGCCTTGGGGCAACCCAACCCCTAGCAGTTCCAGCTAAGGGTTTTCATTGCTGTTCGTGGGGTTGGTTCATCCCAACACCCGCTACTTGGTGGATATCACCATAGGTCCCATCAATCGAACCTAAAGTATTCACTTCTTTCTGCCTCTTGAATCCTCCTGCATGTGACGACACTGACATCCCTTGTGCTAGGACCTCCTCGGTAACCCCAGTCTCTCCTTGATCTGCTCTATTTCTCTTATGCATGTTCTGCCTTGTTACCCTTTCGGTGGATCTCCCATGTGTGCTCATCGTAGCTTCAGTCTGGCGTCTCAAGAGAAAACCTCTCTTTCCCTTAATCTTTTATTTTCGTTCAGCAGTAGCTTTTCAACGTTCCCTTTCCATTTCCTCACCATCCTTCCCTGGGAATCTTGCTAAGTCGTCCGGTAGAACTATGTGCCTGATGTGCACCTTTGTATTCCCACCAGTAGGATTACTCACTGTCTGCACCCATCCCGCTCTCTCCCTCGATGGAGCTAAGCTTTCTTTGTCTACTCCCCGCTTCAGAAGCCCCGCCTCCTTACTCATACCTCCATCCTTGGAAGCCCGCACACCTTCTCCGTCCTCCTTTGGATTGTCCTCGACAGTGATTTTGTCCTCCATCTGAGCATGAACCTCCAGAGCGCCTTCAATTGGCCTCCCAACATCGATCATGTTATTGCGATTCATCTCCATGCTGCAACCCCCTGCACACATGTTCTCCGCCCCCACCTCAAGTGTTCGCTCCTCCCTACCGCTGACCCCCTCATCCGCCGCCCTGAAGATCTTCAGCAGCTCCCAGTCGAGTATTGCTGCTTCCCGGCTGCCCTCATACGATTCACCCCATTCTCACGCGTCCCTTCTGACGACTCATTCGTCTCCATCGCTTGACTACCTCCGCTATCCGCTTGCTCATTCTCCCCACGGCGCACACCTGTTGTTGCCAGCGTATCCTCCTCCCTCATCCAGCTACCTGTCACCTTGGAACTCTTGGATTGTTGTGACTTGTCGCTACTGCAGGTTCTAAACTGGATCTTGGTCTGCGGTTAGATGTAGATTTTGGGACGTATTCCTTCGACATTAATCTGTTATATAAAGCAACTCAATGGTACAAAAAGTCACAACATGAGACAAAAAGTAACTATCTGCAGTAGTACCAGGAAACAAATAGAACCTATTCGACACTGAAAGTAACACATTAACACAAAAGTAATTGTATTGTACGAAAATACCCATTCGACACCAAAAGTAACACCATGACATAAAAAGTAAATATATAACACAAAAGTTAACTATCCGACAGGGAAAGTAACACCAGGACACAAAATGTAACTATATGATATAAAAAGTAAAATTGTACGTAACACTATGTATACCTTTCTTGTGCAACCTGAATTTTTTATTACTTGAAGTTATTAATTTTTCACATCTTATGACCCAAGGTTATTTTTGGGTTCATGGTGGTCATCTCAACCAGAAATGTTTCCCAAACAAAAGGCCACAGATCTGGGTCGTAGACACACAAATAAGTAATCAAAAGATAAACAATGTATATAATGTAAATAAACACATTACAAACTATGAAAAACAAAAGTTCAAAGTCCAGGGCCGTGGACCCCTTCCTAACTAGCCAACAAGGTCAGTAATACATTATTGAACATTGATATATGTTGGATGCAGAGTAACTCAGGGATGGTGAGGTTGGCGATAGCTTTTCTGAAAGTATAATTCATTACATATATGAATAAATATAAATATTTGACATAAAGAGTAACTATGTGGTACAAAAAGAAACTATGTGGTACAAAAAGTAACTATCAGGTACGAAAAGTGACTGATCATGAGAAGTCCTTATAAGAGACTAATGTAGAGAGCAAGAGGCTCTTTTACAGGTGCAACATATCCAAGAAGAAATATGTCTAGGTGTTAAAAAGCATCCCTCCTGATTTGTTTGCAGAAGCAAACCAGCAACTGTGACAAAGTTAATCCAAACCAACAATCATTAGTGCCTTCGGCAGTAAACCAACAACTGTGACAAATTAATCCAAACCTACAATTCATCGGTGCCTTCACTTTCATTACCGAAATGATTCATATATATTTATCTTTTTATACAGAGTGACTATTACTTTATTAGTTATGCGTGCCACTTCAGATCCGTTTCTAAAATATGTTCGATGTATTTTCCTAACAATCAACTATATGGTCTCATCCATCACCAAGCAGTCTACCACATTGGACTGTTCAGATTGGGAAGACTAATCTACTACATAGACAAATATATATATGGGAAAAAGTGTGGCGTCTGCAGAACTACAATAGAAATTATTTCTGGAAAGAAAAACAATGATATGGAAGACAATCACGAGAAATAAGACATTGTTTGTGGGATTCATGGATGAATATCAGAAGATTGTCACTTACTATGAAGGACAAAGCCAAATAGACAATAACATACATAAGGAGGATACAATACCAAAAAGCACATTTTTTTATTAATATGGTATACATGAGAGGCGTAATCACTTTTGTACTGATGAAACAAGAGAGTCCTCTTTCAATCTGATGTACATACCACAATGGTGTCAAAGGAGTGCTTCTCAATGTCGTATGACATCTCCTTATTGTGTTCCACTAGATTGTCCATCTCTGTGCCTTGCCAGTGGAGGGCGTAGAAGCACATGCGTTGTATTATCAGCATTAGGCTCCACCTGCAGAATATATGTTACAAATCATTGCCACTGTCGCCATTGTTGTCTTCGTCCCCATCATACCTATAAACTTACGGTCGTGCATCATATCCGACATGTGGTTGTATTGGTGATGGGGATGCTCCAGCACCTCCGGTGTGCTTGGTTCCTGCATAATGCTTAATTTTGGGACGGTCGAGTACATGGAAGCTGTGAACGCCATTCACATGTGCTGGGACGCGACCCGAGCAGGCGACGCAACACCAGCAGCCACCGCCGTAGCAATGGTGGATGACGGAGGGAGCATCCACAGTGTTCCACCATCGGCGCTGAGGAGTGAGGACCCACATGGGAACGAAACCCATGAACGACGGGATATGGCAACTAGAATGCGGCATACGACGACTAAGAGGCGGCAGATGATAGTGTGGAATTTGTGGTGAGCCCGTTATTACATTTTTCAAATCACAAATTCTAGCTTAGGCATTGTGGATTCTCGATGACCATCTAGGAAGCAGGTCTACTACGACGGCACAACACAATCGATTAAGCAAATATGTGGGATGGGGAAGCAGCCATAGTAGGAATTAAGGTCGTTGGGGTGCTAGGATTTATCACAAATGCGACAAGTCGTCGTGGCCGTTGCTTGGACTTGGGCAGAGAATGAGGAAGAAGGAGAACAACGGAATTGAGACCGGATCCAGGAGACGGGAGTAGCTTGCACTAAAAATTGCATCAATTTACAATAAATGCCACCGTATTTTCAAAGCGGAATACACTCAAGTAGTTTTTCATGATGCAATATTTTTTTTTGAAAATCTAATCCGTTGATCTTATTAAACATCTCGTGAACAACTCATACGTAAAATTTGAGCACATTTGGATATGTATAGCTCATGTTATGAAGATCGCAAAAATTATGCATTTCAAATTAGTTTCACGCGTCGATTTTGTTGCCCTTGGATGAGTGACTTACACTCATCCAAATGGGCTCAAAATTTGTATGTAGCCAAGTTATAGTATGACGGTGAAGATCAACGGTTTACATTTTACAAAAAATAGTCTTGATATGCAAACACACTTGAGTGTATTCGTGCGATCCGTACACTCGAGTGTATTCTAGCCTGACTCATATATATAGAGTCAGGCTAGAATACACTCGAGTGTATCCGGAGTGGAATACACTCAAGTAGTTTTTTATGATGCAATATTTTTTTTGAAAATCTAATCCGTTGATCTTATTAAACATCTCGTGAACAACTCATACGCAAAATTTGAGCACATTTGGATATGTATAGCTCATGTTATGAAGATCGCAAAAATTATGCATTTCAAATTAGTTTCGCGCGTCGATTTTGTTGCCCTTGGATGAGTGACTTACACTCATCCAAATGGGCTCAAAATTTGTATGTAGCCAAGTTATAGTATGACGGTGAAGATCAACGGTTTACATTTTGTAAAAAATAGTCTTGATATGCAAACACACTTGAGTGTATTCGTGTGATCCGTACACTCGAGTGTATTCTAGCCTGACTCTCTCTCTCTCTCTCTCTCTCTATATATATATATATATATATATATATATATATATATATATATATATATATATATATGACATAGTATGGCTTCATGGAGTGCCAAATACAATAGTATCTGAAAGAGGGCCGTATATTACAAGACGATACTGGTATTGTCTACAAATAATACTGTTGATAGTTGTAGAACTAGGGGGCAATAGGGGCCACAACCTCCCACCAAAAAAATGAAATTGAATTTTTCATACATAATTTATAAATTTACATATTAGTATTAATGTATATTTAAGTTAGTTATAAATATATCATAAATAGCTTTGTAGCTTGTTGGTTTGGCATGGAAGAGCCTTGCACCTTGACTCAAGCGGCGTGGGTTCAATTCTTCTTGCCTGTATTTTTATTAAAATATATCTAAAAATTTTCACACACTAGTGTCAAGTGTATAACAAGTTACATGATTGGATTTACATAGGTTATTGAGTAGCCTATTGGATTAAGTGAAGTTGGGTAGGTATTTTATACTTGAGGTTGCAAGTTCAACTCCTAAGAATTATAATTATTTACATTTTACATATTTTTAAAATTACATCGCCCCCTCCAACTGTAAAGTTATGTTCCTCCCCTAATTGCGACACAATTGACATTTAGCACAACATTTCATCCATAGATAGATGGCCAATTGAAAAGAACAATAGCATAGGAGCTACATATATTGCAACATATGAGGCTTTGTATCGAAGGCATTGTAGAATGTATATTTGCTCATATGAAGCATGATACCAATCTATTTCTAGGTCCATAGTTGGTTAAAAAAATGAATGATATAACAAGTTGACTAGAAAATAGTTGAAAGCTATATAAGATAAAAAGAAGTCTTATGCAAATAATCACTGCTGCTCATTGGAGTTTCAAGTGGGCGATAAGATGTACCTTAAGGTATGACCATGGAAAGGAGACACTAGATTCCATAAGGGGGTAATTTGGAACCTAAATTCATGGCACCTTACTCTTCATCACTTGTGTTGGGAAGGTGGCATGTAAGCTAGAGTTACCACCTGAGCTGTAGAAATTGCATAATGTGTTCCATTTGCTCATGTTTGGGAAGTTCCATTTGGAGATAGACAAGATGATTCAGCCAGTTGAAGTTCACCTTAATGATGATATATCATGTTTAGAAGGTCTCATGTTGATTTTGTACAAGCAAGTAGAAAATTTGAGGAAGAAGAACATAGTCTTAGTAAAGGTGTGGCATGTCCATGGAGTAGAGGACGTTACTTGGGATCTTAAGGAGGAGATGCGTAGGAAGTACCCATCCTTATTTTTCTAGTATTTTACGTTCAAAACCCCTGTTAAGGTTTTATAGTTGTAACACCAATGACCTAGCTTAGTCTCCTAACATATTTTGTTGCTCTAATCATCTAATTGGTTGCTTAATTGCATACTTGTTTTAGCTACATAATTAGTAGGTTGATGTTTTGCTTGAACATCAATGTGCACAATTTCACATGCTTGTGGTTCTTCTTGTAATTTGCACATAGAATGTTTCTCTCCCTTCTCACTTTAGTTCGGACTTGATTAGATGTGATCACCTAAGTAAATAATTGTCTTCTCATTAGTTGAGAACCATGGAAATAATTGCCTCATCATTAGTTGAGGTACCACAGAGAGTTCCTAGTCTTTTATTAGTGGAGAGACCATAGGGGTTTCCCTTCTTTCCCATCAGTTGGGAATCAATGGAAATGGCCATCTTTTATAACCTTATGTGTCATCATCAATTGCCTACTGACAGGGCATATGACAAACTAGACGCTGAGCTTTTATCAATTGAGTACCGGTTGGAAATCAGTATCAACATCGACTACCTATGAGTGTTTAATGAGCACCTATCAATGAAAATTTGAGGCTAAGAACCAATGGTCTGATGGTGTTGGAAACCGATGGGGATCCACATGATGTCTTCCTATGGATCTCCTATTACATGGATTGATGACTTATACCAATGAAATCTACTAATGGGAGTCATGCTGCATCAATTGACATAAGGGAATAGTTGTCTACTAATACAACCCCTTACCTTACCTTCCAAAGGGATGACATATCAATGTAAACTTTGGTTCATTGACCTAGTTTTTACTACCGCTTTTGTCTATCCTCTAGGGTTATATATAAAACCCTTTGATTCTCCATTATCGCCTCATTCATGCAAGTTGATATCAAAGTGTTGGAGTAGGGAGACTAGTCATCAGTTGATGCCTAACTAATGAAAAATATATTTTCATCGACCTTCATCAGCTTTGTTGCTTGTTTTATTTCTATTCACTTGTGATGATTGATACTCTTCCTTCCATCATGGGAACATATATTTTTGTAAGTAGAGTTTTAGCCATGTTGACCTTAGTGATCCCTCATCTTCTTCCTCCTTAAACCATTTCTTCCTGGTTTATCTTTAGCTTTTGACTATTATATTCTTATACGTGATTTCCTTCTCCATCCTTGTTCTTATTGTCTTTTAATCATTGATCTAACGTCATAGAAGTCTAGTGAGGAAAAAGCTTAGATCTTGTAGAGTTTGTACTTACGTTCAAAGTTTGCCACAAAGCTTGAAGATTTCCTAGTGTTTTTTTGGGAGGACCCATCTCCATTATAGTAAGGTGAGTAATATAATATTTGATGCATGTATTACTTATTTTAAATACGTAAAATGTTATCTTGACATGATCTCTCTTAAAATAATGAAAAGGTGAAAATTTGTGATGTCCTATGATAATATCATGAGGATGAGAGGTTGCATGCTGTAAATAGACATTGTAAAGTTAGTTTCTATACTGGAATCATGATGGTTTATACAATCTTGTGTAGATCCAATTCTTGATGAAAAGACATATCTAAAATGTTTGTAAATTTACATGACGGTGACATCCTATGCTTAAGTGGAATGTTTAGTTATATGTCTCTTTTGATGTTAGAACTGTTCTAAAAATGATTTAGGCATCTTTTATTCCTTGTTATGCTCCTAACATTCACATGAACATGGAACTCCTATGTATGATCAAATATTCTTTCTATATTTTGAAGTACCATTTTTCTGTGCTTTTAGATGATTAATAATCTTGTGATAACAATATGATATTTTGTTGGTGGGTTTAACTTGGGTATAGGCTTGATACATTTAGAATCTTTTAATTTGAATTCCTTATGATATCCCTTGATGTGGCTAAGCAATGTGATTGTCTTCCATTCTTTCAGAAGTTAAGATCTTATATTCATGTGTTTTTTTATAACTTTTGAAGTTACATGGGGTAAGAATAAATTTTTTCATTTCTCTATTGGATGTTTTACGTAACTTGGTTGATGTAGTATAAAGAATAATGTACTTGGATAATCAAGTGCAAACTTAATCTTGTAGTGACTAGAGTCTGTAGATCTATTTCCTTGAGTCACTACGGGGAAATAGTGAAACGAGTCATCTTGTAGCAATATAAATTGTGAGAAGATAGCTAGAACCATATATTAGTTAATATATGGGGAAATTTAGGGATTAAACTTGATTAGGGACTCAGTGAAGGTCGATGGCTAGGAAATTAATGGTATTTGGTTTTGTGGTCGGCTTATACCCTAAGATTTTGCACTACTACCTATGTACCTAGACATACGTGTGATATGAAGATCCATTTCTATGCTAATATCCATATCAAGCTTAACATGTGAGCACTCTTCCTTTTGGTTACCTCGCTTTGTCTGGAGGTTATGTGAAGAGGTCTAGTTGTATATATATGTCCATAGTTCTTGTACGAATTGTAGGTACGTATTAGTAGCATCTAGATAGCAATTTGAGTGGTACCACTTGAACTGCCCATGTCATAATTTAATTTTTAACTCAGGTGTGCAACATATCTTCTTAGAATTGTTTTATGGTAACCATGGATGTTCTTATGATATGTGATTTCTCTTATGAAACATATATTGTCTTATATATCTCTTAGGTACAATTTTGATACATGTATAGTATAGTAAGAACTTAATTTTAATTACACTCATAATCATATGCTTAATTATCTACCAATTAAATGTTTACAAGCTCTAGTAAGTAATAAATATTTGAGTAGTTATCTCATATCTCTATGACTTGAAGTCTCTCCCCATAATTTTCCATATATTTTAAGTAATTGAGAAGACTTCCTTAGAAATGGAGGCAAATATCAGTCAAGTGGAGGCATATCTTAGTCTTGAGGTGGGTGATGTTTGCATGAAGGGGTCTCAGCAGTAGGTGATCTTTTCATGACGTCCTCCTCAGACTAAGTGAATCTTATGTATAGAGATTTTAGGGATAGTGTCGTACCCATAGTCTTAGACCAGGTGTGTGTGAATCTTTTTTTATGTATGTCAGGTCTACAATTTGGATTTTTATGCACGACCTCTTGATCCACCATTATATGAGTTGTAAGTCATTCTTTTTATGCCCTGAGTTGTGTGTTAATGTAACTACAAGAAGAATCTTTACATAGATGTAAAAATGTATATGAACTGTGAATTATTTTATAGCAGATATAAATTCTTGTTGTTATTGTTCCTATCTATCATAGTTTTTTTTGGACCCATGTTCTTATCACGTGGTTTGTTTGTTTATGATGATCATCAATTTTAAATTTTGACTTTTTGAGTAGTCTTATTGTGTGGTGGTAGAACATCAAATTCACAATTGCATTAGAATGCCATCTTATTTGTATAAGGGCTGAAATTTTGAAATACATGTTTTCACACCCAAAAATACTCTTTTAAGGCTTTATGATACCATGTTGACGGAAAATGAAATATGAAAACATGTGTTTATAAGATGAATATAGGATTATATTTTAACTAAACTAGTGCCAATTTTTATGCATTCAGAGCTAAACCCTAAAAGTAGCTCATTTGTGATTAAAAAGTGCCCTTTTGTGACTAATTTTGTATTAAGTGCTTACAAGTTTTGTCTATAATTTTATAGAATATTTTGCTTCTTCCATTTGAAGAGAAATGTATAGTTGTATGTGCATGTGAAATCCCTATTTGTGGTATGGCTTTGGTTTGGGAAATGTTATGAGAAATGGTGGTGAGTCGGCCTTGATGTGCCCTAATTAGATGAGTTGGGCCTAGCTATGGCTGAGGATGGTGAGATGGGCCTTGAAGTGCCCTATGTTGAAGAACTGGGCCTTTCTATGGCCAAATACGGTAGTTGCACCATTGGTGGATAACTTCATGTATATTGTGATATGTTTATATCTTCTGGGGCTATTTGTTATTGAAAAACATATGTGTACTTTATTCCTATCTTTATCGAGTCATGAAAGATGTGTAATTGACCTAATCAAATTGTGTAGTGTCCGATGAGTGTAGAACCATCCTCATTTCAAGATGGGGGGATGGTGAAATGTATATCCTTGTAGTAGTATGAGGTTTGTTAAAAGGTGATGGATATTGTATACTTTTGATTATACATGAATGTATGGTAAATGGTTTGTTGGCATCCTAATATGGTTTATATCATGTAAGATGTATGCTTTGTTGGAATCCAAATACCATCGATATGGGTTTGATGTCGCAATGTTAGGTGGCATGTCCTAAGTACCAAAGATGGACTTAGTTTGTTTGCGGACCACCCTTTGAGCACTTCACCAGTATTTTGACCTTTTTACACAATACTTTGTTTTTTCTCTCTCAGATTGAGAGGTAGAGTTCTTATTGAGTTTGGTAATCCTAGTATCTTAAATAATGAGCTAGTCTGGACTCCACTTTTTTGAGATAGTAGTTTTATCGGTACACCTTAAACTATCTAGGGAAAAAGTCTAATTAATATACAACCAAGTTGGATACAATTATGTTGTATATCATGATTATTTAAGATTATGAAAGGATTTCCTAAAGCATTGTAAGTGATGATTATCATTATTGTGTTCAATATGATTGCATTATGGATACAATAGCAGTAATATCAAATTTATTATATTGTAATATAGATGCCTAAATCGAATAATGAGGTAATATTGATAATTTAAAATAGAATTTGAATATTAATGTTCATTCTACTACTTGCAAATCATCTTAAAAATCTATTTATGTATGTTTATACCTTTGCATGAGTAATCCCCAAATTGGGACCTTTTTAGAGTCTCACATGGTTCTAATGTTTTAGGTATGCAAGCAAAATAGAAAGGACGTTGGGATTATAATAATATATAACAAAGTTGAGCATAGAGTGTCCCTATAATGGTTCTTTACTTAGCGTTGGGTAGGTCGTTGGTGATTTATATGACATGTTGCTCTCCTTAGTGCTCTCCTATGATTATGAGTTGTAATTTAATTAGATATCTTATTCTATTTTATCTTATTGGATATGAATCATCTTGTAATCTTATTGACAAAATTAATAAAAAGGATTCAATATTGTTCCTATGATGAGTACTTTAGGAATAATTAAGATGAGAAAAGTTATATTTGTAAATGAATTCATGCAATGTTTTATGACAATTTCTTGTAATCAGATATTTCTATAAATCATCTTTTTCATAGTTGTTTTACTCATTTTTGGGAAGCTTGCTAGTTTTAAATTAGATTTTGTTTGGGGATTCATCCTAATGATCATTTTGAGTTTGATCAGCCTGATGTATCCTAACAATGAATACCCTATTGTAGTGAGCGCATGTGGCTTTTTGTTGATCTTATTCTTTGCCTTTCATGAATGTCATAAAAAGTATTTAACATCAATTTTTGACAATATTGTTATTACTAAATAGGATATGATTACCGTATATCACAACCCCATTTTTTGGATGACCTTCTTACATATTTTAAAGAATAAACCATTAACATGAATATTCCGTGATGTAATAACTACATACAGAGTGTATGGAATTTGTTTTCTAACATGTTCATCATTGTTAGTTCTTTATGGATCCTTTCTTGTATGATTTTTTCTTTCTTTTGTAAATAATAGCAGAAATTAAAAATTTGGGTTAACATTATCCCTTTTTAATCTTAGAATTAAATTGCTTATATATAAAGCATACAATCCATAATTCAGAGCACTAGATTAGCTAAGGTAGATAGTTGAATGAACCTTGTGAAAGTTATCTTGGAATATCCCTTAATTAAAATTTTTGAAAGAAAGTGTGCATTGAAAGTAGTAGCAATTGATCGATATTGGAGAAGGTTTGTTCTTGAGAATATACTCCATTAAACCACCAATTTCTCCACCATCTTTGTCAATTATGGAATAATTTTTCAATAAAGGAAAGTTATTACCATATATCACACTTATATAAAAAAAATCTTCAATGTGATTCATCATTAAGTCATGAAAACTACAAACTTAATAACGGAGTTTGACAATACAATTTGCATAAAACACACTGTTCTATTCAAAATGACGCTTACAATTGGTCAATTTCTACCCTTTTAACTAATATTTCTACGTTTGAAAATATAACCAGTTGAATATACTCCACCATTTCAAAGGTGTTTGATACACTATATATATGAGATGCCTACTTACTAAAATGAATTTTTACTAAAAATAAAAAATAAAAATCTTGTATCATACTCGAGTATGTATTTGATTATAATTTTCTTTCCAAACAATTACATTTTTTCTTGAGAAGTTTTTTTAATTAAGATTTATTATTAGAATCAGACATACTAGTGGGGACAATATGGAAAAAGTTATTGCATCATGCTCTCCACTAAATGTAATACATAATCTATAATATGTATGTATCGAAACACGCAAAGAAACATGTGAAGGATATAGTTTTTAAACTATTCATATGTAATGATGAGAGGACCAAAATAATATTACAGATACTCATGGGTGCATGAAATAATTCAAACCTATAACGCACAAGTCTTATTTTTTAAGGAAGAGTAGAACTTACAAGTGGGTTAAACTTTGTAAGGGGGTAGATTGGAAGGCCCCTCAATAGAAGAGGCCATAGTAGTTAGTACATGTACATGACTAGGACTTCCATGTGCGACATTAAATACATGATTACAATAGTTTGTGTTTTAATAACATATATATGTGCAGTTTTCGTAGAACAATCACGAGAGATCCCAATGATGGTGAGATGTTATAGCTATTTGGATATCTTTTACATGTAATACATTTTTCATAATCATTCTATACATGTTAAATATTCTTCCTTGCATTTATCTACGTAAGAAATTTATATACAAAATCCTTGTTTATCATTCATGTGAATTTAATATAGTTAATATAACTCAGTGAATTTTTGGTTGACTATTTAATGTAATGTATGTGGTTTTCATAGATCAAAAGAAAATGATGACTGGTCATAGAAGTTTTATGTTTGAAAGGTAAATGCATCAATGATCTTTCTATCTAGACTGTTGGATTTTAGAAAGAAGCCACACTTATGTATTTAATTTTAATAGGCAATGAACCATATGGACTAGTAATCTACTGTCATATGCAAGATGTTGTTAAAAAACTACTCAAATCAATAACATATTATACATACATTATAAGTTATTTTGATAATTTAACTCGATGGTAATAATTGAAATCACTACTACAGAAAGAGCATTCAACGTCATTTTTTTGGGCGTCAGTTATTAATGAAAACCGACGCCTATAATATTCAACATCGATTTTTAATGCAAACTGACGTCTATATTCGAAGACCAGCCAGACACGGGTATCACTTTTTATTCAGTGTCGGCTGGACAATAGAAATCGACGCCTAAAATCGCCCGCGAAATTCAATTTTCGAGCAAAAAAAAACTGGCCCCAAAGTATCACATACAACGTCGGTTTTTTATATAAGAACCGACGCCTATATAAGATAAAAATTTGTGTGAAAAGTTCCAATTTTGGCATCAGTTATTGTTTGATAACCGACGCTGATAATGGTTCCCCACCAAATAATTTAGGGTAAAGATTGTCCAATTGGACGTCGGTTTTTACTATCAACCGACGCTGAAGACGTTTTGGTGTCAATTTTTACTATCAACCGACGCCTTTTACAACCTTAATAGACCCGTGATCACCCGACTCTTCCCCTTTCTTCAGTTCATCGCTAGAATTCTCCTGCTCTCGCCGCCACTGCTGCTGGTCGCCCAGCTCAACCCCCACCCGCCCGCATTCAACCTTGTGCGCCGCCGCCTGACCGGCCTAAATCTCGCGTCCGAAAAGTAGAGAAGATTTGAAGTAGTCGGACTTTTAAATTTATAACCCGAAACCTTCTAGGCCACCGCGACTTTGTTTATGGGGTCGAAATAGATATACGGGGTCAAACACAGGGACAAGGGTGGTAGTGTTGAGAATGCGGAATTGACACGTTACACTCCGATATGGGTATGGAGATGATAAAAGTTCCCCAAGGGAACAACAGGCTAGGATCGATAAAACAGAAGAAATCTATCTCCAACTGGAGCTACAAGGAAAAATTAAGGTTTTAAGTATTTATCAGTTTTTAGGGTTTTCATGCAACGGAATCAGAGAGATAATACTATTGCATTAGTAAGGAACGAAGGAGAAAGCTTTGGTAAAACAAGCGGCAGCAGAAACATCTTGTACCCCCTCTCTCGAAGTAGGTACCTCTAACTAAGCATCAACACCCCTCTCGAGGTTGCTGGACTTAAGTTAGAGCGGAAAGGTTACTAAAGCAACTCCGATCCTGGGCACTCTCGTACTCCAGTATCGGACCAAACACTAGAGGCACAACACCTCTCTTGAGGCTGTTGCAATGGGAAAACACGATTCGGTTGCTAATCGAAATGCGATCCAAGCGTACAAGCTAGAGTTCAGATGTTAAACATAGCAATCATCCATCAAAGGGACCAAACATAAAGCAACATATAATTAAGACTCTTCTGATTCCATTGGCATAAAAGGGTCTGATTACATTGCATAAGTAAAGAGAGTAAATTACTGAAATAAGTAAAGATAAATGCCGCCTTCTTGATTTAGAAGGGCGAATGGCAGAAGCAGGCCCTCCAGCCCGATACCGAGCGGGAGCCTTGCCCGATACGCCCGTGTCGGACAGCACACCCTCTCGGGCGACACGCTATGACGAGCAGACGTATCGTGCGTGGCAACCCATGCCCGATATGATCATGTCGGGCGGCACCCTCTCGGGCGACACGCCGTGACTGGTGATGAGTATCGGGCTTGGTATCGTGTCGGGCCAGAGTGTTGCTTCTAGCATCGGGTACTCCTATCGGACGTCCTTGTTGGCCGATATCGGCCTGCGGTGATGCCCGGGGCCGACCCTAAGTGAACCATTCCCTCCCTCTCGGGATGGGGAAGTGCTCACCTAGAATCGCCCGACACACCACTGAGGCACGACATGCTAGCTCCAGATGCTTTCCTAAGTTGGCTTTCGAGAGATTCCGACCCCTCCCATCGGAGTCTTGTAGCTGCTATTTATAGGCAGCGGTTGGGGGAGGTTATGGTGCTCCAGACGCCACGTGTTCTTCATCAACTTTTATTATCATGGATTTAGGGGTGCCCGATATGTGTGTCACCTGATACAAGGATGTCAGGTTGTTGGTCATCGTGACGAGTGGCGCCTGCCGGTGGGTGGCCTGTATCGCGCGACACACTTCAGCAATCGTGGCGAGTCTGGCTCCCTGTCGGGTAGATGCATATCGTCGTCCACTTCCTCTGGCGCGGCACCCTTGTGTCACGCGACAGTGTATCGTGCTGCCCTGTCGGATAGTGAGCGTATCGGCCGGTTGGTTGGCAGGAAGGCCGATGTAGGTGGAACACGTTCGTGTGCCGGGACGGGCCTTTTTGCTGATAAATGAGTTAAAAATCAAGGAAAACTCTGCAAAAGATGATAATATTGAGTTAAGAGCGTTGTGTGGCCTGTTTATGCAAAAACATGACAAAAAGGAGAGGAAAATAGTTTAAAAAGGAAGATTTGATAATGAAATAAGGGCCAAAAACATCATAAAATTTGGTGTTATCAACTCCCCCAAACTTAGCATTTTGATTGTTCTCAATCAATCTTTAAACTTTGTTTTGTGATGCTTCTTCTTGACCGGTATAGTTTTCAGACCATGGGTTTGAGCGAGCATTGAGATGTCTCACAGAGAATGCGGCCCGACCATGAACAACAGACTTTATTTCTCCTGCCTTATTTAAGCAAAATTTTTCTCTACAACTTCGGCGAGACTTGGGTGCATGATTCGAAGTTAGCTTTCACACCATACAACTTTTGGGGGCAGAAAGTTGTGTGCTTGGGTAGGCTTAAGGCTTTTTGGGGTTTTTCTTCTTGTTTTCCATCAGTCCATCCAAGTACGAGTCTGTTAGCGGGCGAGTGGTCCCTGCAGTCTAAGCCAGTTGGCTTTAGAGCAGTGATTTCACATCCTACGTACCACTGCCCTAGATCTACCATGCCTAAAGATGGGTACTTTTTGGAAAACAAGTATGTATATATTTCTTTTTCTCTTTTTCTTTCTTTCTTTTTATTGGGCACAACTCTCATGCTTTTATTCACTCTCATAAGGCTATTCTCTCTTTTTGGGATTTTGTTGGGTAAGGGGAAACAAGAGAAATTTTTGCTGTTTGGGCAGCTTTTTCCTTCTGCATACACGTCTCTTGGCTGTTGTGAGATCATTTTTTGAAATTTTTGTCGTGGAAAGTCATAGTCTTTTGTTGTTTGAGATCGCATTATCAGAAAGACATAAAAAAACCTGCATCTCCTTGGGCGCATAGAAAACAAACTGGCAAGAAGTCGTATCAGGTTTTTACTATGCAGTGTCTTTGTACATATGTATGGAGACAAAATAAGCAAAATTTATTTTTTTTTTGGCAAAATTTTTGTACGAGCATGCATATGTATATGTACACATGATATAAGAGAAGAACGAAAAAACAAAACGGGTGGAGTTGAAGTAAATTTTTTATACCTCCCTCACTGGTACATGGTACCCCCCCAAACTTACTCCACACTTTGTCCCATAGTTGTGAAGTAGATAAGGTAGGGTAATGTTAACTCAGTGAGGGATTAGTTGGTGAGCGCGCCTGCGCAAGATAGAATCTCCCACATATATTCTCCTCATTTTCTGTGGTAGTCAATGTGGTGGAGTTGGTCAGGCGTCTCTTCATTTGATATCCATTCCAAGACAAAGATCATGCAGTCGTTGGATAGAGGAATTTGTTGTGGACTGCGGTGGCAAAACTGGAGCTCGTGCCATTTGCTTGGCTGCCCTCTCCAGGAATGGTTGTATCAGCGCCACCATCTCATCATAGTATTTTCGTACTAAGCGCTCGAGGGAGGTCAACGCCATCGATGTACACTGCACTGGATGATCTTTGTTGTTGTCCGAGCTGTTGTAGAAGATTCCTACTCGTTGGCGAGTGTACATCGTCAGGAGCGTCCAGTGGTTGTAATGCAGGATGTGCAGGAAGATTGTGCGTGGAACTCTGTGCTCCAACTCTACCAAAAATTATTTCTTTGCTCCTATTTCATCGGTGAGGCAGATGTCGTTGAACAACATTGGATGAGCAACGTATGCGTGTTCGAACTTCGTTTGTAGTGTATGGATGTAGGTGGCCGCCACAGATATCACCAAGCATCCTCCATCTTTTACCATGTTCCTTAAGTCATCAACTGGGACTATGGCACTGCCTACCTCGTAGATGACATCTGTCAGGGTAGAATCAGCTAACTTCAGAAGAATTTCATTAACCTGCTCCTGCGTGAGTGTAGAGCACGAGAAGCGATCAAAATTATTGATCAGTTCTTCTGATGTTCCAGGAGAAGCAGGGTCTTCAAATCTGTGCACTTCCCGTAGGATCTCTAATTGCTTGCCTGCCCCATAGGTGTATGTTTCCATTTCCACTTTTTTCTCTGGAGTGCTACTGGGTTGTGAAGATTCGCCTTCTAGGTCACTGTCCAGCAGCTTCTTAGGTACCCCTGCATCTTGGAAATAACGTCTGTCTTTTATCAGCAGTAGTGCATATATGCCCATGAGATGGTAGAAGTTTTGTCCCTGGAGGTGCCTCATGTATCCAAATATGTTGAGCAGCTCCATGGCGCGCAAGACGATGAAGGCGTTGTTTCCGCTTCCCTCTTCTGCTTGGACGGGGAAGCCTCGGATAGAAAAGAAGTTCCAAATGCTGTTGTGACGTTTGACTCCTTGCTTGATAGCTCGTAGAAGATGCAGCGGTAGAAGCGTCAGATGTTTGTCCTCCGGGTGACTGAAAATAAGCCCGGAGCGTGGAACCTCATTGTTGTTGCAGCTCAATAGCTGGACGTCATGGTTCCTGAGGTCTGCCACACAGAGGAACCATCCGTTGCGATGCTTGTATGGGGCCAACACGATGTTCGTGTTATGCTCTTTGATGTGTTGCAGCATGTTGGCCACCGCAATGGAGTCTGGTACTCCCATCATCAGCCTTCTTGCCAAGGTCGGGGTGGCGTTGTATACTGTTTTCCGACCTGTCCCGGTGCTGATATTCTCTATTATTGCACCTTCTAGGACCCTGAACAGCTTCTTGCTGACTACGGCTAGCGAGCGGAATATACTTCTGAGTGCTCCCCGTCGTACGAAGAAGTAGCCGTCGCTCCAGACGACGTCTTCTTCATCTGCCTGTGACCACAGGACCTTGTTCAGCAATTTCTGGTCCCTGATCGACAGGTAGCCGATGACCCTTCTGTCGAAGTCGGCCATCTCGAAAGAAGGTAGTTCTGACGGCGCAGAAAACGCATCTTCCGTCGAGCGTCTTCCTCTGGGGGGTGACTTTCGTTGGCGGCACATATACCCCCCCTCTCCCTCTGATTCATCAGAAGAGTCCCCCCCCCTCGACGTTGATGTCTTCGTTGTCATCTTCAACTTCGTCCAGGGGGACAAAGGGAGTTGTTTCTTCCAGACCGTGGGAGCTCGCTTGTCCTGCCGGAGCTTCGTTGGCTGATCTTTGTGGCGTCCCTTCCTCGAGCATTGTGGATGGCCCACTGCAGGAGGAAGAGGACGATGATCTTGAGGAGGCCACTGACGAGGGAAGTTGAGAGCCTGAGCCAGGAGGCGACAAGGACCTTCTCGACTGCCTTCGGCGCGGATGGTCATCTCCCCTATTCAGCCTCTCCTCGATCACACCAAGGCGTTGGAGGGCTTGATGAAGCGTGATGTTGATTGCCTCCAATTGGCCGGGAAGGCCAACTAGAGTCATCAGTTCCCATTCCTGGCTATTCAGCCTTTGCTGGAAAAGTGAAAACTTGCGGGTTAGAGAATAAAATGTAGCCGAGTGGCTTTCTGTTACCTCCCACAAATGGTCGAGTTCGTGCCCCAACATTTTCCCGAGCGACGGAGGGGCTCCTGCAGGTCTCTCTCCCATCCTCACGATACTTCTCTCGCGTGAGGGTCTACCCGATGAGGTAGAACCGATCTCGATCGTCCGCGAGGTAGATGCCGCTGGGCGAGGTGTCAGCACCCTTGCGGCTGTCACTGCCTCGCCTTCTTGTCGTGGTGGAGATGGCCGTGGTGTGGGTGGATGCTGCTCCACCTCTACGTTGCGGCGATCTCTTCAGCAGCTGGTATAGGGGACACTGGCGGCGGTTTCAGCGTTAGTTGTACAACTCTGAGCTCCATCTCAAGGATCTCGGCGAACACCTCATTACTGGCGTATGGTTGTGCATCTTCTTCTACCTCCAAGGGCACCTGAGAAGCTTCGGGAGCTGTGGCTGTCTCTCCCGTGATAGCTCCCACCGGGGCTTATACTGTTGTTTCTGCCCTGGTTGTCTCGGCAACCTCAACGATTTCAGGTTCTTCTTCAGACACGGAAGGTATCGTCGTGATTGTGGCAGGTATAGAAGGAGCGACGACAGCTCTATCAACTGTTGTCGTCGGTGGTTCTGGATTGGTGGCTGGCTCGACAGAGGTTGTTGAAGCTTTGTCCTGCCTCAGGTCGAGAGGGATTGTTTCTCCTTTAGAGGCCGCCCTCTCTTGAATCCGGGTGGTGGCGGCGTAAGCTGCTTCTACCGCCACAGCTTCAATTTCTGCTGTGGTGAAGACCAACTTTTCTGCGTCGTAGGCCGCATAGTGAGGGAGTGGAAGGAGGGTGTTTGTCCTTGCGAACTTGTAGAAATAGCTTCTCCCCTCCTTCTTTATGATGCCGGACCTCATGAGGTACTTGAGGTCGATCAACTCGTCACCCCTTGTCCTCGAAAGACTGTGCGGCTCCTGTGGGTATCCTAACCCAACCGCGATCAGATTGACGATGCCACCCATGCAATATTGTTTGGTGGCATCCTTTATTGGGTGCAGCCTGTTCAGCAAGAAATGCCCCAGATTGATCACCTTACCCTCCATCATGTGCCACATGAGATGGAGTTCTTCGATATAGACGTTGCTGGACTCGTTTTTGCTGAAAAGCAGGCATGCTACCAGCTTGTGCACTATCCTCTAGAAACAGGAGTGCACTGCCGCTACCTTGCTTTTTGGCTTGTATGATGACTCGCCAGTCAGCCTCTTCCAGAGCTCCACGGGGTTGAACCCGTCTCCTTCGGTGATCCTTTCACTGTTATTCAACAGCTTCTTCTCCTCCTCGCTGGAAGAGAAGATCTCGTTGAGCAGCTTTTCGGAGATGACATGCTCTGCGTTGTACAGTCACCCTTGCAGTCTATCTGATCTGCCATATTCTTCAACGTCCTCAACTGCATTCTTCACTCGGCGGAGAGACGACATGAACTCCCTTGTGAGTTCGGTGTAGGAGGCAGAACGGCTTAGGCAGATCTTCCTCAGTCCTGCTACGGCGAGGACATTTTCCAGTCTTTCGAAAATACCCAATTGAATGAAGGAAGAATGGTGGCAGAATCTGCTTGGCCTGTATATTTTAGTCTCCAGTTCTGAGTACCGGCGTCCATGCTCGTTATCTCTTAGCACGAACCTTCCTGGTGTGTGATCCAGGGGTTCTGCAGCTGCAGTTGAAGCTATCGCTGGAGTCGTTACTCCTTCTATCCTCGCCCTCTTCTCAGCGGTTGATGGCCCAGCCGCTTCGGGATTTGGGCGTTTCTGCCCGACTGTTGTTGCTTTAGCTGCGGCCTCGGTGTCGATTCTTCTACCATGTTCGTCAACTCGAACGACGGTTTACTTTGTACGGGCCATCTCTGTTATCATTAAACAAATTCATTGATCAATTAATTGTTAAAATTGATTACACGATAAAAATTCTGCCTGATACAAAAACTACCCGACACCACCGTATCGGGTCGTAACAAAGGGCGATATTATGTTTGCCTGATACGAAGCCTTCAAAAAAATCACCATAGGTTTATGCCCGATATGATGTCCGGATGTCGTCCATCAAAAGAACACACTAGGCGATACAAAACTGGATGATGCAGATAAACAACTATGCGTCATACCCGTCGCTAGACATGGGTGTGTCAGGCGATACGGTCACGTGATGGAAAAACATGTCGCCTGGCAACAAGAACAAGCGAGGCGGCACAAGGATGGGCGACACGGTTATCGGCCGATATAAGGTATTAGGCAAGCGCGTGTTAAAGGCATTTCGTGCGACACACATGTCGGGTGACACATGTGTCGGGCGACACAAGGAAAATCAGCTAAAGCCATTAACCCGATACGCTGCGCGCGACAAGAAGCTCGTGTCGGGCACGCGGGCTGTCAGGCTATACCTTTTGTTTTCTTAAGTTTTCTGCATGACGTGAGAGCAGAAGCTAGCTGGATGACACACGAGCAAACGGAGGAATTACTGCACGATACAGGTAGCTGGAAGAGTAAATGTAGTAGCCTGATACGATAAAATCTCCGTACTATATATAGCAATCCCAACCGGGGGTAAAACGGGTAAATCCGGGATGCGTGTCGGCCGTTGAGGCAGGTCATTCCCGAGATGAGCGCGTTCCGCGCGCCGGTTGAGCTGTTTCCCGATACGATCAGGAAAAGGGGATACTTGACTGATACACAGTCTTCAAAACAAAATCTAGATGAAAAACCTGAAAAACAAAGTGAAAGAAAAAGCGATTGATGGGTAAAACATCATTGGCCTAAGGTTAAGTTCCCGGCCTCAGATAGTATTACCCATTAATGCACATAAAATAGAGCGGTGGCCCATAAAACATAAGAGTCAGCGCACGTGGCACATACACTAACTCGGGCCTTATTACAGTCCAAATGTTCATAATGTTTTTCTTACAAGAAAGTAAATAACATCCTATTCTAAGAAAAGTAAAAGCTCGGGTTGCCTCCCAAGGAGCGCTGTAGTTTGCGTCGCCAGCTCGACAGGTCTAGGTCCTTCACTTTTCACCTTCAACTATATCCATATCTCGCAAGTCGATCTCTGTCCTTCCTGATCACATCCCTACCTTTTTGGCGGTTTTGATGTTGGAGGGTATTTTTCCCGAGGGGTTCTTTATCAACTCGGCCATCTGGACCAACTGCTGATCAATTTGGCATTGATGCATCTGCATATCCGCCATCTGGACCTGCATGGAGTTTAGAAATCCTGAATTTGAAAGCGCACTCTGTGCCAACTGGTTATTGATGGTATCTTGTCTTTTTACAAAATCAAACAACTGTCCAACCAAGTCTGGTTGGTTCGAAACCTTATCTTGACCCTGTTCCTTGGCTTGACCTTGTCCTTGACTGGTGTTCGTCGCTTGGCGACCTTGGTACTTACCTTATCCTTGGAAATTTCCGTTGTTTGACTGGAAAGAAGTGGTTCTGGTGAATTGACTCTGTCCTCCTCTTTTCTCGAAAACTTGAGGTGGCTTGGTGGAGTTATGCAACTGATGCGAGTTTTCTGCCGCATCTTTGTTGCCATAACTGAAACCAGGATGGTTTGGCCTCTTGAAATTAACAAAAGAGACATTCTCACTCTCCTCAGATTCGGAGTCACTTTCACTCGACTCGTCAGTTCGGGTGTAGATACAATTATCTACCCCGTGTCCACCTTCTCCACATGTGACACATTTCATGACCTTTTCGACTTGTTTCTTTCCCTTTCTGCTTGACTCTTTCAGCTGCTTTACATCAGTAGCTATCCTCTGGATCTGAGAGGTGATAGTCTCCATAGCCTTAGATTCAAAAGAAGGTCCTTCACTAGCCTTCTTAGCTTGTCCCCTGTCTGATCTATCGTAATCAGTGCCGGCTTGCAGCTCAGCCATGTTCTTGATGATCTTCTCGGACCTGCTCGGCTTCTTCCCCAGAAAGTTACTACCTGTTGCTGCATTCGGTGAAACGCTTTCCTCATGAGTTAGACCGTTGTAGAAGGTAGTTATCAAGAAACCTTTCTTATAGTTGTGATGAGGGCAGTCCCTCTGATATTCTTAGTATCTTTCCCAGGCATCATGGAGATTCTCGCTCAGCTTTTGCATGAAAGAAGTGATCCTTTGTCTGTTCCGGATGGTCTTCTCGGTAGGATAGAACTTGTTTACAAAGGCGTCTGCCAGTGCACTCCATCCGTTGAGAGATTGGTGTGGTAGCCACAGGTACCAGGATAGAGCCTTATCTTCCAAAGAAAAGATTAAACCTTTGCAATAGATTACCTCCTGTGGGACTCCCCGCATCTTGATGGTGTCACAGATGTTCTTAAAAGCATCTAAATGTGATAGGGATTGTCATTCTTTGAACTCCCCCTAAAGCTTTTGTTCTGAATCATGGAGATGACTGATGGCTTCAGATCGAAGTTGGTGGCGTTGAATCGCGGGACAACAACAGGACATCTGGAATTGTTAGCCTTGGTGGAGGCTAACTCCCTTAGGGTCTTTTCTTCTTCATCGGAATTGTCACTTTCACTGCCTCCCTGTTGCTGTTCTTGATTATTTTGATTCCTTCTGTGCCTTCGGTGATGATGACGTCTATCCCGACGATGGTCATCCTCGAACTGCTCTGATTCTGGATCTTCAGGTTGATCATTTTTGTCATAGCGATCATTGTCTTCAGGCGGAGGTGAGTGAGGTCTAGCTCTCGCGTGTCCCTCACCTTCTGAATGGGGTGGTTCGACGCGAGGCGGAATGTATGATGATGTCGGTGCTCAAATTGAGCTGAACGCCTCCCTTCTGAGTAGCTGAATAGCATGAAAAACCAAGTTTAGAGAACCTGTATTAATAATAAGAATTACTAATATCAGGTTAAAATATAAAAAAAAGGAAAAAGAGAGTGTTGTCAAGCTCATTTCTAAGCTTGAGGCACTGGATTGTAGTTAGTGGATTCAGGTTTGTCAACATTACCATTTTGCCTTGTCCCCGACAACAGTGCCAAAAAGTTGACCAGCCTAAATCGCGTGTCCAAAAAGTAGAGCGGATTTGAAGTAGTCAGACTTTTAAATTTATAACTCGAAACCTTCTAGGCCCCCGCAACTTTGTTTACGAGGTCGAAGTAGATATACAGGGTCGAACACAGGGACAAGGGTGGTAGTGTTGAGAACGCGGAATCGACACGTTACACTCCGGTATGGGTAAGGAGATGAATAAAGTTCCCCAAGGGAACACCAGGCTGGGATCTATAAAAGAGAAGAAATCTATCTCCAACTGGAGCTACAAGGAAAAATTAAGGTTTTAAGCATTTATCAGTTTTTAGGGTTTTTGTGCAACGGAATCAGAGAGATAATACTATTGCATTAGGAAGGAACGAAGGAGAAAGCTTCGGTAAAACAAGCGGCAGTAGAAACATCCTATACCCCCTCTCTCGAAGTGGGTACCTCTAACTAAGCATCAACACCCCTCTCGAGGTTGTTGGACTTAAGTTAGAGTGGAAAGGTTACTAAAGCAACTCCAATCCTGGGCACTCTGGTACTCCAGTATCGGACCAAACACTAGAGCCACAACACCTCTCTCGAGGCTGTTGCAACGGGAAAACACGATTCAGTAGCTAATCGAAACGCGATCCAAGCGTACAAGCTAGAATTCAGATGTTAAACACAACAATCATCCATCAAAGGGACCAAACATAAAGCAGCATATAATTAACACTCTTCTGATTTCATTGGCATAAAAGGATCTGATTACATTGCATAAGTAAAGAGAGTAACTGACTGAAATAAGTAAAGATAAATGCCGCCTTCTTGATTTAGAAGGGCGACTGGCAGAAGCAGGCCCTCCAACCTGATACCGGGCAGGAGCCTTGCCCGATACACCAATGTCGGGCGGCACACCCTCTTGGGCGACATGCTATGACGGGCGGACGTATCGTGCGGGGCAACCCATGCCCGATACGATCATGTCAGGCGACACCCTCTCGTGAGACACGCCGTGACTGGTGATGCGTATCGGGCTTGGTATCGTGTCAGGCTAGAGTGTTTCTTCTAGCATCGGGTACTCCTATCGGGTGTCCTTGTTGGCCGATATCGTCCTGCAGCGATGCCCGGGGCCAACCCTAAGTGAACCATTCCCTCCCTCTCGGGATGGGGAAGTGCTCACCTAGAATCGCCTGACACACCTCTGAGGCACGCCATGCTAGCTCCAGATGCTTTCCTAAGTTAGCTTTCGAGAGATTCTGACCTCTCCCATCGGAGTCCTGTAGCTGCTATTTATAGGAAGCGGTTGGGGGAGGTTATGGTGCTCCGGACGCCACGTGTTCTTCATCAGCTTTTATTATCGCGGATTCAGGGGTGCCCGATATGTGTATCGCCCGGTACAAGGATGTCGGGCTATTGGTCATCGTGACGAGTGGCGCATGCTGGTGGGTGGTATGTATCACGCGACACGCTTCAGCAGTCGTGGCGAGTTTGGCTCCCTGTCAGGTAGATGCATATCGCTCGTCCACTTCCTCTTACGTGGCAACCTCGTGTCGTGCGGCAGTGTATCGTGCTGCCCTGTCGGGCAGTGAGCGTATCAGTCGGCTGGTTGGCAGGAAGGCCGATGCAGGTGGAACACATTTGTGGGCCAGGACGGGCCTTTTTGCTGATAAATGAGTTAAAAATCAAGGAAAACTCTACAAAAGATGATAAAATTGAGTTAAGAGCGTTGCGTGGCCTGTTTATGCAAAAACATGACAAAAAGGAGAGGAAAACAGTTTAAAAGGGCAGATTTGATAACGAAATAAGGGCCAAAACATCAAAAAAATTGGTGTTATCACCGCCTCTCCCCTGCTCCTTGTGCGCCGCCGACGTCTCCGGTCCCTAGTCACCGCTCCGGTCTCCGGTCCCTAGTCTCCACTGCCCTGTTGCCGATGCGCCTGCCTGCCCTGCGATTGCTGGTTCTGGAGCTCCTCGGTCACTACTGCACCTGCCTGCCCTATCGCCGCTGGTTCTAGAGCTCGTCGGCCGCCGCTACTGGACCACCACACCGCTTTTGGAGCTCACCGGCTACCACCACCGCTGCTGGAGGTCCGTTGTTGTTGCTCGCCTACTTGTCTATCGTCGCTACTGAAAGGTATGCTTCCTCCAGTACTGCTCCGCCACCGTTGTCTAGTTGTGCATACTTGGGAGTTATCAGGAACACCTAAATGAATGTCTAACACCTAAATGAATATCTAGTTGTGTATCTGATTTGGATGTATATGCTGAACCTAGATTTAGAGAGGACATGCTATAGTATTTTCCTAGTATGGTGAAAGATTCTGAATCGTGTGTATCACATGGGATTCTTATCCTCAACATAATGGACTGCAATATATGCATCTAATGCCTTAAATGGAAGACCCGAATGTTATAAAATCCCATAAAAGTAGGTAGAAACAACTTATATATATTCAGATCTTAATAATTCCATGAAGTACACATTATCTTACTCAAGAAAAGTATGTGTATAATGTGGGATTAGTTCCATATAATGGTTCTATTTTAGTAAGTCTATTCGCAAGGTCTGTGTGTGATAGAAAAGCTCTTTACTCTATGTCAAATTCAAATGTTGCTTTTGTTATATATTGGGCATGCTACTTAATTTTCTGTCACGAGTTTTGTTACAAATTCAAATGTTGCTTTTGTTATATATTGGACTGGTGTTACATTTTGTTGGCCTAGAAACCCATCCAAGATTTACTCATTAGGAGTAAATCTTGGATAGTCCCCAGTTTGTGACTATTCTTGAACACCTAATCTCACTTAGGATGTAAGTGTATAATGTGTATTTGGTTTTCGAGAAAATTTTGATAGTATTTCCCCATTTGTTCTCTAAGTACATATGTACTTAGAGAACAGTGGGGAAATGCTTCCAAATTTTTCTTGAAAACCCAATACACATTATACACTTACTAGTGAGATTAGGTGTTCAAGGATGGGATAGGTGATACACATTTATTATATATAAGAATGACATCACATGTATTTGTTGGCCTAAAAACGCGTCCAAGATTTACTCATTAGGAGTAAATCTTGGATAGTCCCTAGTTTGGGACTATTCTTGAACACCTAATCTCACTTAGGATGTAAGTGTATAATGTGTATTGGGGTTTTGAGAAAATTTCGATAGCATTTCCCCATTTGTTCTCTAAGTACATATGTACTTAGAGAACAGTGGGGAAATGCTGCCAAAATTTTCTTGAAAACCCAATACACATTATACACTTACTAGTGAGATTAGGTGTTCAAGGATGGGATAGGTGGTACACATTTATTATATATAAGAATGACATCACATGTATTTGTTAACCGTAGACCCTAATCTTGTCCTAATATATACTTGTTTTCTCTTTGATCATAGAATGGATAGATCATGGATGTCCATTTGCAATCGCTGCACCCCAGAGTTTATATCTAGTCTTAATCAGTTTATTAGATTTGCTGAGGAACATAGGAAAGAACCTGGAGATAGGTTCTACTGTCCATGTAGGCATTGTGGTAACAACTTGAAAGTCAGCACTGGTGACGAAATCAAAAGTCATGTCATGTGCAACGGGATTGTACAAGGCTATACAGAATGGAACTGGTATGGAGAGATTTCAAACTCGAAACCAGTGGATGTCGATAGCAGTGCTTGGGTGGAAGAAGAAATTGCCTCCGATGACGTAGATGTGAATGAACCAGTTCCAGTAGACATCGTTGATGCGATGCTGGATAGTTGTAGGGTAGAGCACACCGATCCACCTCCTATCTTTAGAAACATTGTGCATGATGCTGAGATACCATTATACACAGGCTGTGCTAAGTTTATGAAGCTTAGCACTGTGTTGAGATTGTATAAGTTGAAAGCTAGCAATAGATGGAGCGACAAAAGCTTCACTTCATTGTTGACTTTGTTGAAAGAAATGCTTCCTGAAGGAAACGAGCTGCCAATCTCAACATACCGGGTAAAGAAATTGTTGTGTCTAATGGGTATGGAGGCTAAGAAGATACATGCATGCCTGAATGATTGTGTATTATTTTAAAAGGACTATGTGGATTTGAAAGATTGTCCAAAATGTGGTGCATCATGGTATAAATTGACGACTTTGGGAGAGTCCAAAACTGGTTCTCCTGCTAAGGTGATGTGGTATCTACCTATAATATCATGGTTTCAATGCTTGTTTGCAAATCCGAAAGATGCGAAGAATTGGAGGTGGCATGCAGATGTTAAGAAAAATAATGATGGGATCCTACGACATGCGTCTGATTCCCCACAGTGGAAGAAGATTGATCTATTGTACCCCAAATTTGGTGAAGAAGATAGGAATCTAAGACTTGGGCTTTGTACATATGGGATGAATCCGTACGGGACATTGAGCAGCCAACATAGCACTTGCCTCGCCTTTAAACCAAAACCAAATGTTATGTCTTATGAAGGGTTTGACATTAATGGGTTCACATATTACACAAAGCGCCAATATGATAATAGTGTCGTCCAAAATATTGGGGTCACTCTTTAAGCGTCGACTATGTATTTTGCAAGTGCAAAGGATAAGAGTCCACATGAAGCTAAAATGTCATATTACAGTGTCATTGAAGACATATGGGAGTTTGACTACATAGAATTCAGAATTCCGCTCTTTAAATGTAATTGGGTTGATAACACCAAAGGAGTTATAGTGGATGAATTGGGTTTCACTTTAGTGAACTTTGAAAAGATTGGCGAGAAGGGTGAACCATTCATATTGGCATCACAGGCAAAACAAGTATTCTATATCGATGATCCTGCAAATGATAAATGGTCGGTTGTTCTTCATGGTAAAAGACAGTTCATTGAAGATCCTATAGATGAAGAAGAGTACTATGATAAGTATGATGACTCCAGTCCATTCTCAGTTGGGTTGCCAACTCCACAAAATATTGAAGCTAATGATGACTTATATGTGCGCGGAGATCACAATGAAGGATTGTTAATTGATAAAAGATCACAATTTTAGAGACATGCATGTTTATATTTTTTTATTGAAGCTAAATGTTTGCTTTTTTAATATCAATATCATTTTCAGATTTGATGTTTCATTATCTTCTAGTTAATACAAATGCTAAATGTTTGCCTTTTTAATGACATTTTCAGATGGCTGACCATGATGAGCATGATGTCCATGATGAGCATGGCGAGGATACCAATGTAAGTTCTAAAAACATATCATGTATTTCTATATTGGGCTAATTTTGTGTGTTTATTTCTATATTGGGCTAATTCAGTGTGTTAATTTTTGTCAAATTTTAGGTTGATGATGCACATGTACCCACTAAAGCACTGGAGGAACTTGATGTGCATCACCAAAAACTTAACAAGAAAAGGGGCATCACTCTGTTGAAGAAGTTAATAGCGCTAAGTGTCAGTGGATCCAAATTGGCTGTGGAGTTCGATAATGGAGGAAATGCAATTGGAGTGAACTGCAATAATTTTGTAAACTATCTTGGGGTTGTCACTCGAAGCCATTGTGGTGTTAAGTATGATAATTGGCATAAAGTTCCTCAGGCAAAGAAAGACATGATATGGAAGGATTTATGCGTGAGTTATTATTATTTACAATTATATTATTTGCAATTCTATTTTTGGATACTAGTTAATAGCAATTCTATTTTACAGAATCTGTTTGCATTGGATGAGAAGCTGCATCGTAAAAGCGTGATGCAATGCGCTAGAAAGATGCTAAGGAACTATAGGACAAATCTCAACAGAGAATACATAAAAGATGGTGATAAGAAGAAGAAGTCAGCCCTTGAACAGTGAAACTTCTTGGACAAAGAAGATTGGGACACATTTGTTACTTCAAGAAAATCTGAAGAATTCAAGGTATTAAGTGAGGCGCAAAAAGCAAGGCGTGCACTGAATGTGCATGACCACACTATGGGTCCAAAGGGCTATGCAAGCGTTCTCCAAAGACTACTGGAGGAGTTTGCTGCTACTTAGGAGTCCTCTACTACATGTGCCACACCCATGCCTCGCCATGATGTCTGGATAGCTGGGAGGCAAAACAAGAAGGGTGAAATAAAGAAGCCCGTAACTGCTGAGGTGGCTGTGAAAATGGTAAAATACAACTCTTAGAGCAATCGTTTGAATATTGATTATTTGTGGTGTTAACTTACCAATTTCTGTTGATGGTGATTAGCGGGAGTTGCACGAGCATAGGAAACAAGGCACGTTCATCCCTCAAGGCAAAAGAGATGAATTGACAGTTGCTCTGCGTAACCCAGAGCATCCTGGACGTGTTAGGGGTGCAGGCACTGGTGTAGGCATCAAAGCATTCTTTGGGCCATCCCAGCGCAAACCCAGAGCGAGACTTTCACAAGAAGAGGTAACCTATTCTTTTTTTAGAATGTTACTGCAAAAGAGAATTCAATAATAAGAAGCTAATGTTTCTTTTATCCATGTATAGGTGAATAAAAGAGTCGAGGATATAGTTGCTAAGAAGGTCAAGGAAGAAATGTTGTGGTGGTAGGCATCTCAGGCTTCCAATCAGCCTATGGCGACCCGCTCTTCTCCTGATGCACAGACTGAGAGTAATCATGTAGACCCACCGTCTAACACGTCTGTTGTTAGTATTGTTTATGACATTGTAGCTAGTCTTTTCAAGATGATATGTTTTCAAGATGATATGTATATATGTATAACATTCTTTACGTAAATTTGTAGGCATTGAAGCCATGTCGCTTAAGAATGCAAGACTATGTTGTTGCAGAGGCACAAGCTTACCTGTCCATTCCTGGGGCAACGTTTCACGAGACTCCGATGCCACAGGGCTACGTTCGTGTGAGCCCGATACGTGTATTCCCCGATTGGAGGGAAGCTACATTTCCATATGCCCACCCGGATATTGATACACTTGCTGAGGCAGAAGGCGGGGTGATATTGTGGCCCAAAGAAGATGTCGTCTACACTACTGAAATTATAAGATAAATTTACATTACTTTAGATTGTTAATGTGTATATATGAGGTCAATTCATCTAAAATTATATATACAGGTTAAAAAGAAGACACCCAGAGCATATAGGCATCCACCTCGACTTCCTGCATTACCAAGTTGGGTTCCAACTGACCTAAAATACCCGTTAGGTCCTGCTTGTAGGGGAATGGCATGTTGGCTACGGGCACATAATATACATTGCCCTATAATTGTTTCTTTAGAAGCAAACTATGTAGGTCAATCATACGAAAGCTCATTATTTATACAAGATATTATTGAGCTGTTTATATATCATTGGCTGAATACATCAATGATAGAGACATGGATAAGGTGAAATCTTGTTTATACATCCATATACCTTGTGTAAGATCTGGTGATCTGGTTTCTTATATATTAATGCATACGTAATACATATTTTGCAGCTACTTGGTCAAAAATCAATGTAAACAATTTGCATTTGACCATGTGGGATTTTTGATTCCATCATTGATTAATATGGTAGCTAAAGACCTTGATAGTGTTCAACAATACTGTATAGATGCTTTTACAATTTTCGGTCAGCAAAAGAAGATGATAATAATAGCTCCATTCAATGTCAAGTAAGTTTACTTTACTTATAATTTGGACTTCAGAAAAGTACATTTTTATTGTGGATTTTGAGTTATTAATTTTTAACTTTTTTACCTCTAGCAGTAGGCATTGGGAGTTACTAGTTATTCTCCCCGGGACGTTCACTGTTTATTATATAGATCCTGCGGGGAGTACATTGAATACTAAAATTAGACACATAATGAGAATGTCATTATTCTGGTGAGAAATATTTCATTTTTATATCTGTTAACATCTGTTATTACATTATTATTTAATTATGCAATTTACTGTGCTACATTAACATGTAGGGGTTTAGATGCATTCAAAAAGGCTGGAGGAAAGGTCCCAAGGAAAAAGAACAAGCCAATAATTTGGGAGAACGTGAAAGTAAGTTCCCGACTCCAATGTATATATTATTCATGTGAACTGTGCTTAGTTGTATTTTTTAATATTTTGTATGTTTTAATTTATAGTGCGCTACACAAGACAACGGCTGGGCATGCGCATACTATGTGATGCGATTTATGCAGATGATTATCCAATATGCCGCATTGGACATCGATACCATACATGAGGTATTATATATAGTCTCATTAGTTAGTATGAAATATATCAATCTTATTTTATATTATTACTTATATATATACATCATTCTCTTTGCAGGTGTTTAAAACTAACCACACTATAGGTAAATACTTAAAAGATGTACATGCTCCATATACAATGGAAGTATTAAATGAAGTAAGAGAAGAATGGGCAAGAGCCATTCAAGCAGTGAGGACTGTAAAATATAATTGGGATGTTGATAGTGATGTTGAATGATATTTTGTAAATGAATATTTCTGAATGTTTATACATGTCTGAATGTTTCTACATATATTTGAATATTTCTACATGTGTGAATGTGAGAATTGAATTGATGTCTGAATGTATCTACTTGTGTGAAAAGTATATTTGTTGATTTTGCAGGTTTGTGGCCTGTTTGTTGGATGATATCAATAGATGTCGTAAACCTGTAGTTTAAAACTGAACTACAGGTTCTCATCCTACTGACCAGCCACAGCAGGCCTGCAAACTGATAAGAAAAAAAAATTAAAACATAGGCGTCAGTTATTTATAGAAAACCGTCATCAAAGGCTTACTGCGTCGGTTATTGGATAAAAACTGCCGCCTAATGTGATAAACAACCCGACCGTGCAGGAAAGCACGGCCGTGTAGGAAATGGCATCGGTTATTAGTATGAAACCGACACCTATAGTACTAAGCACGGCCGTGCAAGGAAGCACGGCCGTGGCGTCTGGGAATATGGCGTCGGTTTTTTAGTTGCAAACCGACGCAGATAGTGTCCTAGATGGCGTCCTTTTTGTGGCGCGAAGCCTTTTGGCGTCGGCTTACTATAAATAACCGACGCCTATCGGTGCCCTGATGGCGCGTTTTCGGTGGCGCGAAGCCTTTTGGCGTCAGTTATAAAACTGACGCCGAAGAGTTCGACCTTTAGCGGCGCCCACATAGGCGTCGTTTTAGAACCGTCACTAAAAGGGCATAGACAACCGACGCCAAAGGCCTGTTCTGTAGTAGTGAATCAATACCTGTCCTCTAGTTGTGGTTGATTACTTTGAATGGATTTTTCTTCATGACAATTTAGAAGACATTCATGCCAGTTTCTTACAATTCAAATTGTTGGGTGACATAATAGACTCACAAGTGGTGCCAACTTGAGACATGTATAACCACTTTGCTTTATCCTAATCAATTTTGTGTAAGCCATTGGCATATACTATATTTTTATTTCCTTGATGAACCATAAATATGATTCTCCTATAATAAGGATGTAATGTATTTGCAAAATCTTTCCATCCAGTGTGTATAACTCAAGATCAATTGTTGAAAAAAAAATAATGTAATGAATGCCATTGAATTTGAGGAACTTACATACCTATACTAGCTAAAATATAGTAAAGTAATAGTGATGCCCTATGTTAAGTGATTCTAGAGTCTACTATAAGATAAAATATGATAAAATGATGACTTGTAGTTTTGGTATAGATCAATGGCTTATAAGTTTTGTAGAATCATGATCATATAGAAGTTGGAGATTGTAATGCGTTAAATGAGATTATTTAGATTTACCATAGCAGTGGTGGGGATTGGGTATCTATTAAATATGGAGTATTAGATATACCTTGAATGCTAATACTTCTATTATTCCTACGCTTGAGTTTGATCTTTTCCATCAATGCATGATGGAGGTTCCAGTACCAGATCAATAAGAGGGAGTTGAGGGGAAGTCTTCCCTCCCGATATGCGTGAAAGAGGCCCAAGCCAAAATGAATATTAGAAATAGGATTCCCAATGTATGTAATTTTGTAATTGTCTGTTAGGATCTTACTCTACTGGGTCTCTAATTTTTGATGGTCTATAGGTTAAGATTTTGAAAGGGAGTAGTCTATCTACCTCTCTTCCAACCTTATTTTTATCTAGTAAAGAGACTACCACCCCCGTTGGAGTAGTCATCTTTGGGTGAACCACATATATTTTTCTCCTATGTGGTTCATGTTCATTGTATTCTATAAATTTTATAGCTTACAAGCATATCACTATATATTTTTCCTATGAAAGAGTAATATTGTAACGACCCACACTTTTGAGTGTCGCATATCGTTAATCATAACTTCCAAGATCATATTCATGAAATAATACAAAATAGTAAATAATTTCCATTAATGATCAAATATTTACATGTTTACATAAAAAGCTCCTCTAAGGAGTTACATAACTTTTAAACAGAATTAACTTTTACAGGTGTGAAGATAAACCATTAAGACTAAACCTTCATGATTAAACTGTAGTGTCTTCAAGATCTTTATATGTACCCTCATGTCCACGAATCAAGTATATCTGATACCTAAAACGCCAACAAACAAATATGCGGTCAGTATATTACTATACTGGTATAAAAAGCAATAATCACAAGTACATATATAAACGAACATCTTTATATTTTATGTAAGAATATAAACTTATTTTCTAATTCTAACCCTTATCTGGTCTACTACCTCAGGTGTAATCACTGTCCGTCCGGGGCTCGTGTGCATTACCCTTAAGATCAATCTAACCTAGGGTTCATAATATTGTTATTTAGTTTACATGATACTCATAAGAACTTTATAGTTTGCAAGAACTAAATAAACAAGCAAGTAGTTTATTTGTCATTCAATCTCATCGAGAAACATCAACAACCTCAGAATTCGATACATGTATTCATAAGCGTAACCACGTACCTCATGCCATCGTAGAAACCATGCAAAACATCATATACTTTAAGAATGCATCTAAACATCAAAGCAACAACATATTCAGTCTGAAATATACATACTACATATGTGTCACCATGTATTCATATTACATTATTCAGATCTAGATGCACTCCTAAACTAGGATTTCAAACTATCTCATGTTTGGACTATAAGTTAGGGTTACAAACCCTAACCTAATCATATTATGGTTTCTAAGATTACCAATTCCATTATGAATATTAGGTTAAACCCTAATCATCATCTTAAGCATGTTAGACTAATCATGATACCTAGATCATATTACTAGCATTAAGATTATAGCAAGATGTCCACATTGGTTTCAAAACCCTAACTCATCATGTATAAGATTATTAATCTAGAAACATCAATATTCCTCATTATACATGACAAGATCAAGTATTAACTCAACATAAATGAATCTACTCAATTAAGCATCAAGTTAATGGAAATCTAGGTCTTCCTTTATATGAACTACATTTTAACATGTATTGCATATACTTTTGGAACAGGAAGCGTAATTAGCCTCAAATTGTATTTTATTCAGGTTCCCCTCGTTCTCCCGATCATTTTCATATATGGTTTTGCTATTTTTAGACGTTCGTAGCATTTTCTATAATTAAAGCAAGATGTATAATTTTTACCTCACATATGGGCCACGTGGCGCCTTTCTATTGGTCAGCGCTTATATTGACTGGGCACCATGCTAGGACACGGTTCCCTTCCTGGTTCATCTCTGGACCGGATGCAACTCTGTAGGGCATGGTTTATCTCTGAACCAGCTATAGTTGTTGGTTCATTGTTGGGCCTGACCTGACGTCTCCCTGCCCTATACGCGGGGTTGCGTCTGTATGAGGCCGCCGCCCGACGGGAAGCAGGGCACCTCTACTCATCCCCTCTCCAGCAAAGCACTGACAGCTTCCTTGATTTCGCCTGCTTCTCCATCCTCGACTCCTATGCTACAAGCAAACAACCATGCTTCTTGCGTAGTCTCTTCTCCCACCTTCACACCTCCTCGACAGTGTGAAAGGTAGATACTTTTGCACTTCAGCGCTCATGTCATCTCGCTCGCGTCTCCAGGGCTCTGTGCCCCTGCTGTGCCACCTAATAGTGCTATCATCTTTCTTTCCCCACGGATCATCTCCTACCTTCCCCAGCGGCGGTGACGACCATAGGCGGACGATAGTGACGGATCTTCTTGTTGGTGTGGGTGCTGCTACAGACGCAGATGTTCCCCCGTCGTCTTCACACTGCATCAGCACCGCCCCAGCACCCAGTCCTCTCCAGCGAGGAAGCTTGCACCTTTAGCATGTCTGTCCTGATGCAACCAAGAGGTGTCTTCTCTGCCAACCCCGTCAATCTCTTCAACTGTGGGTAGGGTGCACTGCTTTCCTGGTTGCCAGCGAGCACTAGAGATGAGATTGCCGCAGAGCGGCATCATCCAGATCCCGACCTCCTCAGGGTCACACTAGCAGTTGCCGAAGAGAACCTGATGCGGGCTCCTAGGAGAGTCGGGGTCCTCAGGACAGATCATCGCAGACAACAAGCAGGTCATCTCGGTGAAGAGATCTCGCCCTGGGTGGCTTCTACGCTGGCCGGCACTTGAAGCAACATCCAGAAGGACGTGAACTACCTCCTCATGGTCTGGTGTTACCTAGGGTATGCCCTTCTCGAGGGTTATGATGTCGGCAAACATCATGGCATCATGCCACTAAGGAACAACCCTTACCTACCAAGGGGAAACACGGAGAGGGGTATAGGTTCAATTGATTATGCATGTATATATATACACCTACATATTTTCATATGCTTCTTTCTCGTTTCCTTTTCTCTCTCTTTCTTGGTGTACAAGGATGATATCACATATGGCAAGTTATTATGACATTTTCCTCGATTCTATGAGTACAAAAAGACACCCTTTTATTTGACAACTAATATTATGAAAAGGGCATGTTTCTAGGAAAGGATTTACTTTATTCCTCCATATATATTTATATAAAAACTCTCAAGATTTTATCCTCATATAACGAGGAGGGACTCTATTTCCCACAAAATATGAATTTGGCAACAAAAGGCCATAAATAAGAAACACATATTCATATGATGTACATTAATTGATTTGATCCTTAAACCAATTATCCTCACCGCTTGGAAACTCATCAAATCCCCTTTTTTCCATCATATTTCATAATTGGGGTTCATTGGGTTACCTTATATGTATATACCAAACTTCTCCTTTTCTTTAAAGCATGTTTCCTATTTCAGTTTATGTACAACTCCCTTATATTTATCTTGTGCCACAAGTACCCATGCCATAAAGGATATCATTATTCCATGAATAATATCATTTAGAAATTGCTTATTCATTCATTTATATAATTCTATTTTTTTTCTAAAAGTTGAGGATATAACAAATATTAAGAAAATATCATATATTTTGGGGATAGATGAGGAGAGGTAAGGGGAAAAATATGAGTCATGGCATCAGTCAGATCTTGAGAATGATAATTACATAGGACAAGTCCCAATATATTAGAAATATTTAGAATGCTCCTTTTTGACATGGAGCAAATTTGATTGAGTGTTTCATTGATAAATATATGTGTTGATTTCAGAGTACTTTGTACCTGGAACAAGTTATCAAAATATGTATTTGTCAAATATAGAAACCGGTCGTTACATAAGAAAAGTTCTAAACACATCAAGAATCTTTACATTACTCATTGGTCATATGGGGTAGAACCACTTTTGCGTAGTGCATAGATAGATATGTGTTAATTGTGGAGTAGTTTCTAAAGGAACACAAGTTGTTGAATGTATTTTTTATTAATAACAACACTCAAAATAATAGTTGGATTGTAATTTGTACCTTATAAAGTTTCCAACACCATAAATCAAAAACAAAAATGTTTGAACAACACTAATTACTCAATTTAATTCTTACCTTTCTCTAGAAAGATAGAATGGCATAGTTATCACCAAAGTTGGCTGGGAAAAAAAAATCTCAAGCTTTGTTACACATGTTTGTACTCCCCAATAGTATTCTGATGGGGTGGGGGTGAGTCCCTGTGTGTATTCCATCTGTACAAGAGATACTATTTGAATCTTCCTATATTGATTGCAAATTCTTTCTGTGGAGGGGCAACTGCCTTATCAAAAACCTTGATTTTGTTATTCTACTAAAAAAAACACTTATATCTATTTATCATTCATATTATATGATCGGTGAAATCTTCTTTGATCCAGATTTGTTTTTCCATTCTAAAACCAGCACTAAATATTCCATTGAAAGAATATGTTAGCTTTTTTTATCACCATTTGACACACAACATTCCTTACCATAAGTGAAAGTGTCTTTGAGATGATAAAAGAGAGAAAGAAAAGAAACCATGCTCATATCATTGTGCTTGAATCCAATTTTCACATTCTCTAGGAATCCCTTGTAACCAATGACCAATGACTAGTTATACAACTAGATTTAATTATAACAAGATCTCACAATGAATTTTCCAAACTGACGTCAATTTTTTGTTACCCTGAAGGCTGAAATACTATTGACACTTTCAATGTTAACTAGACTTAAGATTAGTAAATTTGATTTTGCTATCCAGGCCTGCCTTGACTGGTGTGGATGGTACATCATTGCCCAATTTTGGTAATAGAACACACCAATCTGTGCAAGTGTATTTTACTATTTGGTATAAATTTCACCTTCCTAAATCATATTTGACAATTTCCTCCCAAAACTAAGAATCATTATATATAAACACTCTACAAAGAGTCTACATTTGAATTTGTAATTCCTTTTTAGTTTTCACTATGTCGCACACATATGGAATCCAGTTGCTACAGACTACCCATTTGTCTCTATCTTCACTTACTTTCACATTGAAATTTGGATTTTTCTAGTGAACAATCAAGTACAACACTAATGTCTGTCATTGGGTGAATGCTATTTAAAGCTTCACAAAGATGGCACTAATCATCTCACTCATGGTGCATATGCATACTCAATCTAGGGAATAAAAGAACTATGAACTTTAGCAAAGCATGGCAATAAATCGCACCTAAATTGCCATGCCCACTAGATGGGAGGTCTCCTATGAACATGACCCCATACACAATAATTTTATGTGGAATATTGTTCATCTAAAAGGTATTGCTTTTTATTCATACAAACAAAATGGGTAAGTCAAAAGTTCATCCAATGAGGCAAATTGCATTCTTATGTTAATGTGAGTCATATTCAAATTCAAGATGTTTTACGGAAAGATAGCCGAATGTTGGTCACCCTTCGATGATCTTTTGGTAACTAGGACTGTCAATGGGGAGGGTAAGGGCATACCCTTACCCTTACCCACCAAGTGTGGCGGGCAAGGATGTGGGTAATTCCCCACTCCACCGATATCCTTACCCTCCCCTCATCCCTACCCTCTTACCCACAGGGTAAACGGGGAGGGTAAGGGTGAAGCGGTGAATTTTTATGTCTTCCAAAAGTTTGTTCTTATATTATCAATAATGGTTTGCCTAATATATTTATACATTTTATTGACATGTCAAGATGCTCTATAATGTATATTAACTACTCAACATGATTCTATTCATAAGGAAAGGATTGTTCATGTACAAAAATTAGTACTCCTAATATTAATGTATGAACAAATAACTCACACCCAAAAGAAAAAGATGATATACAAAAATGATATTATATGAGAATATAATATAAAAGTTGTTGTAAATGGTGTTGTATACACAATCAAGTTAGCTACATAAGAGATAGATAAGAGTATCATGCATTGTATCAAATGATGACCACATAATATTAAATAATACATAGACTTAAACATCACAATGACTATATATTTAACATATTTTACACAAGTCTTGGCGGGTAGCGGGTTAGAGGGTATGGGTAATGGCTTACCCTTACCCTTACCCACTAAGGTAGCGGGTTAGAGGGTAGCGGGTAGGTGGGTAAAGGGTAAGAAAATCATTTACCCTTACCCTTCCCCTACAGGGTATGGGTAAAGGGTAAACGGGTTAACCCTTACCCATTGACAGCCCTAGTGGTAACTATAGAAGTCTCTCTCTCTCTCTCTCTCTCTCTCTCTCTCTCTCTCTCTCTCTCTCTAAAAGCATACATTAGCAAAACTTCTATAAAAGCAGTTTGTCGACCTGTTTCATTTCCAAGTACATATTCCTTGGCAGCTATCCTTTGGTCGAATAGGAATCGCTAAGCTTTGGCTTTCCATTCCATTTGCGTCTCTCTTATCAAAGCCTACTTTACAGCTTCTGACCTCCCGAAGCCCTAAGATTTAGCATTTAACAATGAGTGGACCTGCCAGATGGACCACCACGTTGATTATAGTAAGTTATCTGGCTGGGGTGGCTACTAGGACGAATAAGGAACACCAGGTGGTGCGTCAAGCTAAATACTTCATGAGGATGAGGTGTTAGAGTTCGGACGTTTTCGGTTGGGGCCAAACTGTACTGCACTACCCGACGACCCTGCCGTGCCAAGCCACCGGAGGATATATTTAATTCATTGGTCAAGCGGATTATCACCATCGTGGCCTAACCCTACTTTTGAGTCATGAATTAACTATAAAGCGACATGATCAGACCAAACGGGAAATGCACGTAAATATACACCACATGCTATAAAAGGGATACAGTGATGGCGGAATTGAAGACGGGGCTTCCGTGATGCATATTATTCCGATGTCAAGCTTATTAATACCACATGAATGCCACGTGAACTCGTGAAGTAATGTTCTTGGCCTGGTAGGATAGCCGCCATAGATATAAAATTTTTCGCTATGTTAGTTGTCCGCTACCTGTATCTTGAATCTGAAAGATTAGCTTGTCCACGTATATAAATTAGTTCACAGTTTTACTACAATCTCCGATTACCTTTTTTTTTTAATCTGTACGATGTGCCATGATGCCATCTAATCTTTTTCGTCCACAAAATCGTCAGCGCATGGAAACCCAAGGCATTCGAGCAGCCGGCATTTCACAATATATATTTGGGTTCTTACACCCACCTTTTGCACATTGCATCCGTAGATACAATCCAACCTTTCCTAGAAAGTACGTGGGCATAGATCATCTCGAGATTAAAATTATGGACAATATGTTGCACTCAGCAAGACCTGCCACCTTAATTGCAATATTATATGAACCCTAGTGTCCAGTTCCGACTTTGTTTCTGTTAATGCAAGCGGCTGGTTATATATTACACAAGAAACGATTCATGATGTGGATTGAGGTAACCAAATATACTAGTATTCATGTTTCAAAAGGTCCAATGATGATAGAAGGTTGCCAGTAATCTAGGGAAGGAATAATTAGCGCACTTCGTCAAAAGTTGTGCCTACTTGCCGTAACACCATTCAATTTATGCAACTGTTCATCCAAAAAGAGATTCCTGAAAGATAGAATTTGAATTGAACCTCTGCCCTATCACTGGTGGCGAAGTTTATTCGAAAGAAATGACAAATTATTGGCCGGTACTTCACATCATCACATGGAAGGGCTTCGAAAACGAGAATCGAAATGCATGCACAACCGTTTTTATTGCGGCCACGATGGAAATGATGTATCATGCCTGTTGAAAAAGCAACAAGTAGGAGGCATTTGGATTACAATGAAGTCAAATAGAAAAGAGTGTTTCAAAATACAGTTGTATGCTTGAAAAGAACATCAATTTTTCCGCCATTTCATCATGTTGTTTCTGCGTAATGATGGACTAATTACTTATCCAACTTCACATATATAGAAACCACTAACCGCAATTCGAGTATGATCACTGAGGAAGCAGATAACTTACTCATTAACGATAATGGGAAGTAATCTAAGAATAAACCCTTATCAAGTGTACATAGAAGCCGGATATATTTCCCGGTTACCTTCATTATGTGCACTCAAGTTTATGACAGGTTAAGTACAAATCAAGCAAAGATAATTTTTACTTTACGGTATGTAGCATGATTTAATATTCTAGTAACATGTTTTCGACCTTGATGAGTCCTTGACCTAATTTTTTAAGGATGCTAGATTTTTTATGATAATTGTTGTGATAATATTGGATATTTTATAGGATGATGAATTAATGTTTGCGTGATATATGACATGAATACCGTGATGAGTATGCAATCTTGTTCATTAAGCATTCATGGGAATGTTGATGCATTGGACACATCACTGAGGCTCAAGATATGACATAGAAGCATTTTTATGTTAATAAACACTTAAAATGGAACTATCATGAAACTTATTTTTCTTATCATGAAATGAATACATGTTATAAGAATATTGTTTCATTGAATAAGGTACTCATGCTAATGTGCTTGCATACAAAAATGGAGAAAATAGTAGACCAAGTAAATATCCAAGCAAGCAGTCTTAATGTGTACCAAAGAAATTGCTACTTTGCAAAATTTAGTCATCACTAAAGAATCATGAATTCCTCAAAATACAATATAAAATCTTGTAACCACTCTTTCATACCACACACACAAAACATAGTTGCAGAAGCAATAGCTCAAAATGTCTTAGAACTAACAGTGGAGTAGATTTCACTTTAAAACCTCTGTGGCTTACCCACACGATTAATATTTGCATGAACATTAATATTTTCCTCAGGCTAGTATCTGATTAGAGCTTTATGGTTTCCAAAAAAAAAAACTATTGGAAAAAGTTGAGAATATGTGAGAGGGAATTATAGGGTGGTAATTGATCTCATGTGATATCTAGAATGGGTGCTTAATGAGACAATGAAATTAGACCAATCTTAGAGAGGATACCTTTTTGTGAACTAAAATATATGAGAAATATCTAAATATTTAGTTTTAGGTGTGGCATGGAAAGAAACCTCTAATAATTTGGATGCTATGTGAAGTAAACCTAGGAATCAAACCACTTATTGCACGAACTCAATGTATGAAGTTAACCTAGGAAATGACACATTTATGATTCATGAAACAAAAATAGATATATGCATGACAAGTTATAGACTAATATAGTATGTATCTTTGAACTTAATTTGTGATGTGGAAACATAACAAGAAGTCCAATGGGAAAGGTTTATCAGATATTCATTATTCTCTTATGGATGTCTCTCAATCTATCTTGTTGATAGAGACCTAATTATGTTCTCAACTGGTCAATTAAAGTTTCATACTCTAGCTAACACTTTTATTGTGTGTGGATGCATAATAGAAACATTCTCCATTTTCTAGGCTTAGGGATGAGATACTTAACCATACTTCCATCACTACACAATGTATTATGTATTGCATAAGCTTTTAAGACATACACCCCCAAAACTAGTATCTATTGGTTTTTATGATGGGTTGTAAATCAAAATTTAAGTCTTAGGAGGATGTGACTTCAATTAAGTAAACATTAGAATACTTCAATGTTTGATGAGTAGTTGTCACTTCATGTTGTGTTTATGCATCAACTTAGATTTATGACCATCGAATAAACCCAGTCACATTCCTACAAGAACCTTTTCTTCTTCTCCCCTCCATTTTTGTTTCACACCCAAATTAGTTATCACACAACTTGCCTAGGATCCCTTTCCTATCATCCGAAATGGTAGAAGCTTCCCCATACAATGAAGATGATGCTAGAGAAGCAACATTACATACCGAAAGTGGTGCAACAATAGGATCTTCTATGACATTATAGCAATAGGTATTCTGGTTCATATGTAGCAATTTCTGTACTGTTAGTGATGTAACAACAACTTCTAGTTGAAGGAGAGAAGTTGAAGTTAGTGCCTCAATTTACTCTTCCCTAATTAGAGTGCAAAAACAAGGTTGCCTCACACAGTTTCCCCTATCCTAGATACAAAAACAAATTGAACAGTAGATGTATCCCCTCTCACATGCTATTTATTATACTTTCTTTACCTTATTTCTATTTGAATTTGTCCATTGAAGTTTTAGATATAGTTACCATTATGGATATACTTTTGATATCTTCTTGCATATTTTTACTTATCTCTACCCTATATGTCATATTTGTGCATCTTTAATTTACAAAGTATTTTCTTGAATTTTATTTTATGTGTTGAGATATTTTCCTATTTAGATATTACAAAACCTCAATTTTATACAAAACCAACTGAGAAGAATCATCAGTTCCTAAACCTTGCTTTCCCTTAATCACACTTGTTTTCCCAAATTGCATGATTTATTTTATTCATTTTAAACATTAAAAATCATTTTTGTGATTAGGCACACATACATTTTAAATGACGGAACAAGCTATGCACATGCTTTGGTTTGTGAAGGTCTTCAAGTTGTGGGTTATTGTGCTTACATAAGATAGTTAGTTGATTGATGTAGTGTTTAGGGTTTTGAGCCTATAGAAGTCTTTCAGTGGATCTTCTCTATTCGCTTTAGATTCAATGGGTGGGCCAGAGAGTGTTGGGAAAGATAGGAAGTCTTTATGGACTGATTTGGTCACTCTTTGTGACCAAAGTGCACCGAAGACTATTCAGTGTTCTCACTTTGGGTTAACTGCTTGGGGTGAAGTGAATGCTCCAGACTGTTGGCAGCTCGATCACTACATTAGAGAGGCAATTTCTTATACTTTGGGCTACCAAATATTTGGATACTTACCATAAGTGGTTGAGGCATAATGTTGATATTTAAATGCGATGTTTCTAGTAGTTCTAGAGACCCACAATTGCTTCCAGTTCTCATGGTTCTTCAGATAGGGCTGGAGGATGTTGCATATTGGCAGGGGGAAATGTACATTTTATAGGTCAAAGAAGGTTTTTTGTGAGGTAACGAAGGCTGATGTGTAATGAGCTAAAATCTAGGATCTTATTCCATTTTATGATCAGAAAACTAGCGAGGTTAGTTCCTTAAATTTGACTAAACAAAGATAAAGTTATACCTTAATGAATTATACATATAGTATTATTTGTGCCAATAGGTCTGTAATCCACAACACATATCATTATACACTCATATTTACGTGATAACTTAATTATATGCCAACATGTTAATAAATTCATGAATTTTTAAATATATTTTCTTTTGCTAACTAATATTCATATAATGACTAAATAAGAGGATAATGTGCTTAATACATATACTAGGACAAAAACTGGAATTTTCATGAACAATTATCTAAATTAAAGTGGAATTAATAGACTAAGTATGTTAAATAAACAAAATGTGGAATTTTGTGCATAATAATAAAATATAACTCTTTTGGTAATACTGTGAAATTACTGGAACTCTAATTGAAGAATATCAATATATATGTAGATAAATTTCCTAAACCATAATGGTGCTATAATTCACAAAAGGAAATTCCAAAAACCAAATATAATGGAAAAAATGTGTTCCTTGGTCCCCAATCAGATTGGGTGCCATGTTTTACATTATTTTAATAATCCTAACTATCCTAATTTCCTTAAGGAAATAAATTGTAAGATAAAGTAAAAAATATTAGATAATATACTTAATATCTTCAAAAGTGGAAATAAACCCTAATTTCGATCTCTTGGCATCAAGATTATTCTATGTGTTAATTTCCACATTAATTGAACAATCTTGTCAATTTTAATTTTACTTATGAGAGAGAATATAACTTAAAGTAAAAATATTAAATAAAATAGTAAACCATATCAAAGGTGAAAAATGATGTCCAAAATAAATTCTACATGTCCTACTTAGTCTAGTTGCCAAATTTGACTTTATTTGAATGTTGGTTGGACCCTCAAATAAAATAGGAAAAGAAATAATGATAAATAACCCCCTAAATTTCTAATTAAATGAATCAATACTCTGATTCCCTATGGTGTGTGATTTAATCTCTCACATAGATAAAAATCTCGAATTCCCTTTGTTCTATAGTATAATGTGTGACACACGTGTTTTCCATCTTTGCTTTTTACATGATCTATGTGTGAGTGTTTGACTTTGATCATGTGGTCCCCATTTTCCCTCCTACCTTCATTCTTTCTTTCTTTTAGCAAATAGAAACTAGTTCCTCCTAATTTTATTTCCCAGATTTCTCTCTCAATTCCCCACTTTCCCTTCCATTTCCCTTTTCTGCACCTTCCCCGACTCGCCTCGAGCCCAATGTATATATATATATATATATATATATATATATATAAACTTAGGGTTTCAATGACTCCATGGCCCTGCCGCACCCCACTCCTTACCTTACTCTATTTTTTCCTTGTTCTCCTCTTATTTCCCCTCTCCCTACATTCCTTCATCACCAAATCCCTAGAAAACTGGTCACATACCTTTAGTGCATCACCAATAGTATTTCCCTAGTACTTGAGTGGCCTTCTCTAGCCCCGAGCCAATTACCCCAAATCCCACCTTCTGCCGTCAAGGAGAACCAGTTCACCGCCATCCCTCTAATGTTCATGTGAAGATCTAAATCCTTAGAATGTTTCACTGGATCATGTTGAAGCTTCTCATATATGTGATCTCTCCCAATTTGGGATAAACTGTGCGTTCCCCTCTTTCATTTCTTTTTGTCGTTGTTGAACCTGATCTGCAAATTTTGACTATGGCGTCGTGTTTTTGCCAACCAGGCACACCTTATCTTTGTCGTGTAGTTGCGAGTCTTGTTTGGATGCTTGTTTATCTTGTCCTCCCCACTCATGTGAGTTCCATATCTATGTTTTCTGGGTGGTCATGGTAGAGAGACATGGGGATGTTCTTGCTCCTTCTACATCCAAGTCTTAGCTCTCTGAACTCATTTTGGTGTAGTGGTTCCGTTGGGATGTTTATCTGACAAAACGAAGAAACATATTTGGAGTTCTAGTCAGTAGATCGATCACCCTGGATGCCTACTTGCGAGTTAGCTTCTAAGAACAAGGAGTTGTACTGAATTTCTGGTTCACCCTCATTTTCTTTTTCTATGTTATTTCTTATTCAGGGTTACATTGGCCTTTTCATCTAATTGATTCATTGTTTTAGCATTTTGGGTTTTCTCTTGTCTTTGCTGAGGGCCTGAGCCAATTGGCCTCAGGTGATAGGGCCATGTCAGGTGGGTCTATTAATGGATAAATGATATGTGTGCAGATTTAAGGATTGTGGCTTTAATGATTTTTTTGATTGACTAATGCTTCTAAAATTTATAGTAAATTATTTACAGCTTACAAAATTAAAATAAAACATGTTTTTGAAATATTGACTTCATTCTCTATCCAACGGTATAGTTTTCATCATATAAATCCAAACTAATAATTATGTAATTTTTCAAGGATTTTCCAAATTGGTTAGAATTTCTAAAATTCATAACTAATAATATATAAGTTAGAAAAATAAAGTATAATATGTTATGAACTCAAAAAACATAATCTAAAACATAATATGCTTTTGATAACCTTATTAACTACTAATACAAAAGTGATTTTTAGAGTTTATACAATCAATGTAAACCTAACACTGATGTCATCTATGCATTTAATAGGTGACTTGTGGACTGAATTAGGGTTTTGACCTTGGACACATGTAAACTCTATCTGAGGTATGTGCATCTTTCATAATTATCTAGGAAGTACTATGACCACAAACAAATATTCCCATATAAGACCTTCCTTGATTAAATCTTGTTCATCATTGAATATATTTTCCTATTCTCTTACTATTTCCCAATTTATTATTGATACCTTGATATTCGGTTATTGAATGTGATCTGTCTTATTTGTTGATAAATTTCATTCCCTTATTTTAATCAAGTTGATGATGACTGAAATAATATCTTGCCTTTTATATTTTGTACGTGCAAATAGGCTAGATTTATCTATAATAGCATGTACATCTTTACTTACCATAATGTTTGGGTGTGCTTTTACACCCTTAGATCACCTTTCCATTCATATTATATATATTGGGTGCATCCTTCTGAGCAAGGTGCACCTTTCCACCCAACTTAGGCTTGAGATATTATGGGTCTCGACCCTACTTAAAGAAAAATAGTCTAATTGTTTATAAACACTATTAACGAATTTCTATTGTTGTTATGTGGCAATATTTTCTTTTTTTTAATTATATTTTTCATTTATAATGCCTCATCTCTTGTCCTGATATTTATCTTGAAACTTATTTCTCTTGATCATCCCTTATTTTGATGCTCTTCTTTTGAACTGTCTAAAGTAGTTCCTAGTTGTTATTTACTGCACATACTCAATTTTTGTTGATGTCCCATACTTTTGTTTCCTCCTCATGGGTGTTGTTTTCCATACCACCCAGAGGTAGAACAACCCCAGGTGTAAACATGGAGGACTTGACATGCAGACATGGACCTAGCTTATTGAGAAGACTCTTAATGGGAGATATACTTGAGATATATGGATATCCCTCTACTTAGATGTGATGCAATTAATTTTCATGTAAATCCTTTATGTATATGATGATGTACTTTTGTAATCATGTTTAAATTGATATAGTCATGAAATATATTTCTACTATTGTACTTTGGATTTTTCATATACCATTATTTGAGAAATAAAAAAATGTACACATATCTCAACATGCTTGTTAGTATGTTTGGAATAGATGGTTTATTCCTAAAATTTAGTAGGGAATGGATCCCTTCTTGGGTCCCACTCCTTACATGATGCATGTTGGGGGTGTTGGTGCACATTTTTAGGGGTCGAAGCATGTTATTCATGCCAATTTTGAGCTTCTTTGATGATGTGGGACCCTAAAGTATGTTTTTATGGGCTAAAATAGAATTTTCTTTCCACCTAGCCTTTAAATATGTAATCATTTGGACCTTGTGACTTATTTAGAATGTGTTGGAACTCAAGAAAACTACTAGACTGAATGAAGAGTGTTTGTGAAGCCAAAGCTTGCTACTTGTTGCTGATCTAACTTTCTTTCCAAAGCCTATAATCATCATCAAACCTTGTTCGGAATGAATTCTTGTAAGTTCTTCCATGTATTATCATATTGTCGTATGCTTTCTCTATTTCTACTCTCTTGACTAATGTTGTTGTCTATCTATGGAGAAGATAGGTTCTTTCTAGAACCTCTTCTTTTTGCCTTCCTGTCCTAGTCAAATATAGAGTTAGCAAGAGTGGGAAATTTTTGGTCTGTGTGTAGGATCATTGAGCTAGAACTTTGTTCCTTATTTATAAAGATTATGTTCTTCACATAAGATTTAGCCCCTATTTCATATTATAGATGATGCAATTCTTATGTGCAACCAGTAGATATCACTATTTATATGTTAAATGACATACATATGGCATCTTTATATGCAATTTGAGTTTGATTTGAGGAACTTCAGGATTATCACCCATGTTGTTTCTTCTAAAATGTACTTGATACACCTTGTTACTTCCATATTGATTGAAATTATAAACATCACATGTTTCTTGTCGTAAAATGGCTAAACTAGACATTTCTACTATTTTTCATATTGTACTCATACAATGGAATTTCCAGACAAAGTAGTACATGGAGTTTATTTACTTCTAAAGAAGGGATTATATAAATTAAAAGTGGAATTTTATCAACCATTGTTGTATGACCTTTGTACAAATGAAAGGGTGGAATTTGGTCTATATATGCATATGTTGAGTTTGAAGTTGACTTTTATTGTTATAGTACCATGATCTAAATTATACCTTTCACTTCTATGAAAGTAGAGTGATGGGCTTTATTATTTATTGAAAAACTAATTCATGTAGTGCCCTATGACTGTATAAATATGGCGGTCTTCAAAAGTTGGCATAGACAAATGGTATCTTGGTAGCAATCTCAAGACTATTGGAAGGTACTCAAAGTCATATGTTTCTAAATGTATATGGGTTATTGATAATCCATATGAGGTATGGTTCCTTCGACATTATGAATCAATATATTTATATGAGTGGTATCAAGCCTCTATATCATGTTGTGAATGGGAGTCTTGCCAATATGGTTGAAAAATATGTGACATCGTGATGTACAAACAATACTACTTATGTGATATGATTAGTGTTGTGTTCTAAGTACTCAAAACAAGTCTGATTATATACAAACCTCACTTGCAGAGTAGATCTTGCATGTTATACTGAAATAGACCATGTCATGATGGGATCTTAGTGAGAAACTATAACTTTAATCTCCTCTATGGTGAATCAGCATACTTCACAATTACTTAAAAATAGTTTGGGCATTTAATCTCAAATACCTTTGGAAAAAGTAAATCATGTACTAAGGTTGTGTAGAATTACTTGTTTAATATTCTACCACTTACAAATTGATTGGTTATACTACTCTAATGTCCTTATACACATTACATCCTTATATATTACTATCACTACTGATTAAATATTCTTTGTAGAAGCTGAGACAATCATATCACTAATTAATACAACACATACAATCACCATCTATGCATAATGTATTGATGGTACTTCAGTATCATTCCCAAGGTTCTCCATCATTTTATGGTTATCAACACTAACCCCAAGTCCTTAGTAGTGACGAGCCACCTTCTTTAGAATTACATTGATATGTTGGGGTCTACTCTTTTGGTAATAGTCATCCCTATAAACTCAGGTTGGGCAAGGTGTTTTATGTATTAATGCATCTACTAATTAGAGTGTCTCATGTATGGCCTATGATGTTACACATGTTATATATATATGAATTTAGATATATTTTATATTAAGAAGTGTAAGTTTTCCTCACATATGAAGAACTATGTATAGTTATTTGTTGGAAATGAAGATAATGGGTTCTTTTGTTATCCGTTTTGTGAATGATGCTCAAATATTTATTCATATAATCTTTTCCTTCTTGACTTATGTTGTAAATTAGGCTTGTTTCAACATTTTATTTTTGCATTTCTCACTTTGTGGTCATCCTACGGTTGAGGTGCCACATTTGGTGATATCAGAGACTAGATTGATAGAGTTATACGAACATGGGATAACATGTATGATCTTGCATTTTCTCTATATCTCATCACCATGTTATGATGATGTAGATATGATGGAGAAACATGAAGAGAAGATAGAGTGTATCTTTGTTCCACATACAAATGGGGAGAAATGGATTTCACTAGTGAGGAGAGTGTCTCAAGCTAGGCATTTACAACCTCTGCCGCCTCTTTGAACCTATCAACATCAATTAACATGACTAATTAGGCTATGGTTAGACAAAATATGCTACCTTTATGCAAATGAGAGAAATTACAACACTTCCTTCACCATAAGAACCATCTCTATGTGATGCATCTTCTAGTTTATTATGGAAGAAGTTTAAGCATTTAAGAAGGGTTGGTGTGAAGGAGTATGGGGGACATCTGTTTCTCCATATGCAAATGTATGAATTATAGAGTTTCATTAGGCATCCTTGATTCTGGACTTACCTAAAGAGGAAAAGATGCAATCCAAATCCTGAAGGGAATTGTTGGCCACTAGTGAGAGGCGAAGAGGGTGGTGAACTGATCACCTAGGCTAAGTTCCTCATAAGAATTTGTGGGAAGGTAATTCCCTTAGTCGTATCTACATAAGAAAACGAGATAGTTTGTGAATTCATGTTAAAGACCAACATATCAGAATGAGTGTGAAGAAAAATTCTATAAATTGTTGCAATTTTGTCCTAACATCACCTACAAATGATCAGAGATCTAACTATATGAGAAGGGAGTGAATGTGGAGCTGCAGCAACAATCTTCCATGACAGAGAAAATTATCATTCTTTATGGAGTTAGTGAGAAGAATTGAGAAGGAAATAATGGTTCTCCATGATTTAGATTCTAGATAGAGGTTGGATCAGCTCACAATAAACCATTAGATAGTTTCAAGAGAATGAGTTAACTAACATTGACACAACAACAACTATAACAAAATATACAACTAGTAGATTGATTCATTAATAGTGGTCACCTAGAAAGGATCGAGGTATGTGTATGATAACTAGTAGAGAAATGACAACATGATTTATGTCAGTGGTAGGGGTACCTTGGCTTTAGGACGACAAACAATGAATAGTATGTCGTAACAACCAAACACAATCATGCCTCTTTAGGAATATGTAATTCTAAGAATGTGGTTAGTATGGGCATGATGAAACACAATGTCACAAAACCATTCTTACCCGGATCCCAATCCCACTATCCAAATGGGCATTGTTAAAGGGGTTAGAGTGCCCATCCCTAAGTGGCCCGAAAATCACACACAGATTATATGCAAAAAGGGAAATAACATTCATCTTTATTGAAACGAGACCAAAGCTTTAGTACATATGGGCCCATAGGAAGTATGGAAATAAAGATACAAGATAACAAAACAAAACTGACAACTACATCCATTTTATAGTAGGTCCCATGTAGAGTCCAGATTGATGTAGCAATTTTTATTTTCAATAGATAAAAAATGAAGTAGATAGTAGATTTGTCAAGTTCATAATTTGTAGTTCTTTGCATGGTCTAAAATCAATACAATCATGACACAATCAATGAAATTGCATGTTACACTATTAAAAATAAGTAAAACAATTTTATATCAAAGTAGTATACTTGGCAGGACTTATATTCAAAATAGTCAACAAGCGATTTTCCAAAACAATATTTATTCAACAAGATTTTATTACAAGTTTCCCATTATGCTGTTATCAAGAAGCATGCTTATATTTATGTGGCTCCATTGCCCCAATTGGATGGGGGAGGGGGTGGTCACTAGGTTCTATCTCTCCATATGACGAAGGAGGTCAACAACATGCACAAGTTCCACCCTCCAAATGAGGAGGTTGCTTGTACTCAATATTAACAATTATTATTGGTAGTTATAATGAGATATATCACTTATGTTTCTAGTGTATTACAAACTATAATATAGAAAATCAGAAGACTAATCAATAGGGAACGAGGTAGCTCAAACAAATACATAGCCAAGTATACATTTCAAGAGTTACATAAAATGTATCATCAATACTATTAGTCTGTTCAAGGAGGAGGTATAATAGCATACCTTATTGGTTGATATTCAGAGTATGGATTCCAGGAAATAATAGATCAACCCCTCGAGTCAGATCCTAGATCAACAAGACTTGGATCAAGGGTCAAGATCATGATGTTTATAAGATCATGTTTTAATATTCAAGATTAAGGTTACTCATTCCTATTTAATCTTGGGGTTAGGTCATTCACTTACGATCAATAATATTTTGAGATGTCCAACATTTATTCAAGTGGCAAGTATATTTCATGTATGAATGACCTACCTAGGTATTTTAGGAACATATATGCTAACAAAAATTATTATAATCAATATTCAAGTCATTATCATGACTCTAGATCATCATCATAATATATTAGCATAATTTGTGTTCAATATTAAATCAAGGTTTGATTGATGTAAGAAGAAAAGTCAGGGATAAAAAATTAGGTCAGATGATCAAGTATTAATAAGAAAAGACCACCTATATGCATTTGCATAGATGATTTACTCAATATTGGAATATAGATGCGAATCATGTCTTACAACCGTTTTAATCGGATCATGCTAATTTTTTTTTAATGAAAAATGGACTATAGCTTTGATATTTTTGGAGCTATGATGAATTTTCTATGATTTAATCAAGATTTGACCATTTTTATTGATTATTCATTAGAGGGAGTTGAGAAAATCCTTAAATAGGGACCTCTCGATGCATAGTGCAGGGTCAAAATTGATCCACATAGATGTTGTGGCTCGCTAGTTCAGTGGATTATGGATCTGATCTGATCCTTAGTTTGTTGGGCCAATTCGTGGTTCTATTGGGTCTTTGGAACCGGTTGGTTCCTCTTGGACCAAGCAGTCTGAGGACTATTTATTCCCACACAAACCTCTACACCAGGTTAGAACACGCTATGGAGGGCTCTCCGATGCTAGGGGATATGGGTGAAGTAGCAGCCGAGGCTAGAAGTAAAGGTTCTGCTCAAACTTGATGTGATCTCATAAAGTGGTAGTAGGTGGCGAATTCAAGAAAGATACCGAGGTTATGAAATACCCAAAAAGGATATGCGGTGGCGGTACTAAAGCCAAAAGAATAAAAAAAGTGAAATAGAGGGTGTTTGAGGCCAAGTGAGAGAGTTAGGTTGAGGGTTTTAACCAAGGATGGTGGCGGCGGTCACCAAGTGATGTTTTTATAGGGTTGGGGTTAGGTTTAGAGCTAGATAGGATTTGAAGTTCATCCACATAGCCACCAGAGTGAGAGAGATGAGTGAACATCTTGTTTTGATGGTGAAACAGATCATTAATGCTGGTTAAAGTGGGGATGGGTGAGCACAAAACTACGAGATGGACGTTTCTATGCGATTGAAATTTCAAAATAGAGTCAGAGCTAGCCAATCAACTAATTTGGTTTTCTTGTCTGCTCCCCACAATTAGTGGGAGGTAGGAGACAATGCCCTGGTTTCTCGATCAGGCCTCTGATCTATGGGATCCTAATCTGAGGGTCAGGGTTCACCGCTAGTACGAGCCTTGGATAGATGACTTGGAAAAAGGGTCAAACAATAGGGAAATAAAGGGATTTTTAGCACATTAACTTCAAGAAATTGTAGCAAATCGTAGGAGTGTCCAATTGAGATGAAATTTGAACCATAGGTTCAAGATAATGTGTAGATTTCATAGAAAAAGTTTGAGAACGAAAATATAAAGTTACATGTCTAAGTGTACCTCTTTGTATAAAGAAATTAATTAACCTAAGTTGTAGTGTCACGAGGTGTATAAAGATTATATTGGTCATTATATTTCAAATTGAGTGTCAATATAAATCAAGTAGTCAAGAAATAATGAATTGAGGTCATGAGTGAACATAATGAGGGAAAAATAGGAATTGAACAAAAATAGAGAAAAAGTCACTTTATCACATCCTCCCCTCCTTCTTAGAAATTTTGTCCCCAAAATGCAGACTTCCTTGAAAAGTTCAGCAAATATTACCTCAATATATGACTTCAACTCCCAGGTAGCATCATCAGTACTATGGTTCTTTCACAACACTTTAAACATATTAATCGTCTTATTCATAAGATCATTGGTACGAGTATCAAGTGTCTTGACCGGAACTTCCTGGTATACAAGGTTGTCCTTCAATTCAAACGCTTCATGATTAAGGACATGGCTAGGGTCCTTGACATACCACTTATAGTTTGACACATGTAAGACATTGTGCATCATGCTATATGGTGGAGGTAAAGACAACCTATATGGACATTCCCCAATACAATCCAAAATTCCAAATGGACCCATGTATCTAGAGCTAAGTTTTCCTTTGTTCTTTGCAATAGCTCAAATTAGTCAAATCTTTAGAAAAACATGGCAAGTTACCAAAACCTGAGTATCTATCACGTGTGCATCAACATAAGACTTCTGATAGTCGTGTTCCCTATTCATCCTTTGCTTGATTAGGTTTACATTATCAGAATTAAGTTGTAGCTCCTCGAACTTCAGAATCCGTCTTTCGCCTACATCATCCTAGTAAAGTGGAGACCTACACAACCTTCCATACAAAGCTTCATACAGAGGCATGCTTATACTGGACTGGTAGCTATTGTTGTAGGCAAACTCAACAAGAGGAAGACAGTGGTCCCATGAACCACCCCAATCAAGGATACATGATGTCAGTAGGTTTTCTAAGACATGAATTGTCCTTTCAGACTGTCGATCTATTTTAGGATGATATGCAGTATTGAAGTTCAGTTGAGTCTGTAGTTCTTCCTACACTTGTCGCCACAAGTGAGAAGTGAGCTTTGCATCATGATATGACAAAATGTATATAGAAATCCCATGCAATCTGATTATCTCATCAATGTACATCTCTGCTAACTTTGGGACTTTGGTTGCTGTCTTGATTGGAATAAAATGGATTGATTTAGTCAGTCAATTGACTAAAACCTAAATGGCATCACTCCTTTTCCAAGTCCTGGGTAGAACCACCACAAAATCCATGGTGATTTTTTCCCATTTCCAATCAGGGATAGGTAGGGTTATAGAAGACCTTCTGGACATTGATGTTCAACCTTGATGTTTTGGTAGGTCAAAGACCTAGAGATGAAAGAAACAATGTGAGTCTTCATATTCCACCACCAAAAGTGCCTTTGTACATTTTAGTCAATCTAGGATGCACTGTATATTTCAACCCATGAGCTTCTCGTAGCACCATTTATCTCATATCTGAATCCTCTGGGACCCATATGTGTTGTTTGTATCAGATTCCACCATCCATACCGATCGTTAGATGTATTTGAGGCTTCTCTAGCAACTTAGTCATTTCCTCAATGTTCTTACTATTCTTTTGGGATGAGAAAATCTCAGACTGGAGGGCTGGTTTGAAATGAATGTTGGCCAATCTGATAACATCGCCCACACGCCTCAGGGGCCATGGTGACGTGACTTCCATGTTTCTCCCCTCGGTAGTAAAGACTTAGTTTTTTTCCTATTGAGCGCATCAACTACTACGTTTACTTTACGAGGGTGATGAGCAGTGTTGAAGTCATAGACTTGGAGGTACTCAAGCCATCGCCTCTCTCTAAGATTAATCTCCATTATAGTTACAACAAACTCAAGGTTAAGGATGAAGACATCCCTAAAATCACCTTTCGAATATGGTACGTGCATTATGAATTTCTGGTCATGCCGTTCGAGTTAACCAATGCCTCTGTTGTGTTTATGAACTTGATGAATAGTGTCTTCCAGCCATTCCTCAATGAGTTTGTAGTGATCTTCATTGATGACATCCTAATAAATTAAAATGACATTAGCCATATCATCCTCATCTTCACAAAGTTCTTGATATCCTGCAATCACAAAAATGCTATGCAAAATTGTCAAAATGTGAATTATGGATTTATGAAGTCATGTTTTTGGGTCGCATAATTTCTAGTGGGAAAATTTCTGTTGACCCTCCCAAAGCCTCGACTATTCTTGAGTGGAAAGCCCCCAAAAAAGTTTTTGAAGTTTGAAGTTTTCTGGGTCTTGCTGGTTATTATCGATGTTTCATACATAAATTTAGTAAGACTACCTTGCCTCTCACAAAGCTCACCAGAAAAGGAGAGCAGTTTGTCTGGTCGAAAGAGTGTGCGTCTGGTTTTTAGGAATTGAAGACAAAGTTGACAATTGCCCCTATCTTGACCCTTCCCTTGGGAAATGATGGGTTTCTCATCTTCACAGATGCATCGAGGTTTGGTCTGGGTTGTGTCCTCATGTAAGAAAGAAAAAAAGTTGCTTACGCCTCTCAACAATTGAAGCCAAACAATGTCAACTACCCAACCCACGACCTCAAGCTTGCTGCAATCATATATGCATTGAAGATATGGTGAAACTAGTTGTACGGTGCCACCTTCGACTCTTATACCAATTGTCATGGAGCCATTCTTAGAGAAGACATAAAAAGGTCATCAATTCTGGGAAGAAAATATTTATTATTTATAGTATCCTAATTTATAATATGGTAGTTAATGCACATGCAAAGAGATCCATCCTTTTCCTTGACAAAGAGAACAAGTGCTCCCTAGGGAGATGTACTAGGGAGGAAGAAACCCTTGTCTAGAAATTCCTACAACTTCTTTTTCAATTCAATCAATTTAGTAGGATCCATCCGATAGGGTTCCTGAGAAATAAGTGTGGTACTCGGGTGCTAATTCGTTAAAGAATTCATTATCACGATCATGTGGTAGCCCAAGGAGCTCCTCGGGAAAAACACTCAGGTACTCACATTATGTCAATGTTTTCTAGAGCACTCTTATTAGGACTGACTATAGTTAAAATTACTAGGTATGCTATACACCCTTTGGATATCAAGGTTTGGACTTTGATCAAGGAAATGATAATAATTTGATTTCGATCCTTTCTTTGAGGAATTTCAAGAATGGGAAGGCTGCGTTTAGAAATGATGACTTTCTTGGCATGCCAATTGATCATATCATGATTTTTATGAAGTCAATCCATCCCCAAGATAAGGTCAAAGTATTCCATGTATAAGAGTAGAAAATCTGACTCAAGATTATGACCAACATAAGATAGAAGGAGTTTTTTTAGCAATATAGAAGGAGACTTTCATTTTTCCACTTGCGGTAGTTACATTAAGTATATACTCTATGATTTGTGTTTCAAGATTAAGCATAGAGGCAAGACTCTTAGACATGAAGGTATGTGTTGACCCAGAATCAAATCGAGTGACAATAGAATGGTAATAGATTTGCATCATACTTGTATATATGTGTATTTGATGTTAGGTGTTTGCACAAGATAATCATGATACCACATTATGGAAATAATTTTGAATTTAAATAGTTTCTTCCATGAGTTTGTTCCCATTGGCATTTTCCTCATTTGCATTCAATGGAAAGACACAAGCTTGCCTGTGCTTGCCATAATTGTCCCATGCTGGAAGGGGGTGAGGGCAATTGTCTCTGAAGTGTCCCTCTTGTTTGTAGAAGTGGAATACTAGAGATGAGTACTTGCACTGGCTAGAATGATGATTACCGGAAGTTGTGGCAATGAGAAACAATTGGATTCTGACCTTGACCTCTATTTGGTCCATCATTCTGATTCTGAGTAGGGCATCAATTGTTGTTCTGGTTCTGGCCTTGGTTGTTGTATTGGAAGAAGGATTTTTGGGATTCTTCTATCAGTTTTTATTCTTATTTCCACTACTATGGGGTTTTTGTTTTTGCTTAGGCTTTGCAGGAACAACATCAGTAAGCCCTAAGTAAGCTAGGGTAGGTAGTGGCTTCCTGTTTCCCATCCCCAGGGTTCTCTCCATGGACAAGGCATGGTAATAGTCTTCCTAAAAATAGGTAGGTTTGGATGAGGAGACAATAACTTTGAGGGTTTGGAGGATCCATCAATGTAAAAGAGTCTAACTTATTTTCTTTTGTGAGGTTTGTTACATGTCTCTCTAGGATACAAAATTGTCAACTATATTCGGCCACATTATTGGTTCTTTGGGTAAGGGTAAGGCATTGCTTCTGTTTCTCTTTCCTTTTAGAGTTAGGTTGGAAACAGTTAGTGTAAATGGGTTTAAAGACTTCCCTATTAATGGGATGACTTGTTGTGATCGGACATACATCTCCCACCACAACTTGGCCGCCCCTTTCAACTAGTAGGTAGTAAAAGAAACTTTATCTTGTTCAGGGCACCTGAAAACCCTAACTGTGTTCTCTATAGACCTAGCCAGTCATCAACTTTATCTAGTACATCATCTTTATCCTCACCAAAAAAGGATTTTGGGCTAAGTTTCAGGAAATCCCAGATGGTAATGGGTTTTGGGTTATTGTTGGGTACAAGTGATGTTCTGTGGACTGCTAGGTCATGAATGTAATCCATAAGGGCTTTCTATTTTATTTCCCAATCCCCCATATTTGTGTTCTTATTGGAAGAATTGACATCCTCATACTCACCCCAACGAGGCCTTTTTCCCTTATTCTTGGTTCCTGAAGTTCCTCCACCATCCCTAATGTTCCTGGTTTTTGGGGCCATCTACAAGGTTTTAAATGGTATAAGCTTTATCATTTACAATTTTCAAATCAAGGATATGATAGATCAAGGAAATATTGCAACTTTAGTTCAATTTTCTTAAATTATTTTTGAATCTTAGTTCTTTCCCATCCTTAGATTACCAAAAATAGAGAGACTATAGATCAAGTCATGACACCCTAATGAGAGTGAGATGAGAAGTCATCCTACTTTCTTTTGATAGGTAGCTTGGGTAGTCCTTAGTGAAGAGATGAGATGCTAGAAGACTCTCTAGGGTTATAGGAAGTCCTTCAGTCCATTTATGGATTCACTAAGCCTAGGTGGAGTAGGAGGAACCTCAACCATTTTGAAGATGGATAGGAGGTGATTATGCAAAAACCACCTTCATGTTCTTTCTAGTGACCTCAGTTTCACCATAGTGAACTTTAGGACTTTCTTGGTTCAACAATTAGGAATATCATTTCATTAAAGCATATGAAGTGTGTTATGGATCTGATACCAATTGTCACAAAACCATTCTTACCCTAATCCCAATCCCATTGTACGAATGGGAAGTGTTAAAGGTATTCAAGCACTCGTCCCTTAGTGGCCCAAAAATCACACTTAGATAATATGCAAAAAGGAAATAACATTCTTCTTTATTGAAAATGAACTAAACATTTAGTACATATGTGCATGTAGGAAACATGAAAAGAAAGATACAAGATAAGGAAACTAAACTAATAGCTACATCCTTTTATATTAGCTCCCATGTAGAGTCCAAATTGATGTAGCAATCTTTATTTAAAGCAGATAACAAATGAAGTAGATAGAAAATTTGGTGGGTGCACAATCTCTAGTTCTTTGCATGGCCTAAAATCAAGAAAATCATGACACAATCAATGCAATTGCATGGTAAGCTATTAAAAACAAGTCAAACAGTTTTATATCAAAGTAATATACTTGGAAGGACTTATAATCAAAATAGTCAACAAGCGAGTTTCCAAAACAATATTTATTCGACAAGATTTTATTACAAGTTTCCAATAATGCTGATATCGAGAAGCATGGTTATATTTATGTGACTGCATTACCCTAATGAGATGGGGGAGGTCACCAGGCTCCATCTCTCCTTAAGAGGGAGGAGGTCAACAACATGTACAAGTTCCACCCTTTGAATAAGGAGGTTGCTTGTACAAATATCAACAATTATTACTGGCAGTCATAACGGACAATATCATTTATGTTTTAGGTGTATTACAAACTATAATATAGAAAATTAGAAGACTAATCAATAGGAAACAAGGTAGCTCAAACAAATACATAGCCAAGTATACATTTCATGAGGTACATAAAATGTATCATCAATATTATTTGTCTATTCAAGGAGGAGTTATAATAACATACCTTCTTGGTTGATATTCAAAGTATGGATTCCAAGAAATAATATATCAACCCCTTGATTCAGATCCTATATAAATAAGATTGGATCAAGGTTCAAGATCATGATGTTTAGAAGATCATGTTTTAATATTAAAGATTAGGGTTACTCATTCCTATTTAACCTTGGGGTTAGGCCATTCACTTCTGATCAACAATATTTCGAGATGTCCAACACTTATTCAAGTGTCAAGTATATTTTAAGTATGAATGACCTACCTAGGTAATTTTGGAACATATATGCTAACCCAAATTGTTTTCATCAATATTCAAGTCATTATCAAGTCTCTAGATCATCATCATAATATATTAGCATCATTTGTGCTTAAGATTAGATCAAGGTTTTATTGATGTAATAAGAAAAGTCAGGGATAAAAAATTAGGTCAAATGATCAAGTATTAATAAGAAAAGATCACATATATTAATTTGAATAGATGATTTAATAAATATGGGAATAGGATGCTAATCATGTCTTGCAACCATTTTTATTGGATCAAGCTAACTTTTATGATGAAAATGGACTATAGTTTTGATATTTTTGGAGCTACAGTGAATTTTCTATGGTTTAATCAAGATCTAATCATTTTTATGATTATTCGTCATAGGAAGTTGAGAAATACCTTAAATAGGGAAAAACGAGGACCGCTCGATGCACGATGGAGGATTAGGATTGAGCCACGTAGGTTTTGTAGCTTGTTGGTTTAGTGGATTATGGATCCGGTCTGATCCTTGGTTTGTTGGGCCGATTCTTGGTTCTGGTGGGTCTTTGGACCTGGTTGGTTCCTCTTGGACCGAGCAGTCGGAGGACCTTTTCATCCTACACAGACCTCCATGCAATGTAAAAACACATGGCAGAGGGCTCGTCAATGCTAGGGGAGATGGGTGAAGGACGAGCTGAGGCTAGCAACAAAGGGGTCACTCGAACTCATCATGATCTCGCAAAGTGGTAGCAGGTGGTAAATCGAGGCTAGAGGATGAGGTTGCTAAATTCCCAAAAAGGCTGTGCAGTGGAGGTGCTAAAGCTAAAAGATTGGAAATAAAGGGTGTTCGTGGCTGAGAGAGAGCTAGGATGAGGGTTTTAACCATGTATGGTGGCGGCAGTCACCGAGTGATGTTTTTATAGGGTTAGGATTTGTTTTAGGGCTCGATAGGATCTAGAGTTTATCCCATAGCCATCGAAGTGAGAGATATGAATGAACATCTCATTTTGAAGGTGAAATAGAGCATTAATGTCGATCAAAGTGAGGACGTGTGAGTACAAAATCGTGATATGGACGTTTTGATGTGATTGAAATTTTGAAATGGGGTCAGAGCTGGCTGATCGAATAATTCAGTTTCCATGACTCCTCCCCACATTCATTGGGAGGTAGGAGATGATGACCTAGATGCTTGATCAGGCCTCCGATCCGTTGGAGCTAGATTCAAGTGTCATGTTCGCCCCTAACATGAGCGTTTGATAGCTGACTTGGAAAAATGGTCAAACAATAGAGAGTTTTAGCACATTAACTTCAAGAAATCCTAGGAAAATGTAGGGGTGTCCAATTGAGATGAAATTTGGACAATAGGCTCACAATAATGTGTATAATGTTAGAAAAAGTTCAAGAGCTAAAAGATAAAGTTACATGTCGGTGGCGACTGAGGGGGCGATTCCTAGGGTGACCGACGTCGATGCTCAGGCCAGCATCGGGGGAAAGGAGAATAACCTGACCTCCTACGCCATCGTGTTGTGATCCAGAAGCAGAAACCGATCACATCCAGCAAATGGGGTTTTGGTCGCAAAGAAAGTTCGCCACTGGTCTAAAACCATCACTGAGAAACCATCGGCAAATCCAACACCCCTTTCAAAAATGGAGGTTGCTATGAAAGACAACAAGTTGATCTACCCAAAAGCCATCACCGAAAGAAATGTGCCTAGGTGGAGCCGAGTGGTGGCGGGATACATCCTAGGTCTGCAGCCCCATTGGCAGACCCTGGTAATTCACCTGGCGAACATATGGAACATTAAGTGCTCCATCGACGTAAGATCCAGAGGTAATGGTTACTTCCTGATCCTGTTCTCGAATGATGAAGATTTGAACAACGTCGTGGAGGAAGGGTCGTGGTTTTTCACTGGACAACCGCTGATCCTAAAAATATGGTAGAGAGGTGAACCGATGGAGAAACTCAAATTGGCAGAGATCCCAATCTGGGTCAAGGTGTTTGACCTTCCTTTGGAGCTTTGGGATCGGGAAATGTTCAACTACTTGGGGTCTTTTCTGGGCAAACCTATTTGCCCCAATTGGCCCATGGTGGAATTCACAAGATTGGAGTATGCTAGATTACAGATCTTGATCTCAACTGACTTCAAATTCCCAAAACAAATCCAAATTGAAAATGAAGATGGCGAAGCCGACACCATCCGATTCGAATACGACTGGAAGCCAAAGAAATGCAGTCACTGTGGAATCTTTAAACATGAGTCTAATCTTTGTTTTGACCGAGCACCAAAGAAAAACACAGACCCACAGAAAAAGGTTTGGATCCCTAGATAGAATGCTAACAAGGAAGATGATGTCAAATTCATTGACGCTGTAAGTGGAGAGGAAAATCAGGCTGATAACAGCCAAGCAAACCCGACAATGGTGTCAACTGGTAATACTGCACCAAGTGAAGGAGAAGCATAAAATTCCAACCCGTCCACACCAGTTCAATCCTTAGAGGGCCAATGGCAAATGCAAGGGACGAAATCCAAATCACCACCCAGATCGAGGATAATAAATAAGAGTGTTAGCTCAACAAGGAACATCGATCTTGCAAACAAATTCTCACTGCTGGAAAAAGATGTTGAAGGAAACAATGGTGTGAACAAAGAGGTTAGTCCGCCCCATATCCCCCATTCAAATGGATAGGCCCCTCTCAATCATCTCATGGAATGTGAGAGGCATCCTTAATAAATTCTCACGTGTTAGGGAGGAATGCGGAAGAAATAGAGATGAGATTTACATCATACTAGAATTGAGATTACAGGACAAAGAGATTGGCGATATTGTCAAGTAAATATGGGGAGATACCAATTTCATATCTAATAGTGAATTCTACTCCTGCGCACACATCATTGTGGTGTGGAAAGATCCAAATATCAACATCAATAAAGTTTGGGCAAATGATCAAATACTGCATTGCTTTGTGGATAGTGGCAGCTGCAACCTCTACTTTACTACTATGTATGGAGCTAATGGTGATGCAGAAAGAACTATGCTATGGGATGGATTAAATATGATTATAAGAACCTTGAATAAAGCCTGGCGTGTTCTGGGAGATTTCAACACCGTCAGGCTTAAGTCCAAAAGGCTTGGGAAGTACCCTCCATCAGCTAGAAGCATGCTCGACTTCAATAACTCCATATATGACATGGGGTTAGTTGAAGTTACATCCAAAGGACAATTCTTCACCTGGGATAGTAGAAGTAAGAAAGGTAACAATACCTTCTCCAAAATAGATCGAGTTCTCTCCAATATGACATTGCTTGATGAGTTCCCTAGTGCCTGGGAAGAGGTGATTGATACCATTGTAAGCGATCATCATATGATTGGCGTTCACCTCATCAAAGGAGGTATAAGAGCTACCCCATTCAGATTTATCAACAATTGGGTGAAAGAAGATAAGTTCTTTAACTTAGTGAGAAACAATTAGAACGAGAAGGAGTACAGTGGAGCCCCCATGTTTAGACTTTATTGCAAGCTAAATAAATTACGCACAGTCCTCTATGATTGGAATAGAAACAAGGTCAAAACTATATCTCTAAGGCTGCTGAACTGGATGCGGAGGCCATCCTCTTGCAGAAAAAAGATGACCAGGATCCTACCAATGAATCCCTGCAGCTGCTTTTATGTACTGCAAGAGACAACGCCATCAAGGCAAAGGAGGACGAGGAGTGCTTCATAAAGCAAAAATCTAGAATTCAATGGCTCAGGACAGGAGACAAAGACTCTGCCTTCTTCTACGCCTCCCTAAAGACAAGAAGGATCCAATATAGTATTAATTCTCTTGAAGTCAATGGTCACATTACATATGATAAATTTGAGATTCATGATGAAATAATTGGCTACTATAACAGTCTCTTCAACTCAACTAGTTCCAGTTATGTGATATGGGATGTTGACTGGAACTTGCCCTGTATTAGTGGGGAATATCAGCTCAACCTCAGAAGATGGGTTTCTAAGGTTGAGATTGAGGATGTAATTAAAGGGCTAAAGGATGATAAATCTCCAGGTCCTGACAGATTCAACCTGCACCTCTTCAAAAGATGTTGGGATATTATTAGTCTGGATGTTACCAAGGCTGTCTTCAATTTCTTTGAGAATGGAAAGATGCTCAAGGAATGCAATAAAATCTTCATAACTCTCATTGCAAAAGTACAAAATGCAGCTGCTATCAAAGATTTCCTGCCTATCTCCCTATGCAACACTGTCTACAAAATCATCACTAAAATCTTAGCAAACAGGTTCAAGCCCATCATGGGTGAATTTATTGATGCAAATCAAGCGGCCTTTGTTAAAGGGAGATCCATTGGCGATGCGATCTTGCTAGCCAATGAAATCCTCATCAACTTTTCTAATGCTCAAGGATCCAAGCACATGCGTGTTAAAGCTGATTTGTCCAAAGCTTATGACACAATGAGAAGAGACTACATCCTATTCATCATGGAGAAGATGGGCTTCCTTCAATGCTGGCTTAGATGTATTAACAAAATCTTCTGTTCTGCCTCTTTCTAGGTTCTTATCAATGGGTCACCCTCTACACCTTTTGAAGCTAACAAAAGTGTTAGACAGGGGGACCCCCTCACACAGTATCTATTTGTCTTTGTTATGCATGGCTTTTCAACTGTCCTCCAAGATTTGGTTGCAAAGAAGCTAGTTGACCCAATTAAAAATGATGGGGTCAATCATATTTCCCACATCATCTTTGTAGATGATCTATTATTATTCTCCAAAGCTGATGAGAGTAATGCAGAAGGGCTCAAGAAGGCGTTAGATACCTTCCAACACATCTCAGGTCTAAAGCTCAACAATGACAAAAGTCAATTATTTCTTAGTAAAGCCTGCTACAATGACAATATCAGTAACATCTTTCAAATTGGTGAAGCTCAATTACATGTCCACTACCTTGGTCTACCTATGTTCACCAGAAGATTGACAAGAAGCATGTGCTTACCCATCATTGATAAAGTTAAATAGAAGTTAGATTCTTGGAAAGGGAGGCTGCTATCCTTTACTGGAAGAGTTGAACTCGTCATCTCCACGCTGTCATCTTACCACATCTTCTGGTCAACTGCATTTCCAATTCCTAAAATAGTAATTGATGATCTTGAGAAATTAATGCGCAACTTCATATGGAACGATGACAAAGATAAGAAGCACATACACACCATATCATGGAGTACAATATGAAGATCTAAAGTCGAGGGAGGACTAGGTATCAGATGCATTAAAGACTGGTCTGACGTTGGCAACCTAAAAAATCTCTGGGACTTAGCTAGTGACAAAAACTCATTGTGGGTTAAATGGATGCATGGCAAGTACCTAAGGAACGACTCTCTCTAGTCAGTAGTGGAATGATCAAATGCCTCGTGGCTATGGAAACAATTGCTAAAGAAAAGAGGTGCCATGCTGAGCAAGTTAAAACTCAACGTGGGTGATGGCAACAAATTCAAATTTTGGCGTGATCCCTGGCTACCTGGAGGCAGAAAGCTAGCAGACCTGGTAGATAACTAGCTTATGCATCATATTGGGGGTGGTGTTAACTGTCATGTTAAAGCACTCATTGCCAATGGTGAATGGCGATGTCCTGTTGTGCTTGGCTGCGAAGAACTAAAGCTAATCCTGTCACAATTACCCAGGCCCTTGGGTGGTTACGACTACGTCTCTGTAGAAGGAAAAAAGTTTTCGACTAAAAGATGGTTGGAATATAGCTAGACAACCATCCCCTATTGTTCCCTGGGGCAGATGGATTTGGAATAACAAAATTCCCAGAAGATTCTCTTTGGTTCTATGAAAGGCCTTTTTGAATCGACTACCAACAGTTGATGTCTTAAAGTATTTTGGGTTATGCCTGGTGTCTAGATGCCCACTATGCGAAATTGATGAAGAAAGTATGCAACACATTCTCTTCACCTGCAATTTCACCATGGCAGTGTGGAATCATTTCAGTTTCAAGTTGAAGCCAAATGTTGCTCCTTCCCGCATAGAAAACTTGAACCAGCTAAAGAGAATAGAAAAGATTGTTATTGCAACTCTTATATACCATAATTGGATAGAAAGGAATAGACGGATCTTCATGGGTACAAAGAAAACCCCTTTCAAGATCTGGAATATTAGTATAGATGACTTCATGGCTGTATAGATATGCACAGTTTTTCCTTTTATTTTGCCTTCTATTCTTTCACCTTGTTACACTTTGTAACAGGACAATACCAATTTTTTTAGGAGATAGTAATAAAGAGAGGCACGCTTGGTTCACAAAAAAAAGAGTTACATGTCTAAATGTACATCTTTGGATAAAGTGATAAATTAAACTAAGTTGTAGTGTCACATAGTGTATACAATTTATATTGACCATTATATTTCAAATTGAGTGTCAATATCAATCAAGTAGTCAAGAAGTAATGAATTGAAGCCATGTGTGAACATAATGAGGGAAAAATAAGAATTGAACAAAAATAGAGGAATACTCACTTTACCACACACAATTTCTATAGTTGCACTAGTAGGTGACACATTAGAGGTAACCACCTCCTTGAGTGTAGTATGATGGTTCTCAAATGGGGTAATATTCACATGTATGGTTATCAACACCAACATTCTAGAGTCAGGGGCATTCATACCAATAAAAAAATGATGATTATATTCCACGTCTCATCCAATAGGAGTCATCTCCCTAAGGGTGACTAAATGTCAAATGGAGTTTTTTTTAATTTTGACCAAACTACTTCATCTGTCATATCAATTTGTGTTGACTTGATTGTAAAACACTCATTTAATAGTAAAGAGGTGATATTTATACGAGTCTCTAGTTAATGGTTTCTCATTTGAGATTTCCCCGGAGACTCCATTGGTGGTTTTAGTATTGTTGATGAAGGTGTGTTCTTCTTGTTTCCTCTATTTCTTGGTGAACAACATTCAGGAAGATCTGTTACTAGTTAATATGGATGGGTTTGAGGTATTCCTAGGGATGTATAGTTTGGTTTTGAGTGTGAAAATATTGGATCTCTAGTGAACAAAAAAATGGATGGGTTGAGAAAAAAGAGGAATCTTTGCCACGCTTACAAAGGAAAACAAGGAAAACCATGAAAAGCTTTATAAAGTAAGTGGATATGGAAAAAGGAAATGTGGAGATTGCATAAGGTGTCAAGTTATATGTGAACAAGGTGTTAGGAACCCCATGAAACCCATTTAATATCATAAATCCCGATGAGGTTGACAATTATTTTAAAAAAATGCATTATATGTGCTAGATAAAATAAAATGAACATATAGTTAGATATAAGAAAATTGTATGAGTGATCATCGACAATATTTTCTCATATTATCATAAGAGTGAGGGGTCAGAAAAATAGGGGAGGGAATTACACAAGCGGTTAGTGACAACAAGATAGCATAGGTGGTCATCAACCCCAAATTCTCATATCATCAATTTAATGGGGGTCTAAAGGGAGAAGAAGATGAGAGAGAGAGATAGGATGAAAGACTAATGAAAAAACAACCTACAAATGAGAAACTTGTGAAAAAAAATTGCATAGGTGATCGTCAACCGTGGGTGCTCATATCCTAACACCACTTGGGGTCACATTAGGGGAGAAATAGGGTTCTATGTGGTTGTTAGGCCCAAACTACCTTTCTTTGACGTAATATCATGGTAGATATGGACTTCTCCTCTCTTTTATCTCTTGGGTTTGGAGGTGGGAAAGGATACTAATAGGTGTTCAAATCCCCATGAGTATAGCCTAATGGTGGAGATATAGTACTATCCTTGTTTTCCAAGCATTTCCACAACCACTAGGTTCTCGCATTTGTAAATAAGTTTCCAACATAAGTACTCAGTCAACTGTCCATGCAAATGGTAGATAGGGGCATATTCATAGTTATTGAGGGCTATCTAGTTTTATGACTCAAGAGAAAAGTTTCAAATAAGACTAAGATACAAGGGGGAATTCATTAAATGGGTTCCTTACCTCTAGGGATGTCTAAATACGTTTGAAACATCATCTTGATGCATTAGTTAATGTGAGGAGTGAAGGGAGCATGACACAAATTGAGTGGGCACCCTACTTGTAGTGTCTTTCATATGCAACTTGAACAATGTCTAGTTCACTATGTAAAAGTGGTAAGCATAGGAAGGCGTGGTGAGACTATCCCCCCTTCTTGGGCCTTCTATACATGTAGGCAAGTTGTTTGGTAGGCCTACAATGTGTGGAAAATGAGGGGTGCCTGTCATATGGGCGCCCAGATAGAAGCCTATTTAAGAACATTGGTTGGGTTGCATTTCATGGAATAGGTCTGAAAAACCTATCCTAGGGGACTATGTTTTGGAACTGTCTTAGGTGAGGGAATTATTTATAATGCCCAATAAGTTAATTTGTAATTGATCATCTATTATTTGGATCTCTATTTATAGGAATTTGTGGATAGAGAGAGAAACATGCACATCAGAAGTAGTTAGAAAAAAATATATATTTCTCCATGTATGCATCCAATAGATCTCGTCAACAATGTTATAACGAGACAAAGTGTTACAATGAATCCTTGATTTACCTTTAAGTTTGAGAGTTTAATATAGTCTAGGTATTAATTATTCCTTTTTTAAATATTTTTTATTATTAATTGATTGATTTATTTTTTCACTTAGCTTAAACTTGTTCTTTGTTAAATTAAAGAAAACATGTGGTGTTAATACATCAATAAAAAAACCTTAGTTGATAAAACAATAACATACACATGATGGTAGAAAGATATTTAAGATTACTTAAGGAATTAAATAATTAAGAAATTATTGTATAAATTTTTTGAAAAATGTTGATGTTTAATTGTAGAGAGCAAGTATGATCCAACACAAAAAGAATGAACTAAATCAAATTTAAAGTGGGAGATTTATGATAGTTCTATGTTTCATAAATAAATACCTTCACTTGACAACTAATGCTTTGGTAGATTCAAAATCAGTGCTTCAACAACCAATGGTTGGGTAACTCACAATTGATGTTTAAAAAACCAATGGTTCCACAGTCCCACTATTGGTACTTCAACAACCAATGGTTTGGCAAACTCAACAACAAATGGTCCATCAAACTCACAAACTTGTGATTTTGAGCTGCACCGTCGTCCAAGACAACCAATCATGAAAACAACCATAACTTTTTTATACATGCTGAAATTTGATGAAATTTGTTTCATTGGTTTTGATTGTTGATCATCTACAAAGCCATAAGCCTAGACCACATAGAAGGGGAACAAAAGGGTGATGTCTTGGGTGAATTTGGGGAAGAACACAAAGTATAAGAGAAACATATGGTTTCTCCTAAGATTTGACATGGTAAGTAGATTTTAATTCTATAGATTTGTTCTTCTCTCTATGTCATTTAGATTAAAATCTTTTAATTCATATAATGGATGTTTTCCTTGCACTTAATTTTTCATCTTCTACCTCCATAAGGCTTCTTTTAGGTCAGTTAAACTAGCGTCAGGATGACCGAAGATGTCCCTTAGAGCATTGAGCTTGAATTCAAGACCAATTGACCAGAGTTTACCTAGTTGAAACTCAATATCAGTAAGTAATATTGAGTTCTTTTGAGTGGAAAATCAACTCTAAACCTTAATTTCTAAAGAGATTATACAAAAATCGTAAGGAACATGTACTTTCTTATATGAAGATTACTCTTTTCAATTTATTGATCCCTTGCATGACATTTTAATTGACTTATTAATTATTTTAGTATACTTGTGTAGCCATATAGGTATTTCTAGCTCTAAAAATATTTTCTTCGAAGTTATAGTTAATGTTGGTGATAGAATTATAAGCAATGGAACACCTAGTTTTCCCTAATTTCTACAATATTGAATCAAATTACACATCTATGATCTAGTTGATGATGGTTTCCAGTTAGATACTTATGAAGTTCAAATAATAGTTCATTTTAATAATTATCAATGACTCAGGTTATCAGCTAAAGTAGATAACTTTAATGATTCTAGTAATTTCTTTTAGGTTCAGTGTTTAGAAAGTAAAGATAGAAGCTTGTAGTACATAGTCAAGCAAAACACGATATAGTAGAAATATATCAGTGATACTAAAGAATAAACTAGACATTAGATGCCCTAAACACCATAAATCCATCATAGAGGTCAACACTGAGAAGGAAAAAAAGTGTCTATCTACTGGTAGAGTCTAGGATGAGGTAGAAGGAGCATACCAAGTAGGTACCAGGGACTAAGCCCAGTGAGGACCATGTCCTTAAATGAGTAAGGTATCCAACATTAATGAAAGATTCTGGTGGTACCCAATGTAGTTCAGTTAGCTCAAATACTACTCATTAGGTTATCCTTTGTCAAAACACTATTGCAGATAGTTAATCCAAGTGATTTTACTTTCTGCCTGAGTACCCATATATAGAGGAGTCCAGTTCATATAACCAACTGTATATATGCCAAGGCCAAATGTGGTGAGCTCAATTGCTAACCGATGAGCTAGTTTAGTAAACTTAGAGTCCTAACTCTACTCTAAGTCTTACACGGTGAGATTTTAGCTTTTTGCAATATTACGACATGCTATGGTATAGTTTATGTTGGCCAAGGGCATAACAAAAGGAATAAAATGTCTAATGAGTGGTTTTGGTTTATGTATTTTCTATAGTTATTATCATAATTACTTAATTATTGGATGGTTTACAATTTCTAACTACTATTCTTGTATTCTTCTTTATTTAATTCTAATAAGTGTATACATATGAATTGTCATGGTTTCTTGTTGATTTTCTAAGCATTGAACTAATAGCTCATACAATATACTAAAGCATTTTTTAGTCAAGGCTCTAGCACTATAGGAGGAGTCAGAAGCTAGATTTTATCATGAATAGATTAATTAAGGTATTGAGAGGAATAGCTAGTTTAGTTAGATGTTATGTTATTCTTCCTCTGGTATTGCGAATGTGAAAGTGAGGATTGAAAGAAGTTTTATAATAAGTTATAATTGATGTATATTAAATAAGAATTAGTTTCTTTTAATTGATGGTGATGGAAGAGTAAAACTTGGTTGTGAATGTGTGATGATTATGCTTTAATTAGATGTTACATTTAAAGTTAACATGATGTTTCATTAGTTCTATTAATTTAAAGAAATAAAAATTCAAGGATTTTTTAAATGGTGATTAAAAGTGGATGATTAGTCTAATCCCTCTTTGGTGGGCCTAAACTCTAGTTAATGGGGGTGAGTGACTTCAAGTTTTGGTATCAGAGTTTAGCTTTAGGACTGAGGTGGTAAAAAACTCATAGGTTATAATGTTTTTGTCTTTGAATTGCAATTTTATAATAGATATGCTATGTTATGGATACACAGATGGAAGGAAAAGGATGTGGTCATGGTGAAGAACAGACTGAGAGATAGTATGGCCTTGACCCTTAGGCGATGGCTCAATACAGAGAAGATATAGATGATGCAATCGTGATGTACCATATCTTTCTATAGACAAAAGAGAAATATAAGATTGATAGGGGCTCTTGATCTACTAGGAAGGACCTGATGAGATCCAATGGACCGGTGAAGAAGCTGTGTGGGATAACAAATCCCAAATATTGTTGAGTTGTGGCTACCGGAGCTGGAAATTTTTTCTTCTTAATGGAATTAGTAGAGGACAAGAAGATTAACCATGCTGCCTAATTACTTAAAGCAGATCCTAAGATATGGTGGCATGGAGTAGAAGATAAGAAGAGAAAAATAGTCATAACATCGACAAACTTTTTGAATGAGTTTTAGTTAAGGTATTTGCCTCCTACCTTCCTAAGTGAAAAAATTTGACAAATACAGAGCAAAAGATGAGGCAGTATGACATTTTTTGAGTATGAGGTGTATTATATGAATTAGTTAATTTCTTTACACAACTTGTTCTAGATGATATAGAGGAATGTAGGAGTTTTCAAGCATGTTTGAGACTAGAAATTAGACACATTATATCAGTAGTTGCTTGAATGGATAGAGAAAATTTTGAAGAGTTAATGGAGGTAGGAATAATATTGAAGAGTCAATTAGTGCTGATAAACATTCTAATAGTAGAAAAAGATATATAGATTTCTGTAGAGGATGACATAGTACAGGTGGATAAGAGGAGGTTGTAACATACCAAATTCTGGAATTTTGTCTTTTGACCCTCTTCCCATCTTTTCCTTTCATTTCTATCCTTATTGGCCTTTCTATTTAATTAGTGGAATTTATAGTGGTTTAGTGAATATTTATTCACTAATTGTACCAATATAAGGGTTTATGCACAAATACCTCAGTGAAAGCTTAATTACCATAATTAAGTGCTCTAAACCTTAATATAACTTTTTAATATGATTTTAAAACATAAAATGAGGATAAGTTTCAAATTTGGTTCGATTTGGATGTTGTTTGTGCAAGTTATGTAATTTTAGGTACATTCTAGACTTTTATGCAATTTACCCAATTGGGAGGTTTTCTTTGCAAATTATCAACTGAATTTTAATCCTTAGATATTCCCTTACCATTAACGAGATTTTAAACCATTGGAGAACCTATTTTCACCTTGGTTTGATGGTATTTCTTTCCAAGGGCATTATAGAGATTACCCTCTTTATAAAGATGCTTGTCTTTAAAAGCTATCAACCAATGAGGTTATTTCTTTCTTGAAAAACGGTGGGGATGGCCTAGAAGGATCTGTGGGCTCTTAGGACCGAATTTTGATATCAAGGAAGAGTCCATCAGATGTCCTCTTGCATGGCCATCAAGCCCTAGGCTAAAGACACATGGAAAGTCCCTTAAGACACCTCATGCTTCACCTCTCTCTTTATATAGCCATGTATACCCCTTCCCAACTCACAATTCGAAAACTCTTTCTCTCCTCTTCTTTACTCTAGATTAGATAAAAGTTCCTTCTGTATTTGGCCACGAAGTTGCTGTCCCAAGGTAATAGAGGGAGCCTACCTTGGTGAAAAAGGCTCGTAGGGCTTCCAAATTGCTCTATTAGGGTTTCTAAAGCTCCTCCTTGGTAATTTCGACCAAAACTAGTAAGTTTCCTCCCTTCCTTCCATGTTTTCATGTTTTTAGTATTACTACCACCTTCTTCCAGGTCGGAACCATGACCTTCCATGGTAAAACTCCACCTAGAACCCTAAAACATCTCATCTCCATGCACTTTTGCTAGGGTTTGCACCTCCAAAGCGGAGAAGGTGATCTTTGCTCAAGAAAGGAGCTTGGCTTGGAGCAACCAAACCTTCTAATCTTGGGATCCTTTCTGTTTGTACCTTCTTACCTTCCTAGAGGCAAGTTTTGTTAACCCCCTTCTCATATATTGCTTAAGTACATGCTTAAAACCCATGCTTCTATGTTGATAATCGATGATTTCCATCTCTTTTTACCATGTTCTTCTAAGGTTTTGGTTTCTTGCTATTTTATCTTCTCTAGAATCTCTAGTTTGGTTATCTAAGAAACTTAAAACCTGATCTTTGGTCAAATGGTGTTTTCTCCCTCTCCCTCTCTCTTTAATTATCTTGATCAGTTTGATGATGTGGCAATTTCCTATTGGTCAGTATTGAAAAATTCATATCTTCTAAACCGCTTATCCAAATTTGACAAATAAATATGTTTTGGAATTGGAAAATTAATCTCTATCTAATAAAAATATTTTCAAGGTCTGATTTCATGGTTTGATGAAGGGGGATTTTTGTAAAACAAATTTAATGCATAAAATCCATAAAAAAATTACATCTTAATCATCATAACTCCAAAATTAACATAAAAATATGTTTTCTTGATCAGGAGAACCTAATAAGTTCATTGGTGATATTTTCAAAATCTAAATCCGAATTTTTCAAAAAAGCTCTAAAAGTAGGGTTTTGTATATATTAATGTGAACTATGTACTCTAATACATGTTAATATATTGAAAATAGGCAAAGTGGAACTTTGACTCAATTAAAGTGGTGAAAGTTAGTAATTGATATCCGTAAGAGAGGTATGTGCATTTACACCTTAAGTTGGGAATAATTATGCCTTAACCTATTTTTCTATATTGAGGCTTTATTAAACCCTATTTCATATACTCTTGAATCTTTTGCTATACTTGCCTCATAAATCAGTTTCAGAACATTATTCTTTGGTCTTGGTACCCCACTGCCATGCTTATTGATTCATATAATTATTCTTGCCATGACTACTTTTTCTAGTATGTGAATTTATGTTCTATTTAATTTAAAGTAGTGGTAATTATGTACAACCACCCACAGAGGGCATGTAAATAATCGCCCTGGGGAATGTCTTATTCTCTCCATAATATTGTAGGTGACTAGGAATGTCTTATTCTCCCCTAACCTAAGGTTAGAGGTCTGGTAGGTGCCTCAACCCTACTTAGTTAGGTAGACATAACTATCTTACATGCAAATCCTTTTTATTATATTTGTTAATGGCAATCTTCTTTGATATATAGCGTCATACTCTTGTTATCTTCATCGTATGATAAACCCTAGCCTGTTTTTATTTACTTTACTTATCCTGATATCCTAGACTAGTTTTGTGACACATACTTTTCTTCCATTTCCCTTTTTTCTGGGTGCCTTCCCAACCACCCAGGTGTGGAGCAAGGTGATGGATAAGACAAGGAAGATCTTAGGTTTTGCTTGGACTTGGTTGATGGAGATGTTGCTTGGAGACAAGATTGTAGTAGTCTAGACTTTCCTCTATCTAGATCATGATTGTGTGTCTTGATGTAAAACCTAATGGGAGAATGTGATGTATTTTTGTAAACCTTTTATGAAATTGAATATAGTTAGTTATTTTTTATTCCGCTGCTTTCAAATGGTCTTTTGTATACCAATGTTTAATAAATTTGGAAAATTTATGCCCATTCCATCATACCTCTGAGAGTGTTTGGAATGGATGTCAATTCTTCAAATTTTTAGTAAAGGGGTGATTTCGCACTCTCTTACAGAGGTGGTGTATTCTTTTCAAAAATAGGATGAGGTCTTAGCTTTTATAAAAGGTAAGTATCTGGTTCAAGCAGTGTTGTATATTCTCATAGTATGGGAATACCTACCCATGGGAGATTGAACACACCACCTAGGTGTGCACCATCATTAAGACCTTTAGGGTAAAAAATGTCAGTGATAGGTCTGCAGAAACAAGACACAATTATATGTGACACTTGTGGTAGGGTCAGTGTCGGAGAACTAAATTTCAAGGATTTTATTATTATTGATAGATTGGGAATTTTATGAGAGATTTTCCACAACTAAAGAACACACCAACACATAGCTTGCAATCTTAGTTTCAAACTCCACATAGAGGCTCCATTTAGAGGAACAATTTCTTTAGCGTCTTCAAAATATAGGGGGAGCAAATAGTGGTTGTAGTTTTCAACAAGGATAGTGTGTTCGGGGAGAGAGACATAACATTTCTTTTCTATGACTCTACGAGAAGGAGTAGTCTCACCTAGAGTTGTTACAAGCGATTTTCTTCTCTTTAAAATATTTCACTTATAGTTTTGATTGATCATATTGCAACACATTATTTTATTTAGAGATCAATCTTTAGTGGATTAAAAGCACCATCAAGTAAGGAAATAGTTGTGGGAGAAGTTTCTCTAAGATGTCTCTTGAGTTTAGCATGCATACAATAGAAATAAATCTTATACACTTAGATATTGACTCTTTTCAAATAATTTGGTTATGGATTGCCTTGAAACATTACATTTCTAGTTGGATTGTTGGAATAAAGAGGCTATATTTTAGCAAGGTGGCTTTTCATCTCTCCTCACTGGAGATAGAAAAGTCATACCCATGTGCATAGTATCAGTTGTTGTAGATGATAACATGATGAGAAAAGGTTGTGAGGCCCATTTAGTACATGTGGTAGTTTCAAGGGCAGAAAAAAGAATAGCTAATATAGAGGATGTTCCAGTTGTGTGTGAGCTCCCAAATGTCTTTCTAGATGAGTTACCAAGTTCACCTCTAGAAAGAGATGTTGACTTTAGGATACAAATTCTATCTAGAAGTCACCCAATAGCATGTCCAACCTATAGAATGACACCCATAGAGTTCAATGAATTAAAACGTTCCTGTACAATAGTTGTTGGAAATGAGTTTTATTCAACCTAGTGCATCACCTTCAAGATTTGCATTGCTTTTTGTGAAAAAAAGGATGGAACTATGTGGATGTGCATATAGTATAGGTAGCTGAGTAGGATAACAATTAATAACTAATATCCTTTGCCTTTGTTTAATAGCCTATTTCATTCGTTTCAGAGAGAAAGAATCTTCTCAAACATAGATCTCATGTCAGGTATTATTAGTTTGAGGGTAAATGCAAAAAGTGCCTAAATTGAATAGCACAACATATGGACATATGAGTTTGTAGTTATGTCTTTTGGACTAAAAACGCCCCTCCAACTTTTATGGATATGATGAATAGAGTTTTTAGATCATATATAGACTAACTAATAATAGTGTTTATTGATGATATTGTAATATGTTCTAGAGATGCCAAACAATATGAGAAACATCTAACAATATCACTATAATTATTGAGACAACATCAATTATATGCTAAGTTCATCAACTGTGAGTTCTTGTTGTCTGAAGTTTCCTTTCTTGGACATTTCATATTAGGAGAAGGAGTTAGCGTAGAACCTAAGAAAGGTGAATCTATGCTAAAATGGGAAAAACCCATAACCCCTACTGAGATAAAAAATTTTAGGGGTTTATCAACATTGTGGGAGATTGATAAGGAAATTTATTTTATTGGTAGAACTTCTTACACATTTAAAAGGGAAGGATATGCCTTTTGTTTGGTCTGTAACATTTGAGAAAAAATTCAAACGTTAAATAAGAAGTTAACAATAACACCAATTTTGATTTCACATGAGGCGAACAAGGAATATGTGATTTTTTGTGATGCATCTACAAGATTTTTAGGATGTATTTTGATGCAGGAAAGAAAGGTGGCGTCCTATGCTTCTAGATTTCTTAAGAATAATGAAGAGAATTTCCAACACATGACTTGGAGAAGGCAACAATAGTACATGCATTAAAGAGATGGCATCATTATCCCCATGGTGTCATGTCTTTACTGACCATAAGAGTCTAAATTATGTTTTCACACAAAAGATCTCAACCTAAGACGTGGTAGATGGTCAGAGATTATAAAGGTTTATGATATCACCTTTGATTACCACAATGGAAAGGTTGATATTGTGGTAGACTCTCTTAGTAGGAAGTCTACATCACCTGTAGAAATGTTTTCTATGGCATGCATAAAAGGAGGCTTATTGGTCAAAAGAAAGAGATGAATTTAGCTTTGAGTGTGTCAAAACAACGTGGGCTTATTTTATAGATGCATGTAAGACCTACATTCTATGGTGAAAAATAAAGATCTTCAACAGAGTGATAATGAATTGAAGTAGATCATGCATGATATGACAGAAGGTAAAAGGACAAAATCCGGACATATAGTTGATGAGATATTATATCAGATGGATAGACAATGTGTGCCATATGACATTGAGTTACCGAATTAGATTCTTGAGGAAGGTCACTTTTTTATGTATGTAATGCATCTAGGAAATTTTAAGATGTATAACAACCTCTAGGAACTGTATTGGTGGCCAAGCATGAAGACAGATGTAGCTGAGTATGTAGCTAGATGTGTTATGTGCCAACAAGTCGAGTCTGAACACAAGATGCCAGCAAGTACCCTACAACCACTCCCTATTCCTATGTGGAAGTGGGAACATATTACCATAGAATTTGAAGTGGGGTTACCTAGAACATCACATGGTTTTGACTCTATATGGGTGATTTTTGACAAAAGAAATAAATCCATTCATTTTCTAACTATTAGGCCAACTTGGGATGAACTAAACTAGCCAAGGTCTATATGGTTGAGATAGTAAGATTGCATGGAATACCTATCACTGTTATATCTAGTAGAGACCCGATGTTCACATCTGGATTCAAGAATAAGTTACATCATTCCCCGGGAATAGATTTGAAGTATATCACAACATTCCAACCTTCGACAGATGGACACTCAGAGAAAACAATTCAAACCCTAAAGGACATGCTGAGACCATGTATTTTGCAGTTAAGCGACAGTTCTGATAATCACCTTAGTCTGATGGAGTTTGCCTATACCAATAGATGATATTACAATTGAGGAATGTCCCTTATGAAGATCTGTATGGGAGTAAGTGTAAATCTCCTATTTGTTGGTATGAAGTTGGTGGGAGGCAGATTCTAAGTCTATATTTGGCAGAAGAGACAACATAAAAGATATCTGTGATTAGACAATGGTTGAAAGTTGCATAGGATAGACAAGAAAGATATGCACAGAATCATCGTAGACTACATGATTTTGAGGTCAAGTATGAGGCTTACTTGAAAATGTCACCATGGAAAGCTCTACTAAGGTTGGGAAAGTAAGGGAAATTAACTTCTAGATACACAGATCCCTATCCAGTCATTCAAAGAATTAGACCAGTAGCATAAAAACTTGAGTTGCCTCCTAAGCTAGCCAACTTACTTGAAGTGTTTTACGTATCCATATTGAAGAAGTGCAATGCAGGTACGACAAAGATCATACACATAGAGTGAGTATAACAAAGATAAGATATCTCCTATGTTGAAAGCCCTATAAAAATACTAGACCATAGAATCCAGAAGCTTAAAATAGGGAAAATGCCCTTAGTGAAGATCCCTTGGAGGAATCATGGTGTATAATTAGCTACATTGGACTTAGATTCATAGATGTGCAACAACTATGTTTTTCTCTTCTATGAATTTTGATGCCAATTGTTTTATTAGAGGGGGAGATTGTTACATCCCATACCTTGTTTTACCGATAAATTAAGAGTTTAGGATAATCTAGGTGTTAATTACACCTATATCAAATACTTATATTAATTAAATGGTTGATTTGTATTTGAACTTATCTTAAAGTTGTTCTTTGATAAGTGAAACAAAACATGCGTTGTGAATACATCATGGTTTGGACCTTAGTCGATATAGTAATGATACATACATGTTGTTAGAAAGAGATTTAAGAATATTTAAGGAAATAACTAATTAGGAAAATATTACTAGAGCTTTTAAAAAAATTATTTAGAATTTTATATAATTCAATTATGAATCCATCACAATACAATGAACTAAATTGGAGTTAAAATGAAAAAGTTACGACACTTTTAGTTTTCACATAAAAATACCTTCGGTTGACAACCAATGGTTCGGTAGACTCACCACCGTCGATTCAACAACCAATTGGTTTTGCAGACTCACTATCAATAATTCAACAATAAAGTGTTTGGCAGACTTAGAACCAATGTTTCAATGTCTCATTTGGAAACCTCAACAATTAATGATTCGATAGACTCACAAACTGATGATTTTGAGTTATGTCGATGTCTAACATAACAAAACAATAAAATGGCATAACTTCTGCTAAATCTATTTTATGGATTCATTTTGCATCATATAAGAACCAAATCCCTAGACCACATAAAAGGTAAAGGAATGGGTGATTTCTAAGGCAACTTTGGGGAAGAACATAAAGATCAGAAGAAATTTATGGTTTTGTCTTAGATCTGACTTGGTAAGTAGGTTTTAGATGTAGATCTATTCTACTCTTCATTTTTTTTAGCCACAAATCTTTTGATTCACATACTGAATGTTTTCCTTGGCCTTCCTTATCATATTCTACCTCTACAAGGCTTTGTTTATGTCTGTTTAAGCAGGGTCATGCTAACCAGAGTTGTTCCTTGGAGCGTTGAGCTTGAATGGAAGCAAAATAGATCATAATTTGACTTTACATAGTTCAAGCTTGAGACTAGTTAGCTAGATCAAGTTTTGGTGAGTGCAAAATCACCTTTAAAACTTGAATTTTATGGTGGTTAAGTCAAACTTAGTATGGAACATGTACTATCTTCTGGGAAGATTACTTTTTTTCATTTATTAATCCTTAGCATGAGATTTTAGTTGAATTATTGATTATTTAAGAATACTTGTGACACCATATAGATGTTTTTATCTCTAAAGTTATTTTCTATAAAGCTTGCCCTAGTTGATACAATATTGAATTAGAGGCACCAAACCCTGAATTTTCCCTAGTTTCTACAATATTGAATAATATTATGAATATCAAAGACCAATTTATTTTATTAATTAGCAATATAGTAAACTAATCTTCTAAATTAGATCACTTTAATCATTCTAGAGATTTATTTTAAATTTTATGTTTATAAAGTAAAATAGAAGCTTTAAGTACAGAGTTAAACTAACAATAGTATAGTAGTAAATCTATTAGTGAAAATAAAGTATAGATTCCCTAAACACCATATAATCTATCACGAAGGTTTGGACCATGAAGGAGGAAATATGTCTACCAACAGGAAGATTCTAAGATGAGGTATCTCCAAAGAGATACGAAGGACTAAGTAGTGAGGACAACCTCCTTAACTGAGTAAGGTACCCAATGTTAACTAGAGATTCAGGTGGGACCGAATGTAGTTCAGTTAGTTTAGATACCACTTAGTAGGTCAACCCTTGTGGAACCACTAATGTAGGTAATTAAGTCAAGTGTTTGGACTCTCCTCTTGAGCACCTAGGTTTAGAGGAGTAGTCTAGTTTATCTGCCCAACTGTATAGCTTGCGAGGCCAGATGTGGTGAGCAATATTGCAAACTGGGATGGTAGTTTGTAGACTTAGAATCCTGGGTCTACTCTAAATCTTATACGATGAGATTGTAGCTTTCTACGATACTTGCACATGTTGTGGTACACTTCATGTGGATATAGGGTGTAATAAAAGGAACAAAGGATTAATAAATAAATAAATTTATTTATTTATTATAATTATTACCAGAACTACTAATTTATTGAATAGTTCACATTTTTTAAATAATATGTCATCCATTCAAGGGATTCTTAAGACATAATTATATTTATTTGTTCTTTAATATAGAAAACACATAATAATAGGAATTTCCTTGATAGATATTAAAATCAATTACAATGTGAGCCATTATAATAATCATATGTTTAGTGTAAAGAGGTGAGATCACCTCCTTTCTAAAATTTAAAGGAAATACAAAACATTCACCTTTTTATGAAAATATTAGAGATTGAGGGATGTGTGTATAATATTCTAAGTAAATAAGCATGATTAAGATATCTATAAAATTTCAACAATAGCGAAAAGGAAACTAAGTGATTACTTTGATTTTGAACTCAATTCACTACATGAGTTCCTGAAAGGAAAAGCTAGAAAGAAAACTATTCAGATCTGGAAGATAGAAACCTAGACATCCTTGAAGCAAGACTTTGATCAACTCCTAGTTCTAGTTTCCTTGACCTTGTCCAACACCTTGATCCAAACTCAGGTGGCTTGGAAAGCACCAAACAAGAGAATGAAAAATAAGGTATGTGTCAAAATAATGAACAAGGATAAAATGTATAGAAATAGCATAGAAATATAGGCTAAGATGTCATCATAAGATGAAGAGATCAGGAGTATGAGGCATAGTCAATAAGATGTTTGCCATAAAAAGAAATATAATAAAAGGTTTGCATGCATGCTTAATATTCACTACCTTAACTAAGTAGGGTTGAGGAACCTACCAGACCTCAACCAAATAGGTGAGGGTGAGTAACACATTTGTAAGGACCCTGACCTCCGTTTAGGGCTTATCTTGTTTGCTTTGCTTAACCCTGGTGCTTAGTTGCTTGCTAATCACCTATAGTGGTGATTAGGGTTTGTTTGTGCTTTGGAGATGCTACTTGCAATTAACCCAAGTCTAGGGTTGTTGAGAAAGTTTGTCACCATGAGAGGTGTTTTTCTCTCTCCTTGCTTCCTCTAGTGTTGAGAGGAAGGGTTGGGCTCGTTGCTTGAGTTTCCTTGGGCTTGGATGAGCCTTGGTGGGCCTTGTTTTGCCTTACTTGACCTTCTTGGACCTTGTGTCGGCCTTGGGTGTGCCGACCATGCCTTGTATCGGCCATAGATGTGACGCCCAGGGAGGTTTGTCGGGCATGGTGTTGGGGTGTATCGTCCATGGACCCCTTTGACCCTTTGACCTTGTTTGTGTCACCACTAGTGGACACTTGGCACTTGATACTTGCATGTGGCAATGGCCTTGGACATGTGTTTAGGGCAAGATAGAGTGGTGGCATTGCCCATGGACAAGTGTCCCTAGGTGGGTGACACCTTGCCTTGTCTTACCTTGGTTTCTCCTCCACCCTCTCCTATATATGTGTTCCCTTTCTCTTGCTAAGGATCCCTTTAGTTCCTTACTTTCCCCTCCCCTTTGGTTGCATGACACCTCTTCCTTTGCAAAGCTTGGTGGTCGATCCTTATCTTTGGAGTCTTCTTCCTCTTCCTCTTGAGGTGGTCGAAGGTGTATCTTGGTGCTAGGATCTTGGAGCTTGCTTAAGGCGGTTTACATAACTTCTAACCCTAATCATATTACCTTCTTCTATATTCTTGTATGTTTTCTTGTGATCATAATCGGCCATGTATGTTGCTAGATACGGTTCTTGCTTAGTTGCACCTTTAGTCTTATTTAGGGTTTCCTTGTTGAGTAACATTCCTTTCCCTCCTTGGTCTAGAGAAGTGAGCTTGAGCTCTAGTAATATGAGAAATACCCCTCTCTCGTTTAAGTTGAGAGGTTAGCTTGTGTTCTAGTTGCTTGAGAAACACCCTCCTCTCACCATGGATTCGAGAGGTGAGCTTTTTGGTAGATGTAGACCTATGTTAGGGTTGATCCTTGTGGTTGCCCGATTTGTGATAGAGGTTGTGAAAGACCCCTCTCTTGGTTGTTGAGAGCTGAGCCGATCTTCTTGATCAATTAGGGTTTGGTGCCCTTGTGCTTGAGGTTGATGATGATCTTGTTGAGTTGTATCTTGCACGATATGGCTTGGGGATGGTGTTGCCCGATACCCTCTCTTGGGCTAGAGTTTTGGTCGATAGGATGTGGTTGTGTTGGGCGATACACCTTGGTCTTTACCCTTGTGTGTTGGGCGTTATGCCTTGTCAAGTGCCCTGCCCGATACACCTAGCTAAGGTAGTGGCTTGGTGCCCGATGTACCTTGGACATTTTAGAACTCAAGAAGCTACCTTAGTGTTGGATGATACCCATGCTGTGTTGGGGCATTATGTGCTGGCAGTGTGAGCCTTGGGGGTGTGAGTGGTGTGGCTGCCTGATAGGTACCTTCACCTCTAGTGGGCGTTGTAGGGTTGGCCTGGGCACCATGGCTCTAGCCGATATGGTAGTTGTTGCCCGTTATAACCCTAACCCTACACATGGTTGCACGACACACATGGTTGCATGACACACATGGTTGCATGATACACATGGTTGCACGACACACCTGGTTGCACAATATACCTTGAGGTGGTAGCCCGACTTCCTTGCTTTAGGCTTGGCCGATATGTGGCTAGAGTGCTTGGGTGATATGAGGGAAGTTACCTTGCCCAATACCGCCTCTCGTGGGAGTACCCTGCCCATCACACTTCTTGTAAGGGCAGTGGGCACTTCTGGTGAGGGTCATGTTCCACCCGGAAACCCATCTGCTAGATCCTTATCATGCAATCACATTCTTGTTGATAAGAATTATGGTTTATGGTTTGTGAACCTTTGACATGTTTGATAGTAGTGAGGTGGTTGATATAATAGAACACACCTATGTAAACATGACATATTTGAACTCTAATGATATGATACTATATGTTTTATGATCACTTTGAATCCTGTGTATACATAATGATGAGTAATGATAAGATTGGAAGCATACAAGTTGCTTCACATAGTGATGTGACCCATGTCTATGTTCACAGGTTTGATGCATGAATGATAAAGCGTAAAATCACCAATGTTGCCCTATGTTTGATAACATGATCCTTCTATTAATCCATGATGGTTTCAGTTATCTCTATGATTGTGTATACTAACCATGCAGGTGTTTCATGCAGATGCATAGCCAGGTAATGGGCTATGAGGTATATATGTTTGAATGACACTGCATTGATGGTCACTGTTGTTGATGAGATAACATGTATCACCTGTATAATGTGTTTAGGTCTGAGGACCTGAGTAGGCTAAAGTGCCTAAGTTGAGGTGTTATCCTCTGATGATGAGATCAGGGATTGTTATTCCCAGTGATGAGAATGACTTAGGAGGTAGTGGTTTCTTGTAATGAGGGATTGAGATCCCGGGATATTGTGATAGTGGTAATAATAATGTAGCTTAATGTTATATATGTGATACCATTTGTTTGCCCCAACAATCTACTTAAAATACATTAACTAATTACAAATGAATCTCTCATGTAGTTTGCCCTGGCCATAGATCCATCATCGTCAGTAGCTGGTGATGGTGAAACAGGTTCTCTTGCGGGTTAACCTGGAAGCGCATATTATTGAATATGTGTGGTTTCTCCTAGCCGAAAATGAGGAGGTTAGAGTGCAACTTCGGTTGTAGACTCAAGATGTGTATAAGAGCATGGTGAACAGGCCCATGGCTCAGTGTGATAGAGCATGAATGCGTTCATGGCTCAGGGAGCACGGTCAACTGGCCTGTGGCTCAGTTATACTAGCGTCGAGACTTATACCAAGGTAGGCCAGAGAAAGGGTAGCCTGCAGGAGCTGACCCTGTGGCTAAGGCCACTTAAGCATGAGACTGCAGTCTTGCTTTGGTTCTCGTGCACTGACCACGAGGTGCGAGGTCATGGAGTCCGACTCTTCCATTGACCTTGTATGGCACCGGCTTGGGTTTCGCAACCGAAGGTTGGACTTGAGCGGTATGGCTCACTTCCTCAGGGCATAGTCATACGTAATCCAGCCGAATAGTATTTATTGCTTAAGGAAAAACACAGAACATTGGTTGAGGCCTTGCTTGTGTAGTTGATCTTGATATACTTTGCAGTTACTTATACATTCCTTATGTTATGTGGTAAGACCTTATAAATCTTATCTTGTCAATCATGTTCCATAAAGAAATACTTAGTTATATGCCTTCCGTACATCTTGGTAAGCTCGATGGTAATAACTCCTTGCTTAATACGATGCTCCTATTGTACGTTTTATCAGTTACCAGCTATTGTTGCTTTAATCTTTCTGAGGTTTTATGGTTTCGGCAGGGAGTTATGTTTCTCGCTGGGACTATGTGACTCATACTGTTGGTTTACAACCTTTTTAGGTGTTCGCGCTAGACGTGGTGGTGGTCGAGGGGTTGCGGCCGAGCAGCAAGATGAGCAGTAGAAGGCAAGAGTTGGATATGCTGCTATTTTAGTTGTGCTGTAGTAGAGTCTTAGAGTCATCGCTGTACTCTCAAGTCCTTGGAGGCATTTTGACGTTGTTTTACGATGTATAGCTGATGAAGCTTTGTATATCCTACTGCTGGTCGGGTGTGGCCCATTATGTATATATAAACAGGTGATGAACTCATGTGATGACAAGACATCATATCTGTTAAGCTGTAAACACGTATCTAGACTTGTAGATGTTTATATAACCTGTCTTCTTACACGATGAGGATTTGAATGTAATAGTTTCTTGGTTTATCTGTTTCTCGAAAATAGTTTTAATTACCCCATGTTTTTGGTAATTTAGTGGTTTATGGTGTTTTCCGCACGTTTTCGCATGGCACCTCGTTGTCTGTTTGATAGCGGAATGTGTCTCCACAAGTCTTGGCATCAAATTGTAACATCCTAGGATTTGAGGCCTCAGATATGATGATCTTAAAAGGAATGATTGGACTACCTATATCACCAAGGTGCACCTCCTTTTTCGAGAGCCCATCACTAAGAACTCCATAGTTAAGCGTGCTCAGCTTGGAGTAGTACTGGATGGGTGACTTGTCGGGAAGTTGATCTTGGCATGCGCGTGAGTGAGGACAAAGTGCGCAGTTAAGTCTAGTGGTGGTTTGTGGGGCCAGTCGTCATTCCTGAAACTCTACTAGAGCCTTGGGCAGTGGGCCCGGGCGTTACAAATGGTATCAGAGTCATAACACCTCCAGTAGGTGGGGCCTGCATGGGCATGTGGCATGCGTGTCTTGAGCCGTGCGGTCCAGGCATGTAGGAAAGGGCGGTCCATGGTTGACGTAGCCACCCTTGCGTTGGTATTCTGTGATCGGGAGCTGGGTGTCCATGGGCCATTCTGGGTCTGCACTAAAATGGGGTGATGTTATGAGGCCTAATAGTCGAACCTTGACGAGGATGTAAAGAGTCTGAGTGGGGGAGATTGTAACATCCCAGGATTTGTGGCCTCAGATATGATGATCTTAAAAGGAATGATTGGACTACCCATATCACCAACGTGCACCTCCTTTTCCGAGAGCCCATCACTAAGAACTTCATAGTTAAGCATGCTCAGCTTGGAGTAGTACTGGGATGGGTGACATGTCGGGAAGTTGATCTTGGCATGCGTGTGAGTGAGGACAAAGTGCGCAGTTAAGGCTAGTGTGGTTTTTGGGACCAATCGTCATTCTTGAAACTCTACTAGAGCCTTGGGCAGTGGGCCCGGGCGTTACAACATTCCAGTCAACTATAAAATATTTTATATTGGGGATAGTAACACATTCCCCTGGGTGAAATAAGGCGTGCCCTATCTATGGGTGGTTGTACAAAAGAACCACTATATTAGCTAAGTAGACTAATAAAATCAGCATGCTATAGAGAATATTTGGCAAGTAAAAGCATCATAAAATTGAAACATGACAGTGGGGTACAAGACCCAAGGAATAGATTATCAATACTGATTTTGAGGAAAGTTTAGCAAAAGAAGCAATAATAGGAGAATTAGGGTTCAATAAATGCCTCATTAAGGAATTTAGGGTTTGGATCACAAATTTCCCAACTTAAGGTGTAAGAATGCACACACCTCTCTTGTTAAGCTCAATTATCAACTTTCACCACATTTACATAATCCAAGTTCAATATTTTCTTATTACAAATTATTCACATAGATTAGGGTTTGAAATTCATATAAGTGTATTGAAACCCTAATTCTAGAACTTTTTAGAAAAACTCATATTTTGGCTTTAAAAACCTCACCAATCAATTTATTAGGTTCATAATGAAAACACATATTTTTTTCAATTTTGGAGTTATGATAATTAAGATGCATTTTTGGTGGATTTTATGCATTAAATTGATTTTCTAAAAATCACTTTTGACAAAACTTAAAATCAAACCTCAAAAATATTTTTATTGGATAGATCTTAATTTCCCGATTCCAAAATATATTTATTTTTGAATTTTGGACAAACGGATTAAAAGTTATGAATTTTCTAATTCTGACCAACCAGAAAATGACACCTCAGCATACCAGATAAGAGAGGGGTGGGCCGCGTGACTTGTCCCAACCAAGGGCCACCAAGTCAGTGGTCCACGCCACCTCAATCACATATCAAAGTGATCAAAGTAAAAGTAGAAAATGAAAATGCCCTCGCCCAAATCATAGAGGAGAGAAGAAGGAAACGAAGGGCAAAATAGACAAAACACGTAGTTGATTGTTCCCTACCTTAGCCTGTGCCATGGGTGCCTAGGATCTTCAACTGGAATTGGGTGATTCCATAATCATCAGCTATTCACAAAACAAAAGACATATAAGTGTAGAGGAGGAAGAGACGAACCTACAACAATGAGGAATTGGTTGGAGATGGAGAGAAGAGGAAGAACTCACCGCTGCAAGCTCTGGAGCAAGGCACGATCTCTAGAAGTCAAGCACACAAGCTTGTGAACAATTGAGCTAAGAGAATCACATTTTTGGGGACAACGAAGGCTCGTGTACTACTATTTATAAGGGTTTAGGTATAGGGGGGTCAGTTTCCTTGTTGGCCAAGAATTGGACGATTCTTGGATTGACTATGAAATTGGATGGTTAGTGGCTCAAAAGATGTGCAATTTAATTTGCAATGCAAGGGCGGAGAAATTGTGCAAAAATATTGAGAATCCAGTGAGTTATCGCAAAAACAAAATTTGTAAAAATCTGTGCATGTTGCCTTATATGGTGTGGGGTAGAAGATGATCTGAGGACCACACGATCGCGATCCAACGACTATTATCACGTGCACAATAAAAGAAACCGCGTGACATATTAAATGAAATCCTAAATCGAATTGGACTATAGTGTGGATGCATTAAGTTTTCTTTTTATCTCTCCTCACGTGAGGGTGCAAACAAACTCCAAATTAATCAAAATTTGACACCTAAGCTAATTCGAGCATGTAGAATTTGAATATGCAATTCAATATTCTTTTTGCAGACTTTTGATTCATTAAATTAACCAAATATTATTTTCTCTTTCCTCATGCATTAATGACTCTAAGATTCTCGAACTTTGATGAAACTTCACCCACATGTCATATCAAGTATGTTGGACACAAATTTGCCACTAATTTTACATGTTGAAGTTATTTCTACATTTATTTAATATTTTGAAGGTTCTACACACTCTCTCTCCTAACTTCACCTTTTCATCTAAGATTCTCCAAATTTATTAAAAATTCACTCAAAGGAATATCTTAATGTGTAGATCATGAGTTTGGAATCATTTTCTCTTTTGGAGTCATTAAAGGTTTTATTTTATATTTTTTAGATATCTCCTATTTTCCCCATCAATTAATACAATTGTAATTACTAATTATGCTCTTTTGAATTTCTCTTTTATGAATTTTAGGAAATTTACTCATATTTTCACTATTTGTCAAATAATCGTTTAAATGTCACATTTTCATTGATGTAGGATTTCCTTTTTATTTTTCTTATTCCATAAGACCATGGAAACTTCTAGTATGGATTTTTTTAACATTATCCCACTTAAGTGGATATTTTAGATTTCAGATCCCTTATATAAACTTACATTTAGGAATTTGTTCATAAACCCTATTATTGGTATTAATAGGGAACATATGTACACCAAACATTTATAATTTCCACTAATTCATCACTGAGGACAATAAGGATATAATGAAATGAAAAGCTTAAGAAAAAGGCTAATACATTGATTTCAGTGAGTTACAATTAGCTCTTAAGGCATTCCACCATTAGTCTCCCAGTTGTACTAGATTCGATCAATCATTAACCTAAGTCACATGATCACCATGATTTTGTTGTGAATGTACTTTAGTTAGAGGATCAAAAATGTTTCTTTCAGTTGGTACTCTACAAATCTTCACATCTCCTCATTGTACACTCTCTCGTATGACATAGTAGCACCTTAGTATATGCTTGGAATAGTTACATGACAAGGGTTCCTTTTATTGTGTAATGCCTTCATTATTGTCACAATATATCTCTACTATGTTGTCAATAGATGGACCTTGTAACGCCCCTCCATGTATATACATACGTCAGCATAAGAACACCCAATGTTGTTCATAACATGGGTCACTTGGCTTGGAGGAACGTCACAAAACATGATATGCATTACACAAGATAAATGAAATATTATATATTAATTCAAAATGTAGATTCATACATATTTTATAAAAGGGAAACATAAGTGTCACGTCTTGGTCTCAAACCTAATACATGTAGGCTAAGTAAATCTAAAGCATGAATTAGAAACTATACTAGAAAATCTACTGAGTGGTAGATGGCATCCCACCAAGATAAAGTCTCTTTGATCTCAAATATGTTGAAGGCTCACTTCCGTTCTCCTTTACTCCTTGATCTAGGGACATCTCATCCCACGGCCATGTGAAAACAAAGACATACATCAGTAAGAGCACTATACATTTTATAAGAACTAAAAATAAGCATAATAACTTGACTTGATAGAAAACATTGACATGTATTTGACTTAAGCATTTATGATTACTTGATTCTTGTAACATGAAGAATTGAATAAGTAAAATATGCACTATCTATGATTTGCCAACTTAAGGGCCCATAATTGGCATGAATGCCCATGATTTGGCCAAAAGGCCCATAATGACCCCTTGAGGTCCACGATTGGCTAAAGAAGCCCATAATTGGCATGAATACCCATGATTTGGCCAAAAGGCCCATAATGACCCCTTGAGGTCCATGATTACAAGATCATATAAAACTTAATAAAATTCTTATAGCATGATTCTTAATATGAACATTAACATAATCTTAAACATTAAATCTTTAACTTGATGTGATTTCTCCCTCATGAACTTGAACATTAGTTTCATGAATCATTAGCCCTTAATCATCAATCATAATCTAAAATCTTAATGAGCATGATAACCTTAGGACCTAAGATATAGAAACCATAAAGCAATTTTATACATCTCATGATTAGAGAATTGAACTTGAGATTTGAAGCATAATACATAAACCATACATATCATACAAATCAAACAAGGTACTTATGTATAGTGGCATGACCCGCTTACCTAGAGCAAAACAAATCCTATCTTAGTGTCTTTGATCTTGATCAAATCCTAGGTTGGTGCCTTGAGTCAAACCTTAAGTCTCCTCAAAACAACATGATTCTTATTAGTTATCACTTTACTAACATCTTAAACCCTAATTTGGTCTTTAGTAAAACATGATTTTACTATATTGAATTAGGGTTAGAATTACTGATTAGGTCAGACCATATGAGACATCTCAATTTCATATACTAAATTAATGAGCATATTAGGGATTTGGAGTCCCTCGTGAAAACATCTGAAAACATCTGAATAGGAAAGCAAATCATGGTTGTGAAAACCCTAAAATCATTCTGTACTAAAAAAAACAAGACTATTTATTTGTGATTTTCTGAGCAGTGCTTGAATTACTGTGAATTTTTGAAGAACAGGAAAATGAGAAAAATAGAAAAAGCCATGTGAGAATCTATTTATCTGTGGTCAAGGGGTCCAACTGATGTGGGCCAATCAGAATTGGCGAACTAGCAAGGGGTCTCACCCCAATATTTTGATGGTCAAACAAAGATAAAAATGTTGAAAACCCAAATCTGAACTTGCAAAGTTAATTGTTCAAATTAAATCATGGGGGCACGTAGGTAATTTGGTGACCTAGTTTGTTCCATCTAATCATGGCTACAATAGGCAGACTTGGAGGCGACAACTCCCTATTAGAGCTCATGAAGGGAATTCATTCACAAGGAACTGAGGACCTAGGAGGCTTCCCTACCCCAATACAAATCCAACATGCTAGGTCCCAAATTTCGGCATGCATAGGAGCTTTAAATCCATTTTTGCTGCCATGTTTGACAGTGGTTGGAAGAGCCAAGACTAGAAAGGGAGTATGACGGGCAAAAAAGATAGGTTAAATGGGTCCGCAAGATGCCGAAGAACCTAAAGCAACAATCCCGGTTGCGATTGGAACACTGTGCCTCTAGAACACCCTTGATGAAGGGACCAAACAGGGGAGAGGACTAAGAGTCAAAAATTGTTAAACCTCGACTAAAACCTTGAATCATATATTGGAAAGAGAGCTTAGGGAAGAGGGGTAGTCGGGCGGTGAACTCGCTTGGTTGCAAGGGCACAGAAAGACTGAGGTGTTGAAACCCTGACGAGGTCTAGAAACCAATTTACATGATACAACGATAGGGGAAAAACTAGGGCAAACCAATGAGTTGAAAATAAAGAAAGAGAGTTACGATGTTCACCACGGTAGTATTCGGAATGGGGTGGTCCAAGCTATAAGTACATGTTCTGCATCACTATAGAGGAAGTACGAGCAAGGTAGGGAGGCTCGAGACTTCAGGGCATCGATTGATGGTGGAGGAGCAACCTATGCAGTCTGTTGAAGCCTTTGGAACCCTTAAAATGTATGGGCCTTACTGTAATGGCAGCTTTGAGTTAATGGTGGAGATCAGATAAAGCGTTGGTTTGGGCATTTCTATTATAGACCACATAAGCAGGTGAGTTAGGGCTTGCCCAATTTGGGAAAGAGAGATGGAAAGAGTTTCAAAGAGATCTCGTAAATAAAAGTTATCATGGCCAAGAATTGAATCTGGGAGGGATTTGCTCGGAACTGGTTTCACACTAATGAAGGAAATATAGGAGGGAGATGACCACGAGACCATTAGATCAGGATGAAATTACATACCAGTCACTAGATTGCATGTGAAAAAGGAAAGAAAAAAAATCAATCCGTGTGGCAGCGATAAAAATTGAGACTATATGCTTAATAAGTCGCTTTAAATGAGATCATATTCAAATCCTAGACAAACATTATGGAAATTTCTTAATTTGTTTGAAAGGTCAAACTTGGTCAAAAAGCTACCAAATTTGGAACCACATGTCCATGAAGGTGTATAGATTCTTACCATAAAATTAGATTTATATTTTTCACATGTTCTGTCTATTATTTCTATAAATGCTATTCCATTTTATTTTAATACATTAGTAGATGAAATAATTGGATAATTCATTTCCTTTGTGTCCCTTGAAGTCAAATTTTGAGAACAATATCACTACTACTCACTCCATGCTTATGTCACCTATATTCTATTCATTTTTCCTTATTGGAGAGAGAAAAAGGGATTTTCTTCTTATTAACACTATAAAAGGAAAGAGGATTACTTCTTGCTTAAGTTATACAAAGTATATTTTCGAATTTGAAATCTTTTATTTCTCTCTTCCACTTCCCTTAAACATTTATAAGGTTATTAAAGAGAAAATGCTGAGGGGAGTCAACATCTATTTTGTTGGGTGCATAATCCACATGCATAATGGAAAAAAGGTGGATTGAGCTTCATATTGTTCTCTAACTTCATTATTCTTTCAAGAAAATTCCATTTTATGATCTTTTTATGTTAAGCCCCTCAATTATTATTTAGTAAAACCCCATTCTAATATTTAAATTTGATCTGAAAATTGGGGTGTGAGAGAACCACATCTAGTTAACCAATGAACTTCTTGATCCACACAACTTCCTTTATTGCGTTGAAGGTAGGGATTACTTGACCTCTATTTTAGAATCAACATTGTCACTTTCTTGGAACTTTTCCTACTCACAATTTTGGTTTTTAGGAAAAAAAACACAACCTAATTTTGATGACTAGTAGTCCATATCAATTTGGAAGCTTCTTTCGGCGTAACATGTTACAAACAACTCCTTCTTACCACAATAAATGAGAAACTGATCCTTAGCTCTTCTAAAAAAGTTAAGGGTATTATTTATAGCAGTCAAATGACCTTCATCTAGAAATGATGGGTACCCACTTTTCATGCTCGAAGTATACAAGACATCAGGGTGTGCACTTAACATTGCATACATGATAAATTCAATCTTTGATGCATATGAAATCTTATTCATGAGTGCCCTCTCTTAAAAAGAGATGGGACATTGAATCAAGAGAGACGTATTCCACTAGACATCAGTAAGTTTCCTCTAATAGACTCTTGCATGCTGAACCTTTTCAACACATTGTCAATTTAAGCACATTGACTTAGACCAAGAGGACTTATAGATCTATTTGTATAGATCTTGATTCCTAAGTCATATGCAAAGAAGACGTCTTCCAACCATATTTTAACTAATTGTAGAGTAGGGATGTCATTACCCATGAATAGTATGTCACCAACGTACAAAATGAGGAATAATATTATGCTCCTACGAACTTTCTTGTAAACCCAAGTTTCATATTTATTTTGAATAAATCTAATTTTTTTGACAGTATCATCAAAACAAAGATTCATGGTACGAGGTGCTTGCTTCAATCCATTGATTAACCTCAGTAGCTAACAAACTTTTGCGGCTTCCTTTGGAATGATAAAACCTTTCAACAAATTCACTAGATAATTTATACATAGACTTTAACTCTTTAATGGAACACAACCCACTTCTAAATAAGAAAGTAAATTCTTAGTATACAAAGGTATCGATCCCACAAAACAATATATTGAAGAGATTAAATTGAATCCTTTTGTGGTGAAAAATATTTAAGTTATGGGTTGTTGAGTTTGGTAAACAAAAGCAAGAATTAAAAGTGTAGAAATAGAATTAGTTAATTGGTTTTAGATTCATTACCGATGAGTGATATTGGGGTTTGAGGGGTTACCACTATAGACCATGTTTTACATTAACTGATTCGATTCTTTAATTTTATTGATCAAATCAAGACCATGTGGATCTTTGTCCTTATGGAGCACAAATCTCACAAGGGCCAAACTTCTCTCAAACCAAAGATCTCAACATTTGAGGATCCTTGTCCAACCATTCAACAAAATACTATCAGGTAATCTCATCAAGAAATTGTGATTTCCATTCCGGTGTTTGAACTCATGGATTAGGTGGTCTCATCACCATAAGTTATAACAAACAAGATAAACTAGGTAAAAAGATCATAAACTCCATCATAGGCTCTCTTCTAGTGATTATGGTTTTATTCTTATTGGGATCAAGTGGTCTCATAACTCTAAAAGATTATATTCTATATAACTATAGAACAAGTGCAAAAATGGGTGGAAAAAATCTAATCACTAAAATATTGGATTAAAATATAGTATTTAGTAAATACTAGGATATGGGGATACTCTCCATGCCCTAGTACATAAACTACTCAGACACAATAGAAACATGTGTAGAAGTAGGGATAGGAATAGAAGGAGTGATGTTGCCAAGATGCAACAATGAAGTGAACTCTGTAAGGACAATAGTGACTCCTTTTTCCCATAAGTTCTCTATATCTCCTATAGGGGTCTCTAAGACGACCGAGAATGAGGAAATATGGAGACTGTAAAAAATGTTCTTTGTGATTGTATTTTCCCTCCTTTTATAGGAGGGAGATGGGGGATAAAACCCTAGAAACTACTCTTGGTGGTGGATGGGGAGACTTGGTACGCATCAATTGATGGATGTCTAGTCGTCAATTGGATTAAATTATTACTTTAACCAGAAGGAAGATTTGACTGTAGTAATGAGCCTTCTTGATTTAATTTTTGATTGAGTCTTGTCTGTGACTCGATCGACTAGAATGTCTATCCATTGATTGGTATGTATTAATGATCTTTCTCAATTTGGAGTTTAACTAAATATTGTTAGTGAGTCAATCAAATGGAATGACAACCGATTTGTTGGAATGTATTAATGAGCTTTCTTGATACTGACTTTGATTGAGTCATAATAGCGAGTCAATTGACTGGAATGCCAGTCGACCGCTTGGAGTTTCTGTAATTGATTATTTCTTGCATGCAAGTTGATCGAATGGAGATTATGGGAGGCTGAATACACAATAGAAGCCTTTCATGCTTTGGGTCTTTTTATATTTGGACTGATTGGCTCATTTTCTTATAAAAATCCAAGCAAATCTAGTAAAAACTCCAATTTATGGGAGAAAAGTTAAACTAATACATTTGATCTACAACTAGGTATTAATATAAAAAGTCCTAAATAATGGTAAAAAATATGCAAATAAAATGGATAAATATGCATTTAACAAATACACTAACTTGGACATTGCTCCCCATTGAGAAACATTTAATCATATATAGTATTGAATAATGCTCTCATCCAATCCTTCTCACTTGCATAGAACTACTTGAATCTTTAACACCTTTAATGGCCAAGAGACTTTGATTTGTTGGTATCATAGAACATCATTTTCTGATTCTCGACTCAAAATTGATCACGTCTTGTTTCTATTTGAAAACCCACATAGAGATAGATTCCCCATCATTTTTGTCTTTGTTACTCCCACATATTCTCACAAGTTTTACACAAGAACAAGGTTCATTGAATGGTTTGGGGCTATGTAGATTCCCTTGGGTAGAATAGTGGAGTGAAGGGAGGTATAGAAGGAGGCGGTGCTCGTCTATTCAACTAGAGATCTTTTTGTCCTTTTCATTGTTAAAATTACATTGATTGTATTTTTTTGTATATGCTTTGGCATCTATTCTTGGCAATACGTATATATTAAATTTATGAGGGTATGGAAGAAGCAGTAGAGGGGGAAATGGTGTGCCATCCCAGACTTAGAGTTTATAACATTTTTTTGGAACGCGATGATTTTCATGAATGGAGGGGTAAGGTGGTGGAGGAAGTGTAGAAAAGGCCAGACTTATGCAGCTTGTGTTTGGAATTCAACGTGTTAGGAGTATCGTGGTAGCAGTTCAATCATCCCTATAATTTACATAAATTGAAATTTTACAAATTATTTACAAACTTTTATGTAGGGACACATTGTGTTTTATTCCTATATATCCATTACGACTTTCCAACTTTTCCAAGGAATAGTTCTATTAAAGTTCATAGGGGACTAGATGATTTATAAAAAGGGTAGTTGCAAAAATATTGTAGGAAACTTTAATTATTTAGGGGTTTTTTCGATTAACATGCATAACTGGACGATTAGATAAAGGAAAAAACTAAAATAAGGAAGAGAGATTTTGAAAATTTTTAAAGCTTAAGATACATAACATAATGAAAATTTCTAAAAAAGGAAGACAGAGTGGGTGGAATGGATACATACCATCCATTGTGAACATAAAAAATTGCTCGTCTTGACCAAAAGTTAAATCCATAATGGAGGGAAGAATTTCATGGAGATCATCATGCGGTCCTGGTAATTTGAAAACTATCCACCTGAAGGTGCTACTAATGAGCGATGGATATATGAACAGAGGAGCTTCATGGTACACACAATGATTGGGTGGTCATGGAAGCTTGATCAGGCTTTCTGGTTGATTAAAATGATGTTTGTTTTTGCCTCGTAGTCCCTCCACTATGATCCCAATATCTTAATTCATTAGTGGAGGAAGTGTTGTCGATGTGTGTGGATTGGGGACATGATTGTACTCATTGGGTGTCTTTGGGGTTAACACTTCACCAAAGACCCATGGTGGATCACCCTTTTCAAAGGAAAAAGGTGGTATCAGATGAATCCACTCTATATAGAGACAATTTTGGTAGCTCAAGTGTAGGATCTAGTTTGAGTGTCTCCATGTCACCTAGATCTACATGTGTAGTCTTGGGGTCAGCATGGGAAGAGATATTTTATCAACCTAGTAAAACTTTCTATATAGTTATGTGTCCTACTCATCTATCACCCCATCAACATTAAGATTAATCGAGGAATCATGACCCTTCACCATGTCTAAGTGTTGCTGAGGTGGAATTACTTAAATGGGCTCAACTTGATATGGAATAAAGGATGATTGTGGTGGAAAATATTTATCTTGATGAGAATGCAATTTTTTGAAAGGATTCCCTAAATTATCATGGGAGAGAGATGGTGCATCTCCAGAATAGGCTCAAACATAGTTGGTTGGTCACTGATAATGCCTCGTTCAATGTCTACATCTGGGGTGGTTGGTGGAGATTCAAGTACTGCAGCTACTTCTGCTGGATCTGAAATAGATAGTATGAGAATGATATCCTCATCATCATTAATTAAAATCATCCTTGTCTGCTCGATCTTCTTTGGGGAGATATTTTGTTGTCCCTCAATTGATCTGGCTGGATTAGAGAGTTGTGCCTTCTCTTCATCTACCATCATCTCTATGACATCAAATTTCTTCTTTTCTTGTTGAGTCTCCCATTCAACAATCACACATGCTCTTGCATCAACCAGTACGACCTCTCTCTATATGGCACAAAAATGTCCTATCAATCAGTTGGCTTCTTCCTGACTTTCAAGAAATAATGCCTTATAAACATCAATATTTGCTAGCTATAATCTTCCTCATATCTCTCAATAGGGTGTATAATATTATGTGTGAGGTAGAGAAGATGCATGTTTACTTCATGTAGAGACATCTGGAATAACTCCAATATGTCATGATAAAAGGAGCTACATCTCACACATCATACATTTTGCGGCGCCATCCACTCCATTTAAAATTAATGCTTGGAAATGATGTGATTATCAAGCTTAAGAGAAACATTTCCAATGACTAAAAATAAAAATTTTGATTTTTCTTTTATATTTCTTTAAATTACAAAGATTAACCAAAATCTAAAATAATAAGTAAAAAAATTTGGTAGAATAAATTACAAAACATAACTCAAAACTTTAAAACAATAAAGAAATAACAAAACAAACAAACTAGGAGTTACAATAAACTAGAATAAGAAATCCTAAGTATTCAAAGCAATGGGAATTCAAAAGAAAACTTCATTGTCCCTGAAAATGACGCCAATATTTGATACACATGGTTAGCACAATAAATTCACTAGAGAAATTATCCCTATAGTTTAACCCTTTAACGGAAAACAACTCACTTATAAACAATAAGTAAATTCTTAGTATATAAAGGTATTAGTCTGTTGAAATAACATTTTTATGAGATTAAACCAACCTTTTTGCGATGAACAATATTTAAGTTTCATGTTGTTGAGATTGGTTAATGCTTAAGCAAAAGTTAAAAGTGTCGTCAATAATGGGAGATATTGGGGTTCTGAGGGATTACCACCATAGACCACATTCTTACATTAACTGATTCAACTTACTTGACTTTAATGATCAAATTAGAACCACATAGATTTGTGTCCTTACATATCACTAATCTCACAAGGGTCGGGCTTCTCACAAACCTAGGTTCTCAAAATTTGAGGATCCTCATCCAACCGTCCAACAAAATTCTATCAGATGGTCTCGCCAAGAAATTGTTATTTTCATTCTGGTGTTTGAACTCATGGATCAAGAAGTCTCTTCACTATAAGTTATAACAAACATGATAAATTGGGTCAAAACATCATAAACTCTATCAACATGTCCCATCAAGAGATTATGTGTTCATTCTTGTTGGAATCAGGTTGTCTCGTCACCCCACAAATAATATAATCAATTTAAATAGAGAATGAGTACAAAAATGGGTGGAAAATATCTAATCACTCCGGGAGTTAAATACAATTAAAGTCAATAATGAGATATGGATCTATTCCCCATTACCCTATAGAATTACTCAGACATGATAGAAACTGATACAAAAGTAAGGAGAGGGATAGAAGCAGTCATGTTGCCAAGATGCAACAATGGAGTGATTTTTGTGACGATGACTCCTTTTCTCTCATCCTTGCTTCGTATGCCACGAGGGGTGTCTCTAAGATGTATAAACTGATGAAATATGGAGTGTAAAAAGATGTTCTTTGTGGTTGGACTCCCCCTCCTTTTATAGGAGGAAAATGGGGGCTAAAACCCAAAAACTTCTGATGGCGACATTTGGGGAGACTGGGTCTGCAATGCTAGTTGGTAAACTAGAAGTCTAGTCAGCCAATTGGATTAAATGCTTACTTTGACCCAAAGATAGGTTTAGTAGAAGTGATGAGCCTTCTTAATTCGGAGTTCGACCGAGTCTTGTTGATGAGTCAATCGAATTGAACGCTAGTCAATAGATTGGTATGTATTAATGAACCTTCTCGATTTAGAGTTTAACTGAGTCTTGTTGACCGAGTCGATTGACAAGAATGTTAGTCGATTGATTGGTGATGTATTAATAATCTTTCTTGATTTTAACTTTTACTGAGTCATGCTAGTGACTTAATCAACTGGAATGCCACCAATTAGTTGGAGATTCTAAAGTTGGCCATTCTTACATGCGAGTGATCGACTGGGATGCCATTCGATCGATTAGAAATTCTAGATGTTGAATATGTAAACAAAGCTCTAATTCCTTGGGTTATTTTTGGCTTTAGAGAGATTGGGCAGCTTTCCTATAAAATCCAAGCTAGTCCAGTAAAAACTCCAATTAACAAGAAAAAACCTAAACTAAGGCAACAAAATCTAAAAATAGGTTATAATCAATACAATTCTCCTAAGTAATGGTCTAAAATATGCAAATAAAGTGGATAAATATGCATTTAGTAGTTTTGTCATGCACATATCCTCAAGGAGATTCCTATTCAGGAATGTGGTTTTAATGTCCATTTGCCAAATTTCATAGTCATGATAAGCGCCAACATAAATCATGATCTTGATGGATTTCACCATGGATACTAGTGAAAACGTTTCATCATTATGACACCCTTTGCCACACAAAGCATGATTACTCAAAAATTAATCATGATTAACCACTAATCAGCAGACTACCAAAAATCTTTGGAAATAAAAATTTATTTGCACCAAGCACCATGAGTTGTAATTTATTACACAAGACTTAATACTAACATTTCAAAACATGTATTAAAAATGCAACATCATTGTTTTCCAATTAACTTGTTACATAAGATAATGGTTCCACATGTAAGTACTTACCACCACAGACACACAAGCCAAAAACCACATATCGATCATTAGGTCATCAAAACACATCAAGAACACCCCCAAAGACCTGAGTGTACAGGGACGACACATATGACTCTATTACTAGACACTATCCATATACCATGATCCACCAGATGTAGTTTCTCTTCATATTATATTCTCTACTATCTGATCTTTAGTTTCGCATGAACGTCCACCCAAAAGATATTTAACCAACGTGGTGAGACACAAATCCCAATGAGAGATATAACTCTTCCCCAACTCTATTATTACCATAGATAGCTAAGCAGAAAGGAATATTATTATAAGATGAGTATATTCAACAAATTCTCTTAAGCATAGAAACTATCACTTGTTTAAGTAGTTTAGGCATCTATACTACACAATCGATTATCTTTATGCTTGAAAAGGAATATGAAGAACGTGTATAACTATTAAAAACTAAACAATGTAAAAGAAAAGCAAGGCCTCATCCAATGTTCTCGTATTTGATCCGATACATGTATACTACACGACTGATTACATATTTTATTATGTCATGAGGATTTGATTCATACCACCGAAATCTAGCTAACCACTGTGAAGTCGAAATCAGTGCCATATAAGGGCTAGTGGAAGAGCCAGAATCCATGACCTCACCAATTCTTGTGGTCAGTACACGAGTACACCATAGAGACATCTCAGTCAAATACAACCAATGACATGTATTCAAGCTATGAAAATCCTAGACCACCTTGGTACAGGTTACGACACTAGTGAAACTGAGCTACGGCCCATAGCCGCACGCCTCCAGGGTATGGCTCACAGCCAATCCTATATCACATATCACTTATATCAAAAATCTTGAGGCATGATCTAAGGCTCATTCATGGCCAAATTCACCCTCAGTTTCTTGATATTAGGGTACCAAGATTTCCCCACGAACTCAATAATATGCATTCTGAGTTTCCTATAGGAGTTACTCATTTCACCATTCAACATATGCTGACACTGAATGAATCGATGGCACATGCTAAGATACATGATTAACTTCCACTTGAATAATTACACCAATTAAATTATCTTTTGGAATCAATCTAGTTACAATGTATAAAGCCATATCAAACTCTATAAAATAAGAGCATAACACACTTTAAACAAATGTAAACATATAGGTTGTGAGTTTGTCACACTATTACCACATGACGTTTGTATCATTGTCATTCACAATACCATCACAATTGTTACACAACCTCTCAAGGCTATCACTAATGTCACATCACTATGGGATATCAACTCCTCATTCCAGTATCGAATGATATCTCTCAACTAGGCATTGAGCCCTTGCGAGGTCCTAAGACCCATCACATCACATTTGTAATTCATTGTTATCGCATCATGCATAATTGGGCATATAAGCATTACTTATGCCAATCATCACTTATGCCACACATATACTTGCCAAAGCAATCATTTACTATTACATTCAGAGAGAGAATATGTTACAACACATTAAACACCTTTAAATAAATCAAGCAATGCATCATATGTTCTCTAATTTAGGATTAGGCTTCATGCTTGTTCCACATAGGGTTGTCAAGCATTATTCTATCTGAAATCTCTGAATTTCACTACCTCCCATAAGTTGGAGTGTATGAGGTTAAGATTTAGATAATATAAACAAGTATGCACATTAACATATTTATACTTTTCCATGTTCCCTTATCGATACTTATAGCCAATGCTTGATATTATTAAACCATCTTCATAGTGTTCACTAATTATAATACCCAATTAAATCATAAGGTTAAAGTCATGAAATTTAAGAGAGAGAGAGTACAATATCATGCTTTCAATAATCTAACCTGCCCTTAGGATCTAGGTCAATGCTCTTCGCATATAGTCAATTAAGGTTTTACCTCATGGTTACATCACCCACCCTAAACACACCATTTCTACATTCTTGGAGCCAATTTAGATTTGAGCATCATTAGTTAGATATGAATAAGTCATCACTCTATTATCACTAGGTATCACCATTATATAAATTTATATGTGTATTATCTCATTAAGTTATGTGTGGGTTACAACAATGTATTATGCAAACAAATTGACCTTTGAACCACCATGATGTTTCACCTTTATGTGACCCATAAGTTGTATCAACCACATTATCATACTAAGGAATGTCAAACCATAGATTATATAACTAGAGGGTTTTACTTCAAACTATATGCAAGGCATATATTAGATCATTAAACTTGTTCATATGATTTCTACACAAAAACTAACACCCCTTACTTTTGACAAGGCTTAATTCCACTATCATGTACCCACATAGTTGTCTCATCAACCTCTCTCACAAGTTATGATCATTTATAAAAGAATATAGAAGATACTTTTCATGGATTACAATCTTTCATTAAGGTGAGAACATAAGTCTTACCATCTTATGGTCAAGATTAATGTATGGTCACTTTACCTCTAAACCCTCTTCTATAAACTCCCACCTTATTAGAGAATTTTAGGGCTAAGTATCATAATTAAGTATTAACCTTTCATAGTCATGACATGTTAGATAGATCATCTTACTATGTATTAACTATATCCATACACAAAAGTATAGGTGTAACAACCCATCATTACACATGTATAAAATTAAGCAATTATATGGCATCTCAGTCTATCACCTAACACTAGATGTCAGTTTCACCTTCAACTTAGGATATAGGCTTCACTCTCATCATGTGATATCGGTTTCACCACTTTCTTAAGATGTTGGGTTTGCATTAGCATAGGGTGTCAGTTTATCATCAACCCTAGGTATCTGTCCCATCCTTTCCAAGGTGTGTCGGCACCTCACTCAACAGGGTAGTATCTTGGCTTAGATTCACTAGGTCGTGACGACCTCTTGCTAAAAAAAGTGTGTCAGGATAGGCATCAACAAGGTATATCAATTTACCTCAATAAGGTGTCGGGTTAGCTAGTCTTCATGTCAACCTCTTATTCAACCAAGGGCATCTCGGTTTAGCTTCACCCTGATCTGTCAACCACTTACTCCACAAAGTGTGTCGGCCTCTCACCTATGGGAGGGTACCTCGATGTAACACCTACATGGTGTGTTGGTTTAACCTTATCAAGGTGTATCGGCCTACACACTACCCTTGTGTCGGCCTTGACACCTCAAGATGATATTAGTTTCATAAGCATAACATAGTGCATTGCCTTCACCATATCTTGGTGTATCAACCATAACATCATTAGGTGTGACTATTTAAGAACCAAGTGGGCATGTCGGTTTAAGCACACTCTAGGGTATCAACCTAAACACTATTTTGTGTGTCGGCCAAGGTGTGTCGCCCATCACACTTGTGGCAAGCAAGGTGTGTCCACTTATTAGGGTTAGGGCATATCAGGTTAGCTCCTCTAGAGAATGTCAGGTTTGAGCTAGCAAAGTGTGTCGAATTTGTCATCTTCAACATTATGATATCGGCCACTAGTTCAACTATTATCATGGAAGCAAAGTACAAAATATGGACAACAAACTAAACAAGGTTCCTTCATCCAATCAGTTCTCAACACCATCACTAACTGCTAACATATATTGGATAAACAATTTAGAGATGAGAATCAATATAAGCACATGAATGAGTGAAAATAATAAGGAAGGTGAAGAGTTATATAACCCACCTCAAGAAGGTCACCATCAAGGGTTCAAGATCCATGTTTAAAACTCCAAAGCACACGTTTCTCAACTTGAAGATGATCCATCAAGTGTCCCAAAGTCGACCTCAACCTTATCTCCAAGAAAGAAGAAGATGCCATGGTTATGATAGCTCAAGGAGGAAGAAAGAAAAGAGAGAACCAAAACCCATTTATCCTTTATTCAAGGTATGATCCATGGCCAAAATTGTAAGAAGAAGATGAAGAAGAGAGATCAAAGGAATTGCCACCAAGAAACATAACTAACCAAGATGGAAGGTAGACCAAAAATCACCATGAGCAAGGAGCTCGACCTCCCAAGCTCCATGGGGACTTCCTCTAGATCCTTAAGATCCCAAGCTCTTCCACCAAGAGGATAAGAACAAGAATGAATGAAAGGGTTCACATGTGTGAAGAGGGAGGGGGTTATATACTTGGAGGAAGAAAGAGAGATTAAAAGAGAGGCGTCATCACCATAAGAGTCTAGGTGACACTTGTCCACATGCAAAGGTCACATGCAACCACTTAGCTTAACATGCAAGATTATGGCGATATGTTCTGGGTAGAGTATCGACCTTTTGGATTTCTTCCAAGGGCACTACATCTTCAAAACTAATTCACTACACTACCTCAAACCAATACACTACATTCTAAAGTCAAAACACACATTGTCCATAGATCATTATCACTACTAAGGATATCATCTCTTGTCTGAGATCCAAACTAGGTTCCCACCTCTTCCTCTGTCTTCTATATTATGTCAAACAAGAGAAGGAATACTATAGATGTGGTAAATTGCATGCTAACCACTTTACTTTGGGTAAATTGCTATTTACACCAAAATTAGCACATAAAGCACAAGCATCATTCACACATGCTCAACTTGAAACTTAAGATCTCTACAAGGCTCCCCATAGCATCATCCTCTATATTATGATGCTAAATAACTAAGGTCACACTCAACATGTGACATCTTTCAAAATAACCCCTCATCTTGGGTAAATTGCACTCTGGTCCAATATATGCAAACATTGTCTAAACAGAACCAAAACTGAAACATAAGCATTTCACATGATAACAAAACACCTCAAAGGAACAGATTAAAGTTCTAAACATTTTACATAGGCAAAACAAACAAGGTTAGCTTAAAACCTAGGTCAGGGTCCTTACAAGTCTTAAACCCCTAACAAGGATTTTGCCCCCCGAAATCCTAGATGAAAGGAGGAGGACATTACTCATGAATTACACCTTTAAACTTTCACATGAATCCTCTATGTCAGGATGATATCACAAGACTTGACCAACATATTGTTCTTCCATCCAAGGTCAATATAGGATCCGTTGGACAAGACACGTACTCAACTTATCCTTTCCACTATCAGCTACAGAGTCAACCCTATGCCAGGTGATACTTTCTTAGCCATAAAAGCAGTATACATACTTATCCAACTTAGGTGCTAACTTGTTCATATGTATCACCTTCTCAACCTACAACATCGTATGATAAGATTCTCAAACTTGGAAGTTTACCATACCATTCTCAAACCTCAACATGTCTCTTCGAAAGAAACACTAGAGATGGATTCTGTCACTTACTTGGGACTGCAAGACCTACCAATGCCTCTGATACACTACTCTAATCTGATGACTCAATATAAATCTGACTTATGACTTGTACCAACTATCCTACTATTATGTACACACCTAGTTGTACTTTTCCTCAACTGATCTAGATATGGATTGGAAATCCTTCTCATCAATGTACACTCCTCTTGGAACTCTTCTTACTTGCAAACCAGATAGGTGTACTCCAAGGGATTGTACTCAACCCGATGAACTTTACCCAACTAGATCTTGCAACTATCTCTTCAACCTATGCATCCTTGCTAACATCATCTTATGTGGTGAATAAACCCCTAACATTCGATATGTATACCATAGGTTGAGCATCTGTAACCAGATTGATTCCAAAGTCAATCTTTCTAGGTAGTCAAACACTTAATCATCTTATCAGGAGGCATATCCTCGGGTCCACACACAATTGGGACTTCTTGGATACTAGGATTCCTCACCTTGGTATCCATCATCACATCCCCCTTCTGCTACTACTGCCAAACCTGAACATATAAGAAGGGTCTTTCCATCATCTTATACGGTTCATAAAATCACCATTCTCAGATTTCACCATCTTGGAATTAAATTCCAAAACCAACTGAGAGTTTATTAGAGTATCCATCTGAAGATCACTTATAATCCACACACATAAAGTGACATAAGATTCACGTGACTGCCACATCCTTAAAAGGAAAGAACACAAAGTAACATACTTCTCCTATCACCACATCATCACCCAGGGGTTTCTTATCAAGAAAAAGGAATTACCAACTTCCTTGGTTATTACATGAGTTTCCAACTGTTCATGTGTCATTTTAACTTTTTTTTCACCTTGTTTTCCTTTCCATCAACATAGGAACTATAAATATGATTACATTCCATAAATCTTTCTTTTATTATCGCTCTTCATGTTCATGAACATTTCCTTGTTTTACCACATTTTTCAGCAATACATAATGAAAGGATCATTATTCTTTACATATTATTTTTTGAGGGGGAATCATCTTTCTTGTTCCCTTCCACACATCATGAGAATTACACTTTATAATTTTTTATACTCATGGGTTGGTCTGAGATTTACTTAGGTTCCATCTTATTTATTCATTATACATTCTCATTTGTCTTCTCACTTCATTCTTGTTTTTGGAATCCTCTTCATCTTAAGTGGATTTTACACCTTGACTTACTTTATAAGAACATATTTGTTTTTCTTTTTCTTCATACATTTCTTAAAACTACAGCTTCAATAATGTATCTTATAATATTCACACTTAGATTTAGGTTTTATGGGTTGTATCTTTCTCTTTTAATAACGAAATGTTCAAGTTTTGGTAAGTTGTGGTGCAGTTCTTATCTCTTTTTATAGTATGATGGAGGTATTAGCATCATGATTCCTAATTGATTATGCTCTTTAGATTTTTCCAAAATGACTACTTGATCAGGGTAATCAAAGAGAAATCAATCTAAGAGTTCCATACTTACCTTTTCTTCAACATTTGTATACATGATCAAGGCACTCAAGTAGTAAGATTAGGTAGTATGCATCATATTTTAAATCATGTTCTTATATTACACACCATCCTAATACTAGTCCTAGTGTCCTTGTAGACTCAACAAACCTAGAGCTCTGACATCAACCAAATGTGACACCCTTGTCCACAAAAAGTGAGATTAATCAAAACTTAATCATGATCAATTACAGGAAATTAATACTGATTTGCAGCAAGAACCATGAGCTGAGATTTATTACACAAGATCAATACTTACATTTAGTAACATGTATTAAAAATTCTACATCATTGTTTTCCAATCAACTTGTTACACAAGATAACGATTTCACAAGTAAGTACATACCACCAAAGGCGCACAAGCCAAAAACCAAATATCCATCATCAGGTCATCAAAACACATCGAGAACACCCCAAGGACCTGAGTGTACAGAGAAGACACATAGGACTCTATTACTAGATACTATCCATATACCATGATCCACCAGGTGTAGTTCCTCTTCATATTATATCCTCTGCTATCTGATCTTTAGTTTGGCATGCACGTCCAACTAAAAGATATTTAACCAATGGGGTGAGACACAAGTCCCAGTGAGAGATATAACTCTCTACCAATAATATTATTATCACAGATAGCTAAGCAGAAAGGAATTTATAAGATGAAGTTTTTTAATGAATTCTCTTAAGCAGAGCAACTATCACTTGTCTAAGCAATTTATGCATCTACACTACACAATAGATTATCTTTATGCTTGAAAAGGAATATGAAGAACACGTATAACTGTTACCAACTAAGCAGTATAAAACCAAAGCAATGCCTCATCCAATGCTCTCATATTTGATCATATACATGTATACTACACGACTGATTACATAATTTATTATGTCATGAGGATTTGAGTCGTACCATCAAAATTTAACTGAGCACTATGAAGTCAAAATTAGTTCCAGATAGGGTCTAGTAGAAGAGTCAAAATCCATGACCTCACCAATCCTCATGGTCAGTACATGAGTACACCACAGAGACATATTAATCAACTACAACCAGTGACATATTGTCAAGCTATGAAAATCTTAGCCTGCATTGGGATAGCTCATGACGCTACTGAAACTGAGCAACCGCTCGTAGCCACACTCCTCCAGGGTATGGCTCACATCCAATGCTGTATCACATATCACTTATATCACAAATCTTGAGGCATGATTTGAGGCTCAGGCATGGCCAAAGTCACCCTCAATTGCTTGATATTAGGGTATTAATATGTCCCCACATACTCAATAATATGCGCTCTGTGTTTCCCATAGGAGGTACTCATTTCACCATTCAGCAAATGCTGACATTGAATGGATCTATGGCACAAGGCAAGCTACATGATTATATTCGTCATGATTAATTAGAGTAATTAAAGTGCCTTTTGGCATCAATCAAGTTACAACATATAAAGCCATAGAAAACTCTATAAATAAGGTCATAACACACTTTCAAACAGATGTAAACATATGGGGTGTGATCTTGTCACACTATTACCACATAATGTTTGTTTTGTTGTCATTCACAACACCATCTCCACTATTACATAGCCTCTCAAGGCTATCACCAATGCCACATCACTACGGGATATCAATTCCTCATTCCATTATGTAAGGATATCATCTCAACTAAGCATTAAGCCCTTTCCAGGTCCTAAGACCCAACAAATCACATTTGTGATTCATTGTTATCTCATCATGATTTATTGGGCATATAAGTGTTACTTATGCCAATCATCACTTATTCCACATCACATATACTTGCCAAAGTAATCATTAGCTATTAAATTCAGAGAGAGAATATGTTACACCACATAAAACACCTTTAAATAAAGCAAGTAATGCATCATAAGTTCTCTAATTTAGGATCAAGCTTCATTATTGTTCCACATAGGGTTCTAAAGCATCATTCTATCTCAAATATCTGACTTCCATTACCTCCAATAAGTTGGAGTGTATGAGGTTAAGAATTAGACAATATAATGAAGTATGCACATTCACATATTTATACTTTTCCATATTCCCTTACCGACACTTATAGTTGATTCTTGATATTATTTAACCATCTTCATAGTGTTCACTAATTATAACACCCAATTAAACCACAAGGTTAAAGTCATGTAATTTAGGAGAGAGAGTACAATATCATGCTTTCTATAATTTGACCTGTCCTTAGAATCAGGGTCAATGCTCTTCTTATATATTCGATTAGGGTTTTACCTCATGGTTACATCACCCACCCTAAACATACCATTTCCACTTTCTTGGAGCCGATTTAGATTTGAGCATCATTAGTTAGGGTGGTATGGACGGACCACGCCGCCATAAAATATTTGATGGAAAAGAAAGATGCCAAACCTAGACTGATTAGGTGGATCTTACTTTTACAAGAATTTGATATTGAAATCAAAGATAAGGCGGGCATTGAAAATGTGGTTGCAGACCATTTGTCTAGGTTGGAAAGGGTAGATGAGAAGGATTTGCATATACCCATTACCGAGACGTTTCCTGATGAGCAACTTTTATCTGTGAAATCTAAAGATCCTTGGTTTTCTTACATTGTAAATTATCTTGCCTGCAAAATTTTCCTAGATGATTGGACATACCAAGAGAAAAAGAAATTATTCCATTCTTTGCGTTATTATTTCTGGGATGACCCTATTCTGTTGAAGCAGTGCAGGGATGGTGTGTTGCACATGTGTGTACCGGAGGTGGAATATGAAAGTGTCCTTCGTCATTGCCATACTCTACCGACGGGTGGCCACCATGCTAGTTCTCGAACTACAGCTAAAGTACTTGAAAGTGGCATGTACTGGCCTACTTTGTTCAGGGATACCTATGACTATGTGCGGCAATGCGATTCCTGCCAACAGACAGGTAACATTTCAAAAAGATAGGAGATGCCCCTTAATGTATTTCAAGAAGTCGAGGTGTTCGATATGTGGGGTATTGATTTTATAGGACCCTTTGTGTCCTCCAATTCTAACTTGTACATTCTATTAGCTGTTGACTATGTATCAAAGTGGGTAGAGGCAATACCCACCAGGACTAATGATGTTGCCGTAATGTGCAGGTTTATCAAAGAATACATTTTCTGCATGTTTGGTGTACCAAGAATGATAATTAGTAATGGAGGTACACATTCCAGAATCAAAAGTTCGCGGCATTGTTGAAAAAGTACGGGGTAAAGCACAACATTGGTACCCCGTACCACCCGCAGACACAGGGACAGGTGGAAGTCTCCAATAGAGAGATTAAGAAGACCTTGGAGCGCACTGTGGCTTCCACAAGAAAGAACAGGAGCACCTTGCTACCGGACGCTTTGTGGGCGTATAGGATGGCGTTTAAGACACATATAGGCACTACGCCTTTTAGGTTGGCTTACGGTCAGGCCTGCCATTTTCCGGTGGAATTGGAGCATAAGGCGCACTTAGCGCTTAGGAAGCTGAATTTGAGCTATGATGAGGCAGGAAAGAAACGGTTGCTTGAGCTGAATGAACTTGACGAGTTGAGGATGAATGCATATGAAAGCTTGCGGATCTACAAGGACTGAACAAAGTTGATTCACGATCGACATATTTAGATGTGAGTCTTCAAGAAAGGAGATCGCGTACTATTGTTCAACTCCAGGTTGAAGATGCATCCTGGGAAATTGAAATCCCAATGGAGTGGACCATTCACTATAGAGGAGGTCCGACCACATGGCGCAATCATGGTGCGTGATGGCGAGACAACATTCTTGGTTATTGGACAATGATTGAAGTAGTATTTCGGTGAGGATTACACAAAGAAAGTGAATGAGGTCACACTCATTGCTCTTCCGGATGCATGAAGAGCTTGATTTCGTCTAGCCTAAGACGTTAAATAGGGGTGCTTGTTGGGAGGCAACCCAACCATCGGTAGCTTCATTTAGTTTCTTTCACATTTGTACTTTGGTTTGATTTGATTTTGTTTTTAGTGTAAAAATGATACCTTGATCGGTTGCTCAATGTGAAGGACTAAGGCAGGGTCGATACCATCGACCCTTGTGTCGATGGTATCGAGATGGGGACATGTAGGCGGCTTAAAAAATCACTCTGCGTCGATACTATCGATGGCCTCATCGATGGTATCGACACACCATCATGTTGATCGAACAAATGAGGTCAATAGTATCGACATAGGTGTCGATACTCGCGAGATCTCTTGAGATATTCATACGAATTTGTCTTAGTGAAGTCGATACCATCGACGGGCCTGTCGACGGTATCGACCCAGTTATAGGCAGAAAGCGGCGGCCGGGACTCATGAGGGTATGTGCCCTAAGAAGAGTCAATACTATAGACTTGCGTCGATGGTATCGACGCGACATGTCACCGATCTGTGAGAGGAAATCAATGGCGATCGGTGCATCAAGAGAGTCAATCCGTGGGATGGGTCGATACCATCGACACCCGTCGATGGTATCGACGCGTCATCAATCCGGGCCCCCAAATCAGGCTATCGACAGCCGTCGATACTAGCGGAAGACTGGATTGCGCTACAGGAGTCGATACCATCGACTCGCGTCGATGGTATCGATGGGCATACATCAGCGTTGGCCACAGTTATAAAAGAGATGGATTGTTGTCATATGACATCACACCTTCAGAGCTTTCCTCCTCCACTTGTGCCGAGCATCTTGTTGAGCGATCGGAGCCCAGCTATGAGCATCCAAAGAGCGCGTTCTTCCCCGACCCTTCATCGAGCGGAGATTGTCTGCTCCGACCTCCACCGAGTTCCATCTTCTATTCCTCCTTTCTTTGCGACGATGGTGTGTACAGCCAGAGCTTCTTCTTCACGGGCGGATCCTATGGAGATCCCCGAGTTCATCCCTCCACCCACTGCATCTATTCTGCACCCGCGGATTGTCCATCCTTCCGCGGAGGTCTGGAAGGTTTACGAGGAACTGATGAAGCGCAAGATTGAGCCGACCCACTACGTCGATTGGGATATGGATCGCTACTTAGGGTTCGAGGCTAATCTCCAATATGTTCTCAAAGGTCAAGTACACCAAACCAACCGGACGCCAGATGAAGTCCAATACTACGCCGAGGGACATCCATTTTTCAGTGAGTGGCCGACCTACAAGGAACTCGTGGCGGAGTTCATGGCATCACTAGACATCAATGTGCTGCCCAATGACTTGATCGCCACCGACAGAGAATGGAGGAAAGGGAGGGTGTCATTCCGACTCTTCAACAATAACTACACCATCACCCTTGACCAGTTCAATTCTATATATAACTGGGCTCATCACAACTACCAGCACCGACGGCCAGATAACAGGACGGATTACGATGCCATCTTTGCCGAGTTGGTGACTGCACCGCCCGGCATATCTGTGAGCTACCATAATGCGGTAGTTGCGGATTTCGAACATCCGTTTGTGCGGGTTCTTCACCACATGCTCTGCACCACCTTGTTCGCGCGTGGTGACCTGTCTCTCAGCAAGTTTCAAGAGACAAATTTGTTCTTCCTGTATAAGTTGCTGAAGCGCAAGGAGTGTAATTGGGGTGCATTTTTCTTGACGCGTGTGGTGGCCGTGAAACGGAGTACGCGGAAAGCTCCAATCCATTTTGGAGGGCTGATCACACCATTGGCCATCTATCTTGGGTTGGATATTTCCAAGCTTTCTCCCCTCTCTACCAGGAGTAAGGCCGACCTCCAACATCTGCACCGTTCCAACCTAATCCTGCTTCGTGATGGTTTACCATACACACATTGCCACGTTAATCAAGCTTATCAAGAGTGTGCGCTTCCCAACCCCGTCTTCCACATTGAGGGTGCTCAGCATTTCCGATGGCCCATCATAGCCATTGATGACTCAGATGAAGATGGCGACAACGATGACAACGACAATGACGGCGATGAGAATGAAGAGGAAGAGGAGGCCTTCACTCCTCTTCGGGCATGAGTGGCACCCAGGAAGCGTCCCCGCATGCATCCAAGTGCATCTTCTTCTTCGCAGCCTCCGTCACCACAACCCTCATAGCAACGTGAGGATGTCTACTCCATTCAAGGGATGTATGCAATGCTGTAGGATATTCATCAGATGCAGCAGTAGCATAGAGCATCATACGCTGATATTCAGGATACAATGAACCGGCTATTAGATAACCAGAGGGCTATTTTTGAAAATGAGCACCTCCTCCTCGACTACCAACAACACATTCATGACAGGTTGCATAGGATGGAGATGCAGCAACAACCCTTCTACGATCATTACTGGAGCCAGAATTACTTTGGGGGGCATCCACAACCTCCGCCCATGCCCCAGTATGATCCGAGCTTTCAGGGGCAGTACCCATCTTGGGACCCCACGGCCCCGCAGTACCCGCCTCCTCCTGAAGAATGATCGATATCACTATTCCACCTTTTAAGGTTGTTTTTGACTATGAGGCCATAGTCGAATTCAAGCTTGGGGGGGAGTTGGAACAACTCTATCCTTTAGTTTTTAGTTTCTATCCTTTAGTTTTTAGTTTTTATTGTTTTGTCTTTTGTCATTTATTTCTCTTAGTTTTTAGTTTGTTTGTAGGATCCACACTCTATCTAGTGTAATTGTGGATGTCTTAAATCTTGTGTCATCTCGTTGCTTGTACATGGGAATCAGGGGCAAATTTAAAAAATTTTAGTGCTTTTGCAAGCTTATGTTGTTCAACTATGAGCAAATGACTTAAGGAAATAATTGGGTTTGTCAACTCTAAAACAGAAAATCACAACTGTACATTCTCATGATTCATGAAAAGTGGACGGAATTGGTTGTTTGAGCCTAAACTGACTAAATGATAATGAGACTTTAATTTGAAATAAGAGAGAAAAACCTCTTAATTACTACACAGGTCAGTAAGGAGGGACACAATAATTTTCAAAGGTTCAGTCAATTAGTCTTGTGATCTATCCACTCCATTGTTTTCATACTCCACCTTAAGAACTGGAAGTACATCACGATTTTAATCTCTTTGATTGCATCCCATGTAGATAGGTCTTGCATTGCAACTATGTTCACACATCTTGCATAAAAAAAGAATGAAAAATAGACTAGTTATACATGCACATTATCCTTAGGTGCATGTCATTTAGTTGCATAGCTATCATTTTGTAGTTGCATTCATATCTTTTGTGCATATAGTATATCATGCATCTTATGTCTTCTGAATCATAAAAGGTGATGAACTTGTTCCATACCTTCTGAATGCTTCCAATGTATAAGTTATGCAGCAATAAGTGAGCCCGAAAAATAATTTATTGTCAGTTATGAAAATAAGTGCATATATATAAAAAAAGAGAGAAAAAGAAATAAGGTTTTGAAAAAAAAAAACAAGAAAAAAAGAGAGAATTGAGAAGTAAGGAAGAATGAGAGGGAGAAAGGAACATAGTCTCACCTGCATTTTAAAGAAGAATAAGTACATGATGCAGTTTCCCTGGATATTCCATCTCATCTTGAGACGGAATGATAGTGCATGCATCATTCCACCCAAATGTAGGCATTAGGGCATTTACACTTGTATATGCATCATTTAGGTCACTTTTTGCTTTGTGCATGCTAAAATCGTATAATACTTCCATTTCTTCCACGAGCCACCCATTCCATCCACCCATTGCTCGAATTGGTAGGCCACCGTGATTTCCTCCTCACTTGTTAATATCAGGGGAGCTGCTTCCATGTAGATGGTAGTTAGGGTGAGCAACGTAGAATAGGAGATCACAAGACGCACCGAGCCTGAACTGGAGAATTTTATTATGTTAACTGCCTTATGTGATAGTGTTCATTGTTTTTGAGGTAGATATCTTTTATGGATGATTACTGTTGCCTTTAGGGTAATTATCATTCCGTGGTTAGTGAGGGTCAGTTTGTGAATGTCTGGTGGGGATCATATGGTGATGTTTGTTGTGATAATCTATTCTTTAGTTGACCCTCGCAATTCTATTCTAAGGTTTTGTTTCTCAAGGGCGAGCAATGTTCAAGATTAGGGGAGTTTGATGCGATGATTTTGAGTCACATTTGTAGACTTGTTTCACTCGCGTTTTATGCGTTTATTGGTCATTTTGGTTGTTAATATTGCATAATTCACTTACTTTAGTCTATGACCCTTCTAAGCATCAATTCTCCCTTATTTTATTGTTTTGAGCATAAATGATTACAATAATATGTTTTATTTCGGCTTATGTGGTTTTGTGTTGCAATTTTGGGAAAAACGCATATCTGCAGCTGTCGATACCATCGACAGTTGTCGATACTATCGACACAGCCACAGGTTTCCAGCTGCAAGGAGCAGCACAGAGTCGATACCATCGACAGGGAAGTCGATGGTAGTGACCTTCCATCAGGTTGCTGGTGAGTAGATAGTCGATACTATCGACCCTAAAGTTGATACTATCGACCCCAGAAGATTCAGCGACGGAAAAGGGATAAAACCGACACCTAAGGGTGTCGATACCATCGACCCGCGTCGATGGTATCGAGTCAGCATCAGGCGCAATGAAGAAAAGAAAAGAAGACTTGCCGATATCGCGCAGGGTCGATACCATCGACTCGCGTCGATGGTATCGACACCGTCAGATGTAAGTTTGTTTCGGATTGATCTAAATCTGACGGCTATGATATTTTTGCAACCTAACTCGGTGATTATACCTAATGACGTAGGCCAAGAGCAGGGTATCACATCATTAGCCACTGCACACGTCTCGAGAAGGTGTGGAGAGAAGAACGGAGCCCAGAAGCATGCCCCGATCATTTCGGAAGCCGAAGAAGATGTTTTCCACCGCCGAAAGGCTGTAGATCACGCATTCCACACCGAGGAATGCTTGGATCTTCTCCGTTCAGGGGTTTCATTATTTGTTCACGTTTTTCTCCATGTTTCTACTTTTCTCAACCATGTTTTGCTCTGAGATGAACATGCAGGGCTAATCCCCTTTATCTTTAGGACCGGGAGTAACCCGGGGAAGCATTGTATGACATTTTTATCATCGTAATTCATATTTTATCTCTTAAGTCCGTGGTATAATTTTGTTTTCTCAACTATATTGTTATTCTTGATCACCATAATGATAATCTAATACCTTTAATTACTTTGAAAGAAGAATTAACGGTTGAAAAGAGACAAAATTCACATTAATTAACAAATCCCTTGAACAAGGTGATGTAAGGTTAATGGTGTAAACCCAGAGGTCGATTCTAATGCACCTAGTTTAGGGTATAGGTTACTACGATGGTGGAACTGACCTAGACATAGGTAGTGAATTGTACCACGATAGTGGGAAATTATGACTACAGGCCACTACCCATATTGAGAGATGAACATGAATTATTATATAGAAATTCATACAATGAAGACCTGTGGTGAAACCGCAATCCTAAAGATCTCCACCTGAATTGATTAAACAAAACATTTAATCAGTTGCTTTGTTTTATTTTATTTTCTTTTATTTTTACAAAAACTCTCAAACTCTTTTAATCGGTTTAGCTAATCGCAAACAGTTAGTAGTAGTCTACCGATAGTTTAGTGTCCCTGAGTTTGACTCGTTCCTCACAAGGGCCTATACTACATTGACGCGTGCACTTGCGTTATACACACGATAAAATCGTGTCATCATTCCTCATTTATCAACCAAACATGGCGCCCAATCATCCATACTCATTCTAGATGATGTCACACACAAGCAAGAAGACTCTAGAGCTGATAAATTGCACATTTACCCCTCCACTTTGGGTAAATTGCAATTTACACCAAAACTAGCACACAAAGCACTAGCTTCAACCAACCAAGCTCAAACTTGAAGCATAGGTCCTCCACAAGGTGTCCCACAACATCATTCTATTTATAATGATGAAAGAGAACTAAATGCATGCTCTACATGTGACATATTGCAATATAACCCCTTACTTTGGGTAAATTGCACTTTGGTCCAAAACAAGCAAACATTGCTCAAACATCATCCAGACGGGACCAAACTGAAAACATGAGCTTGTCGCATGATAACAAAACATCTAGAGTGATTATATTAAGGTTCTAAGCACCTTTCATAAGCAAAGCAAAGAAGGTTAGCCCAAAACTTGGGTCAGGGTCCTTACAAGTCATAAACCCCTAACAGGGATTTCGTCCCCGAAATCCCAAGCGGAAGGAAGACGGGTGTTACTCACGGGTCGCATCATACAACTCCGTGAAGCTCCTAAGTGTCACAGATCTGTGACCAACATACTTGCTCTTCTCCCAGAGCCACTCAGGGTTTCCTTATACTGGTAACACTCTAAGATACTGGAAAATCATATGCAACTCGTATTACTCAGGTATCAGCTTCTTCTACGGATGTATCATATTCCTCGTTATGTTTCCACTGCACTACCATGATCTCACAGGCTTGACACTTAAGCTTTGCATAACTTGTATCACTATCTTTCTGTTATATATGTTTCAATTGTTCCTTCTCTTTTCACAAAGGATGTCTCTAATCCAAGGAAGATCTATCTCAGAAGAGATTATCACAAGATACATACTCTACAAAACACATGCATGCATAAGACAAGGTTCATGAAGCACCTCATTATGCATCTCTTAAGGATGAACACAAAAAGGAGTTAAACATCTTGGTTATCGACAACCATATCTCCTCGGTTTCAATCCTGCCATGTGTTCATGTCAGCTCCTAAGAGCACAACGAGTACCAACTCAGATGGTAACAAATATGCACTATCTCAACTGACCAGGATAGGATTCTCAACCCTTGTTCATGCATCTCTAACCGTTGTACATCCTGCCTAGATCTTTCATTACTCAAAACTTGTCTAGGAGTATTCCAAGGAATCCAGCTCAACTAGATGAACTTTCCCAAGATGACATTACAACACTTCTTTCCCTTGGGTGCATACCTTCCGATGTCATGTTTATGCAGAGCATAAACCCCAAACATATGATAGCCACACTATAGGCACTTAGCCGGATCAAACCAAAGCCAACCTTTCCATCTGAGACAACTTCACACCTTTCCAAGGATATCCATTCCCAGGGTTATAATGATCCTTGACATGTCACATAGAAAGGGATTCACCTGACTGTCACATCCAGGAGAAGAAAGGATACGGAGAAGAGTATACTTCCTCTTGCACAACCAGGTCATCAACAAGGCACTCGATAACAAACTATCTCTCTTCTGACTAATAGGAAGGAAACATCTGCCAAACGTACAACAAGCGCTCGAAGGAGGGTACATCCTGAACTGGATCAACTAGAGAAAATAAGAGGCAAAAGCAAAATGGAGTGACTCCATTCGACATGTCACCACACACTGGTCATTCTACCGTTTCTGGCCAGCTTATGCCACAAGATCTAACTGTTGCCTGTTGCCATCTGCTGCCTGATCAAACCATCCAGTCCTAACTTGCTTATCCTTATCAGCGTTCCTCTGTGATGTTGAATTGCTACTTCGAGGGTCACCACATAGATCCAGACTTCCAAAACAAGTTTCCAGCTTGTACGTTCAAGGTCAAGGATGATCGATCAGGACGGTTCACCTTCATACCTCCTCGATCTAGGCATCTTGATTCTAAACCCCTTCTCAGAAGGCATGCGAAGAGGATCCTACCATCATCATCCATCACAGACATCCCCATTTTGGAAACCAAAGTCCAAGATTAGCTGATACTTTTCGAAGTATCCAAACAACGATCACTTTAAAGGCACACAAATCAAGTGACACAAGGTACACTTGACTGCCACTCCCTCGAAAGGAAGGAACACAAAGGAAAAAACTCCTCCCATCACCCCATCAACTTCTATGGTTTCATATCAAAGGGGAGGGTATTATCACTTTCTTTGATCCTTACATGAGTTTCCAACCGTTTATACAACGTTAAACCTTGTTCCATCTGGTTTTTATCTTGTATCTTCTTGGGTTCCTTGCAATCAGCACAGGAAACATCAAGACCATTACATGTTATTATTCTCTTTCTCTCATTACTATTTCATCATGATCATGATTAGTCCTTGATTATATCAGATTTTTGTATTCTTTGTGTGAAACAGATTGTTACTCTTCGCATATATTTTACTAGATAGGGATCATCTCCCTTGTTTTCTCTTTCTTCTAACTTTATCTTTGCTTTCGAGTACCTTCTTCATCTTGTGTAAGTTCTATGCTTTAACTTACGTTGTTATCACAAGTTAATCTGTCTTTTGCCACGTATATCTCTTGAGATTACAGTTTCAAGAACTTATCTCATAATGTTCTTATATAGATTTAGGTTTCATAGAACTGTTACTTCCTCTTTGTATTTTTAGGCATCCACGCTTTAAGAGCTTATGGTGCATTTATTTACTTCCTTTATAATAAGATGAAGGTATTAGCATCATATTCCTGATTGGTTATGCTCTTTAGATTGCTCCAGAATGACTACTTGATCATAGTAATCAAGGAGGAAGCAATCTAAGGCTCCACACTTACCTATGTCTTCGGTATTTGAATACCTGGCCAGGGCATCCAAGTACTAAGATTAGGTAGTGTGCACCATATTTTATGTCATGGTCCAACCTTAGACACCATCCTAATCCTAATCCTAGTGTCCCTGTAGACTAAGCGAACCTAGAGCTCTGATACCAAACATGTAACACCTTATCCACAACAAAACATGATTACATGCAAACCAACAGAATTACCAAAAATCTCACATGAAATTAAAACCGATTTACAACAAGCACCACAAGGTGAAACATATAATATCTGAGCCAAAATTTTTCATTTCATAGCATATTTCCAAGGTGCTACAACATAATTTCCCATCATCTCGTTACATGAAATAAACGTTTGCCATGATGCTTTACATCAGGATACATACCAAAAACTATACATTGATTATTGTATAAGAAACATCAAAAAGCTCTCCCGAAGACCTGAGTGTATAGGGACGACACATAGGACTCTACTGCTAGACACTATCTAACCCACCAGGTATGATACCTCTGCATATCATCCGTAGTCACACGATCTTCATCTCGCCAGGAACGTCCACCTAAAAAGGGTTATTAACCAGTGGGGTGAGACACACAGTCCCAGCGAGAAACATAACCCTCTACCAGCTTTATTATGAGTACCGATAACTGGTATAAACAGATCATAGGAGCAGCATACTGAGTAGAGCTAACTTTATTACAATCTTACCAAAGCATTAGGAGGCATATGACTAGGCATTCTGTATGGAACATGATTGACAAGATAAACTCTATACAATCTTATCACATTATATAAGGAATATATGATAAACTGCAAGTTTATAACCAGAGAAACTATACAAACAAGGCCTCAACCAATGTTTCCTATTTGCCCTAAGCAAAGATACTATACCGCTTGCTTACAAATTATTATGCTCTGAGGAAGTGAGCCATACCGCTCAAATCCAACCGACAGCTACGAAACCCGGAGTCGGTGCCATACAAGGTCAATGGAAGAGTCAGACTCCAGGACCTCCCACCTCGTAGTCAGTGTACGAGAACCAAAGAAGGATAGTAGTCTTGTGCTTAAGTGGCCTCATCCACAGGGTCAGCTCCCGTAGGATACCCTTTATCTAGCCCGCCTTGGTACAGGTCTCGGCGCTAGTATATCTGAGCCACGGGCTAGTTCACCGTGCTCCCTGATCCATGAACGCATTCATGTTCTATCACACTGAGTCATGGGCCTATTCACCATGCTCTATCTATCCCGAGTCTGCAACCGTAGCTGCACTCGAATCCTCTCCATTTTAGGCTAGGAGAAACCTCACATATTCACCAATATGCGTTCCGGATTAACCCGTAGGAGAACTCGTTTCACCATCACCAGCTCATGACGATGATAGATCTATGGCCAGGGAAAACTACATGAAGGTTCATCTGTAATTTAGTTAACATATTTTAAGTGGATTGTAAGATTCAGCCAAGTTGTATAACATGCAAACAATAAAAAGAATAAACAATATGAAACTCAATATCATGCTTTTACTGTGCTCAACATCATCCTGATCCATCACAAGGATCCAATATTTACATGTTACTACTTGGCCTCTTTCCAATCATCTGGATCCATCTCAAGGATCATGACATTACCATGGGATCTCAATCCCTCATCACATAATGCCACTTCCTCTCAAGGCTTACATCATCACCATGGGATAGCAATCCCTTATCTCAACATCAGAGGATAACACCTCAACTAGGCACTCAGCCTTTATCAGGTCCTCAGACCTTTCACATTATACTTGCTGTTACATATTATCTTTTCAACAGAGTTATCATCATTATTATTCAGTATTTGCACATTCATCAAGTGCTACATAAATCACATAATCATATAATCACCATAGCTCTTACCTGGCTATGAATTCAATATACTTGTATAGTTAGCTTGCATAAAAAGAGATAATCGGATTACCAAGCATAGAATATGTTGGGATCATTATGCTATCAAGAATTCAGGTGTACAAAATTGGAACATCATCCATGTTCATACATACATGAGATTCAAGGTTGTAAATGCAAGCAATGCAATTACATTATCATCACCCATCATGCCCCATATCTTATGAGCATATCTTTGATTATCATATCATCACGATTAAGGTTTATACATTGGTATATTCTTTCATCATTATGAACATATGTAAATTAATGTCATGATTGGTGTATTCATCAATACACCACAACTATCAATTCATCATCCCTAAGGATTATCTTAAGGATCATACACCATAACCCACCGTCCAACCTTATCAAAGGTTCATGTATCATTACCCATAAATAACCACTGCACAAAGGTCCACAATTCACTTCATCTTGGCTCATCATAATTTTATTATTAAACATGAGCACACATCATGGCCCCTATCTTATGAGCATATCTACGCCACTTTATCATGTGTAGTAAAATCATATCAACATACCGGGTTCACAACCTATCATCTTATTTCATTATTATCATAGGTGCAGGGTTCAAGGTGATTAAACCATATCACATGTATCATTGTTATTAACAGAGATGTGACCACATATATTAGCTTTATGCATTTCGGGTCATCAGAACCCTCACCAAGGCTCCCACAACCCTCACCAAAGGTCTGGTGGGCAGCGCCATCCCTCACGAAAAGGTATATTTGGTATGGTCATACTCTCACCAAAGGATGCATTGGCTAGGGTTTCCCAACCCTAAGCAAGCTCACCACGATATCGGTCAACCCATCACTTCACCTATCATGCAACTAGAACCCACCGGTTACATGGTGTTGGGCAAGGTGTACCGTGCATCAGCAGATGTTATCGGCCCAAGGGCCTATCGTGCACAAGGATCAGGGTTAAAGTTAGGGTTCCTCCATCGGCTAACCCTCAACCTTAACCATAAGGGCCAAAGCACAATGCCCAAGGCGCCTCTATTGTGCAAACATCTCCATGTCATTCAAGGGTCATCCATATCGGCCAGGGCACCCATGTCGTCCAAGATACCATATTGGGCATGGACGTGCTGGCTACTTAAACATCATATCGGCCATCATTACTAAGGTTCTCTAAACCACCATCATCTCGGGCACCACATCCCACTTCATATCGCCAAGACCTATCAGATGGTGTGTCGTACAGAGCACACATCAAGGTGTAACGCCCAAGCCCCAAACTCCACAAAGGGTAACGGCCAAGCCCAACTAAGCATATCGATCAAAGGAACATCACCACTAAGATACTCACTAAGGTGCACTACCAGCATGGCTATCGGATAATCACCACAGCAACCCTATCGGTCAAAGGGGTGTCGCCCAAGGTGCCCCTATTACACAATCATATTTGTATCGTTCATGGACCATTTCTATCGTCCAGGGCACCAAGAACCATGTCGTGCATATCCATGAGGTAGCATAACGGCTAGTATCTAGGGTTAGCATTTCGGACATCATGCCATGTCATCCATCCCCTCATCTCGGCCAAGCTCACTAAGACAAGGTGGTGTCGTGCAATGCTTGTCTCTAGGGTGGATAGGGGATATCGGGCATCAAGGTACAGCTATTACCAACTCATCATATCGTCTATATGTCTAGGTCATAGGCTCACCTTTCAAGTCCAAAGGAGAGAAAGGGGTGTTGCCATAACCATCGACCAAAGCATAGGCTATAGAACAAGGTACTGTATCAGGTAAAGACCCATATCGGGCAACCTAGTTGTATCGGCCAAAGACTCATATCGTGCAAGTCATCTTCAACCACTAGCCATTCAAAGCATTAAGTACAAGAACAACATATGGACAGTAGTAAAATGTAGCCATCTCTATCAAAATAGATATCAAGCTCCACATGCATGAACATCATAAAAGAAGGATACCAAAATAAGGAACAAGATCAATATATGTGCATATGGAGAGTATACATAATAGAGATGGTTGAGAGTTATGTAACCCGCCTTAAGAGGATCTCCATGAAAGGCACAAAGTTCCATGATCCAAGCACCAAGAAAATGTTCCCCTCCATGAGAGACATCCATCTGAAGCTCAAAGCTTGCCTTCGGCTCCAACATCAACACCTCAAGAAAACAAAGGAAGAAGAAGAAGGTACCATGGTTATGTATAGCTCAAGAAGAAGAAAGGAGGGAAGATGACCACGTCCTTTATTACTCTTATCAAGGGCCTATCCATGGCCGAGAGGGGAAGAGGAAGGTGAAGAAGAAATCATAAGGAAAAACTAGCAAAGAAACATGACTCACCAAGGTTAGATCTTGAGCAAGGAGTTTCCATGGCCAAGGAGCTCGCCCCTCCATGCTCCATGGGAGTCTTCCTTAGCTCCCAAAGCTCCCATGATCGTCACATACAGGTAGGGGAAGGAAGGTGGCTTATAAGGATTGCTTGGCTAAGGAGGAAGGGAGTTATATACACCAAGGATGAGAGAGGTAGCAAGGGAGAGCTGTCATAACCACATAAACCAAGGTGCCACTTGCTCTAGCTCATAACGCCACTTGTTGCCACCCTAGAAGCTCATGCATGGCCTGGTGATACGCTCTAGGAAGTGTATCGTGCAGCTGGGAAACTGCCATGGCCGATACACCCCTATTGGGCAACACACCTTCATGTCCTAGCCGATACACTAAAGGACAAGGTGACATATGTAACACATATATGTTATAAAGACCATATAAAGATGTCATTCCTCATTTATCAACCAAACATGGCACACCATCATCCATATTCATTCTATATTATGTCACACACAAGAAAGAAGACTCTAGAGCTGATAAATTGCACATTGACTCCTCCACTTTGGGTAAATTGCAATTTACACCAAAACTAGCACACAAAGCACAAGCTTCAACCAACCAAGCTCAAACTTGAAGCATAGGTCCTCCACAAGGTGTCCCACAACATCATTCTCTTTCTAATGATGCAAGAGAACTAAATGCATGATATACATGTGACATATTGCAATATAACCCCTTACTTTGGGTAAATTTTACTTTGGTCCAAAACAAGCAAACATTGCTCAAATAGCATCCAGACAGGACCAAACTGAAAACATGAGCTTTTCGCATGATAACAAAACATCTAGAGAGATTAGATTAAGGGTCTAAGCACCTTTCATAAGCAAAGAAAAGAGGGTTAGCCCAAAACCTGGGTCAGGGTCCTTACATAAAGAAGCTCTACATGGGAGGTTCTGTCGGTCACCACTTCATTGAGATGATGTTGGTGAAGGGACCTCGCGAAGGTCGAGAAAGGACCAAAATGTGTGCAGATGAAGTCACTTGGATCGTTCAATGGATGAAAGGAGCTCAGGGATGACATGAGTTGTAAGCTGATGCAAGGTAGACTGACATGCAGTTCACTATGGGGGAATATGTGACATGAAAATCTGACCCCTCTAAGTTATAGCTAAGAGAGATGAGTCCCCGATGCATGAGTTCTTTTCACATGGTTTGGTGGAGAAGGTTAAGTTTGCCCTTACCCCTCAGGATAATGTGATGTGTGATGAGTTCGATGTGTCCAATTTAGAGCACTATGTGAGGTACCCGAACCATGTGCAGTGCAATGAACCTAGTGAGCCCCAAGGGAGGCTAAAATGACCTGAGTCACTTGTGAGGTTTATAGATGCCAAGGTGAAAAAACTCAGAGAAAAGAATATGTGATGATAAAGGTTCTTTGGAAGTGCCATGGATAAGGTAAAGCCACATAGGGGCCAATGATGGACATGGAAAAGTCTTATCCTGAATTGTTTGTTTGCTTGATGCAATTTTGAGGACAAAATTCCTATAAGAGGGGAAGGATGTTACAACCCCAACTTTTGGGTTCATTTGGTGAGAAATGTAGTTTATCATATTAAAGATATTGGCACAAATAATGATATAATTTGTTTTGAAAAAATGAGTTTCGTTTACAATAGCATTGTTGGTTGTTTTGTGGGCTTTATTGTCTATTGGGCCCAATAACAAGGAAAAGACAAAAGGAATTCCATTATTAATAAGAAATGGAGAAAAGAAAAATGTAGAAACCTCTAGACGTAAAAATAATTTAATCCAAAGGTGGATTTTGTGCCTCTTGGGTTCCTTGGGTTCCAAGGAGTCTAAAGTTGCAAAGAGAATGCAATAAGAAAAGAAAAGATCAATTAAATATTTCTTTATTAAGAAAGAAATTGAAAACAATGTTAAAATGTGGAAAATAAGTGGAAAGAGGTATAATTGAGTTACGCTTGGTGGATTTTCTTATCCAAAAGATTCCTAATGTTAAATGTAATGCTAATGAGGAAAATAAAAAAGAAAGATTAAGAAAAATCCTCAAAAAGAGATATTTTAATAAGAAATAAACAAGATAATGTGAAATAATGAATATAGATGCATCTAGAAGGATAATAAGTATCCTTAAAAAGGAATTTCGAAATCTTAGAGTTTCTTGGGGTCCAAGGAGCCCCAATGGAGAAGAAAGAAAGAGAAAATACCAATAATGCAAAATAAGAGGATAATGTGATACATTATTAATGAACTTTGTGGTATTGTTAAAAAGGTGGTATTTTCTACTAAAAGAAAATATAATTTTGTGGCCAATGGATTAAAAGGCAAGTACAAAGAGAATAAAAGAGGTAATTTTCAAAATCCTAATATCTAAAGAATAAAGAATATTAAAGACATAATTAGGAGAGAGAATCTTGCTTCCTAATGAAGTAATTAGATTCCTATTGGGAAAAGGCATTGTATCCTTGTGGATGAACACGATAGGGCATGGATACCCTTCCCTATATATGGGGGTAGACCCTATGGTTCGAGTTCAAGAGGGATCCTATGCAACACCCTCTCTTCTTATTCTTCTTCATCCAAACCCTAATCGAGGAGGTAGGGCAACCCTGAAGCTGACGGGGGGTTTTGGAGTCATCATAATGGAGGCGGGAAGCTTCCACGACCACCCTGGACTGATCGACTACCAACCTAACACCCTTCACTTCACGCAGCTCCAACAGGAAGTTTGGAAGACCTGCTGCAATTGCGGCAGTAGTCGCATGCTTCTCCTGCTTGGGAACAACCACCTTGGCAGCAACATGAAGTAGCCTCGCAGGCGTAGGGGCAAGGCAGAGGTAGGGGAGTCACCCTGGTGGCTGTCGAAGGCTGGGAAGGGACGGCAGGGCATCTTAACCTTGCTGCGGCGGCGGCTAGGTCACACAAGGAGGAATACAACTGGAAGGCACGTTGGACATAAATGCCCCTCCGCGATCTGAAGGACCAGCTACTTAACCAAGGGCGAAATCGTCATTTTGTTATATTTCCAAAAACCATCAACGTTGCATGAATAGACGTGGCATCCTCTGATTGGTCCAAAAAGGTAATCCTTGCAAAATTCATAACTAAATAATGGTAGCCCATATTGGTACATATAATATATGTATTTTTCTCAGAAAAATGAGAGTAATTCATTCAAAATGGTTTTAGAGGCTAACTACTCTTGAAATTCGAAAAGTAGTGTAAGTTATCAACTTTAATGATTTAATGATTAAGAAACCCTATTTTTAGATGATTAATATATTTAGTAGGGTTTAATGGATGATTAAAGTTGATATTAACCTGTTAATTACATTAAGAACAAAATGGATGAAATTTGCACGTAATTGGTTTAATTTAAAGTTAAATCATAGTTGACTGCAATATGTTGTTACAGTTAATTGCATGATTATTGTTTCCCCCACATGCCAGCTTTATGCTGACCGACATTTTGTTTGTCGACATTTTAGGTACAAGTGAAAAGAACAAACAGTTTAGTGGCATATGTGGAATTAAATATCAATTAAAGTTCAAAGGAGGATTAGTTAGAATAGACTCCATGTGGATAGAAGTAGATATCCAAGTTTTTGAAAAAGGTATGAAAAGTTTTATTTTATTACAGCCTTTCAGCTTAGTTTGGTAGAATTTGATAATTATTATTGATTATTTGTTGAACCTTTGATCTGGAAATTGGGATAACGGCTCTGACCTCTTGGTCTCCCTTAATTGGGGGTTACTGGGAGGGGGGGTCGTTACATATGTGATATAGGATTGGATGTGAGCCATACCTTGGAGGAGTTTGGATGTGGGTCGTAGCTCAGTTTCACTAGAGTCGTGACCTATACCAAGGCGGGCTAAGATTTTCAAAGCTTGACTATATGTCTCTGGTTGAAGTTAACTGATATGTCTATGTGGTGTACTCATTTAATGACCATGAGGATTGGTGAGGTCATGGATTTTGACTCTACCAATAGAGCTTATATGGCACAAATCTTGACTTTGTAGTGGTGAGTTGGATTTAGGTGATGCGACTCAAATCCTCATGACATAATAAAATACGTAATTAGCTATGTAGTATACATGTATATGATCAAATACAAGAACACTGGATGAGGCCTTGTTTTGTTTTATACTACTGAGTTTGTAACAGTTATACACATTCTTCATATTCCTTTCCAAGCATAAAGATAATATATTGTGTAGTGTAGATGCCTAAACTACTTAAACAAGTGATAGTTTCTCTGCTTAAGAGAATTCATTGAATATATTCATCTTATAATATTATTTCTTTCTACTTAGCTATCTTGGACCGTACTTTTGATGGCCAATCCCTTATCAGATACATCCTTACCAATCAAAAGGTTCATCAATGCGGGCCCATCGACCACTAGTGATACCCCCCCTTGGGTGGGTTTATTCCATGATGTCACAACCACGACCCACAAGGATGTTGTGGCTGTGGCCAAGAAAACAATGACGTAACTGTGGCCATGATGTCCGATCGACTGACACTCTGTATGGTCGGGCTCAGCTCAACATGGCCGTGCCGACGCCAAGGTGTCGTGACCAACACACCATCTCAACCGTGGTACACCCGCGCCACCGCGGCATAGGAGCATGGCTGCGGAGTTTGTATCGATCGTGAGATCCACCTCAACTATGGTATCTACCTCACTACGACGTCTAAGTCAACCACGACCCCCGACACGAATGTGCCCAGCTTGGCACGGTCGGACCGAGACTAGGGTCGCGACCGAGATAGGTGTCGCGATCACTCATTACATACACTCTGCCTTCACCTATAAATACCCACCCCTCATGACCTGGAGAGGAATTCTGAGATTTGGAGGTCTCGTTCAGCAGTTCTGAGATTTGGAGGTCCACAGTTTGGAGACTTTTCTGGTTCCACACATTCTTGATTCCCAAAGCCCCGTGGGAGAGTTCCAAGGTCCAAAAAGGTTGTTGTGCTCATCCTATGTTTGTTCCTCCATATTGCTTCCATATACCAACATTTTCCACCACCATTCACGCATATCCTACCATTCCCAACCATCTTCCACCTCCATACACAACCAAAATGTTGTTTGGGGTGGAATCAAAGAGAATGGAAGCCAAGGAGTTCATAAGACCAAGGTGGACGACCCAAAGATGAGATTCGGCCTATATGTAGGCTAAAGAGTGAGAGCCACCTCTCCTCAATAGGCTAACTATGCTTTTCTATACAAATGATGTTCTTTCATCATTGTTCGGTGCCAACTATGCTTTTCCATTGCTAGTTGAGCTCCTTCTTGGCTATGTAGCCCGTTTCGGCATATTTATGTACTTTTACCTTAAGAAAATAGTTTTATTCTAGATCCAGAATTTTTTGTCCTATCATCTCATTTTGGTTATGATTTCTAGTTTGGTTGATCTCTTTCCTGCTTAAACTTATATTTCTTCCTATATCAAGAGATTCATAATAGAAATAGGTAAGAGAACATAGTTTGGATCAGAATCTGAAAGGAGAACAGTTAAAGGTGATCTATGCAAAATCATAGACCTAGACACGGACAGGCCTAGCTTAGCACGGTCGGGCCCACAACCTGGTTCTGCCCAGATCACACATGTTCCTAGCATCTTAGAATATTCTAGACCTGAGAGGGTATCTAGAATATTCTAGGGTGTTGATTTGTCATCCTCGAGAGAGGTTTCATGTCATTGATGGGTTTTAGTCACATTGCACAAAAGCGAGTGGGATGACTCCACAAGAATAGATACCATAGAACATACTATGTTTGTATGTAGGTTGCTTGCTAAGGTGTTTGAGGGTTATCTACACCCAAGAACGGGTGCATATACTGCCCAACTTGTGGTTACATAGCTAGGAATTCCACTTTGATTAGTAGAATCTTACATACTCTATTTTGTTTTATTTTGTGACAATCTGCTAGACTAGTTCTAGCTTCATACTTTTATTAACTATCAGATTGGATTTTCTGACTTAAGAGTGAGATCTTAAGTTCCCTAAATGTCCCCACATCCCTGTGTTCGACTCCATATATCTACTTCGACCCCGTAATAATGTTTTGGGAGTCATTGAAGGTTTTGGGTTATAGATTTTAAGTTTGATTCCTTCTAAGTCTGCCTCCTTTTGGGCATGCGATTTGAGCTGCATCACTAGTGTTGATAACATGATGACTTATTCATATCTAACTAATAATGCTCAAATCTAAATCAGCTCCAAGAAAGTGGAAATGGTGTGTTTAGGGTGGGTGATGTAACCATGAGGTAAAACCCTAATCGACTATATAAGAAGAGCATTGACCCTGATTCTAAGGACAAGTCAAATTATAGAAATCATGATATTTTACTCTCTCTCCTAAATTACATGAGTTTAACCTTGTGATTTAAATGGGTGTTATAATTAGTGAACACTATGAAGATGGTTAAATAATATCAAGCATCAGCTATAAGTCTCGGTAAGGGAACATGGAAAAGTATAAATATGTGAATGTGCATTCTTGATTATATTGTCTAAATCTTAACCTCATACACTCCAACTTATGGGAGGTAGTCAAAGTCAAATATTTGAGATAGAATGATGCTTGAGAACCCTATGCAGAACAATAATGAAGCCTGCTCCTAAATTAGAGAACTTATGATGAATTGTTTGCTTTATTTAAAGGTGTTTAATGTGGTGTAACATATTCTCTCTCTGAATGTAATAGCAAATCATTACTTTGGAAAGTATATGTGATGTGGCATAAGTGATTATTGTCATAAGTAATGCTATTATGCCCAATGAATCATGATGAGATAACAATGAATCTCAAGTGTGATGTGATGGGTCTTAGGACCTGGAAAGGGCTTAGTGCCTAGTTGAGATGATATCCGCGAATACTAGAATAAGGAATTGATATCCCATAGTGATGTGACATTGGTGATAGCCTTGAGAGGTTGTGTAACAGTGGTGATGGTGTTGTGAATGACAACGATACAAACATTATGTGGTAATAGTGTAAGAAGCTCACACCCTATATGTTTACATCTGTTGAAAGTGTGTTATGCCCTTATTTTATAGAGTTTGCTATGGCTTTATATGTTTTAACTTAATTGATGCAAAAAGACACTTTATTTGGTCTAACTAATCAAGAAGAATCTAATCATGTAGCTTGCCTGTTACGACCCGTGTCGAGCTTATCCCGTAAGTACGCTGTTAAGCATGTGATTAGCTGATGTGCTAAGTTATAAGCCTGTTTTTGTTAATAATGTTTAAAATGGTTATGATATGTGCTTAGCGTGTTTTCTTGCTTCTAAAGCGTGTAAGATCTTACGCTCGAAGCGTTGCCAGAGAAATCGTTCGAATCCGACTTTCGAGTCAAAAGTTGCATGTTTTTGGGCTTATAGGGACCCGTTTGTAGTTTTTGAACTTTGCGATTAGGCCCCTAAGTTTTCTCCCTTATCCTACCTCTCTTCCTTTCTCGTTTCATTTCACAGAAATGAGAGAACGCTCCTGTGTTCTCTTCCTTGCGTGAGAAAGAGAGAAAGAGAGAGAGAGAGAGATCGGGAGCTGAAGAAGGGAGAGGCGTCGGAGCTCCGTTTTGCTCCGATCAGCTGCTGCAGCTCATCTCCTTCACTCTGTTGATCGTCATCCTCGTCGATTTGATTCGGTTTTGCAGCTGGAGCTGCATTTGCAAGAAAATGGCTTGGAGATTGGGGTGCACGGTGCAGCCCTAGCTCATTTTCTTCTTCCCTTCAGGTACGGTTTAGTCATATGCATCGTTTGCGAATGTTTGGTGGTGTTTGTTCGAGGTTTGCCCGTCGATTCGAGAAAAATCGACTTTTGCAGGCCGTTTTTGGTGTTCTGCCTGTACGCGGTTCGACCGAGTTCCAATTCGGTCGGCCGAGTTCTTATTTAGGGCTTTTATACAGCGTTTTCGGATCGGCCGAGTTTTGGTCTTGGATTGGCCGAGTTTCCTAATTAAGATATACGAACAGCGTTTTGGTCGGCCGAGTTTGGTCCTGATCGGCCGAGTTTCTTTGTAGGTTTTTCAAGCGGTGAGTTGGTCGGCCGAGGTTGGTCAGCCGAGTTTGGTCCTGATCGGCCGAGTTCCATAGTGATCGGCCGAGTTTCAAGTGGTGAGTTGCAGTTCATTTAGAAATCATTATTTAACTCATTTTAAATGCTTATTTGCTTCAGTATCAATTGATATGACCTTTAAACAGTGTAGCATGTACATTTTAGTGTGATAAGTTCATTGGAACTTGAAATGTGTGATGTAAATGGTGAAAAGAGGAAATCCTATGTCTTACAGTTGTTATGTGATATTCCTGTTTAAATGTTTATTTGTTTAATCAAGTATAGACCTAGATGCCCTAACACCGTAGAACCCCTTAGACGGGTCTGCAACTTTGGGGTGAAACTCGTGTTGCAACATCATCCGTGCTTGTGTCGCGGACAAACGAGGAAAGAGAAAGGCAGTGTCTAACAACAATCGTGCTTGTGTCACGATGGCACTGCGATAACAACAGAAAACACGGTTATCTAACACCATTCGTGCTTGTGTCGCGAAGGTAACCCTGTGACTCTCCGCCGGTGTACTCAGGTTTTAGGAGGAGTCGAGAGCACACGTGGTTGTGCAGCACACGTGGTTGTGCGATGAGGCTGAGGAGCCTGTGTCCTGTGCAGACCAGGACGAGTAGTCAGACTTAGCACTTCCCGGGTGTGTCGCTAAGTCTTGTACGGTGGGATCGTAGCATGAATTTGTTACGGATCTTTATATGCAGAGTACACTACATATATTTAGGGCATAATAATAAAATGGATAAATAATCAAATAGGTTCACAGTAAATTTACATAACTGTTTGTTTACCTGAAATACCTGTTAATGCTTAGAAGTGTGGTTATTGTCTGTATAGTTGCTATGTCAATAGAACTGCTCTGCTTGAACTGTATACCTGTTTGTTTCCAGTTAATAAACCTGACGAGTTGTTTAATGATAGCTAAGTGAAATGTTATTCACTGAGCGAGTAGACTCATCCCTCTACTCAAACATTTTCAGGTCAGCACCAGCATCAGGAGTCAGAAGCATCGTATCATCCTAACGCTTCGTTGATAGAAGGTTTGTAGTTAGTCTAGTTAGAGGTCTCTTAGTCCATTCCCCTCGATCTTCGGGACAAGGTGTGAGCGAGAGAGAGAACGTGTACAAAGATGTAAATTAACTGTTATGCTTTACTTTATATCGAACAATGTAATATACTGCAGACTCTGTTTATATTTCTTGTCAGTTAATAGAAATGCTTCCGCAGCTTGTTTAGTTTCATTTACAGCATAAATCAGAATTTTCCTATTAATGTCGTTAATTGTTTTAAAATGTAATGACATGGTTGATTGTGTGTAAATCTCACCTGTCGTGCCTTAATCTCGTGGTTTGCGGTTAATGTGAGATTGGGGCGTGACAACTCTTGGTATCAGAGCTTAGGTTGAGTACATAGTTACTCAGAGTCCAGGTCTGGGGACGATAAGAGACCAATAGGATTAAGGTTTAGGTGTCTTTCTTCTATCTGTAGTTTTCTAACAGGAAATATTCTATTATATCATTGCAGATGGCAGGAAGAGGCTTTGATCGTGATGATCAGGCTGAGAGCCATGTTGGCCCCGATCCTTTGTACTTGGGTCCAGGTGGTGGTGACCACGTGGATGAAGCATCCCGGATGTACAGGATGTTTCTGGAAACCAAAGAGAGGTACAAGGCTGATAGGTGAGCTTCTACTTCTACCAGCAGCAAGGATCTGATGCGATCTTATGAGCTTGTGAAAAAGCTTGGTGGCACAGAGTTTAGTGGCACTACAAATCCAGCAGAGGCTGATGAATGGTTTAGATAGATAGAGAAGGTCTTTCGCCTGATGGAGCTTCCAGAAGAGAAGAAGATTAATCATGCAGTCTACCTTTTGACAGGCGATGCAGAGTTGTGGTGGCGTGGTGTGGAGGAAAAGAGGAGAGGTACAGAGCTTTCTTGGCAGGATTTCTCTGAGGAGTTTCATATCAAATTCTATCCACCCACTTTCCTTAATGAGAAAATCAGGCAGTTGCAGAATATCAAGCAGGGGAACATGACAGTTACAGAGTATGAAGCGCTTTTCACACGGTTGGCGAACTTCTGTCCACAGCTTGTTCCCGATAACATAGAGAGATGTAGAAGGTTTCAGGAAGGACTAAGGCCAGAGATTCGGCATACAGTTTCTGCTACTAGTAGGAGGAACAGAGAGAACTTTGGTGAGTTTGTCGAGGCTGCTAGACAGGTTGAAGAATCTGTGAATGCTGACAAGGTGCCTGAGTCTAAGAAGAGATCTGCGGACTTTAGTAGAGGGCAATCCAGTAGTGGATACAGAGGTGGAGGTAGAGGTTTCTTTTCTAAACTTGGGCGTGGCTTGGGTTGTTTCAGCAGGCAGAGATCTGAAGATGTCACTACTTCTAGAGGCAGAGGAGGATACAACCCAGGAAGATGGGGCAGTGCCGATAGTGGACAATCTTCCGGGTCGTCAATGTCAGTGACAGGTCCCCAGAGACAAGAGTTACCGCCATGTGACAAATGTGGAAGGCCACATGCTGGACCGTGTTGGAGTTCTGGTTGTTATGCCTGTGGACAGATAGGACATGTCAAAAGGGAATGTCCTCAACTTCGACAAGCAGCATTGCAAGCTTTCCAGCCTCAATACCATGATGTTCCGAGTTCCTTTGTGGCTTCTGGTTCTAGAGGTGGTGGAGTGTCTAGTGGCAGGAGTGGTCAGAGAGGACAGCGTGGCAGAGGGAGAGCTTCAACACATTTCTTTTCTTTGACACCTCAGGAAGGTATAATTTCTTCACAAGTTGTTACAGGAGAGATGCTTTTGTTTAATAGTATACCAGTCTCAGTTTTGATAGATCCGGGTGCTACTCATTCTTTTATACGACGTTCTTTAGTTGGTGAACTTAATCTGTTAACTCAAGAGTTGGTAGATGAATTAGTGTTGAGGGTTCCACTAGGTGGACCAACAGTTTTATCCGAGTTCTGTCCCGGATGTTTGTTATCTTTTGGAGGTTTTACCTTTGCTGCTAATCTAATACCCCTGGATGTAAATACCTTTCAAGTCATCTTGGGTATGGATTGTCTTGAGACATATCGAGTGCAACTCGATTGCTGGAAAAAGGAAGCTACCTTTCAATTAGGAGAATTTTCTTGTGTCTTTACTGGAGACAGGAAAGTTCTGCCTACGTGCATAATATCAGCTGCTGTAGCTGATAAGATGTTACAGAAAGGATGTGAAGCGTTCCTTGCTCATGTGGTTGATACCAGAGCAGAGAAGATCACTGCCAGTGTTTATGATGTGCCTGTGGTTTGTGAGTTCTCTGATTTTTTTCCAGAGGAGTTACCAGGCTTACCTCCTGTCAGAGACATTGATTTTGAGATTCAGATATATCCAAGTAGTCATCCAGTAGCACTGCCAGCCTATAGAATGGCACCTACAGAGTTGAAGGAACTCAAGGTGCAGTTGCAGGAGTTGCTAAATAAGGGTTTCATTAGACCCAGTTCTTCACCATGGGGTGCTCCAGTCCTGTTTGTTAAGAAAAAGGATGGTACCATGCGTCTCTATATAGATTACAGGCAACTGAACAAGATCACTATAAAGAACAAGTATCCATTGCCGAGAATAGATGATCTGTTTGATCAGTTGCGTGGAGCGACGATCTTCTCTAAAATAGATTTGAGATCTGGGTATCATCAGCTTAGGATAAAGGCTTCTGATATTCCCAAAACAGCTTTCAGAACCAGGTATGGGCATTATGAGTTTTTGGTCATGTCATTTGGGCTGACCAATGCCCCAGCAGCCTTTATGGATATGATGAACCGAATTTTCAGACCGTTCCTAGATCAGTTTATTGTAGTCTTTATAGATGATATTCTAATCTATTCTAGAGATGATGAACAGCATGAGCAACACTTGAGAGTAGTGTTGCAGTTGTTGAGACAACACCAGTTGTTTGCTAAATTTAGCAAGTGCGAGTTTTGGTTGGCCGAGGTAGCATTTCTTGGACATGTTATCTCGAAAGATGGAGTTAGCGTGGATCCTAAGAAAGTTGATTCTGTACTTCAGTGGGAACATCCTAAGACTCCTACTGAGATCAGAAGTTTCTTGCGATTAGCAGGTTATTATAGAAGGTTCATAAAGAACTTCAGTAAGTTAGCATCACCTTTAACACGCTTGACGAGGAAGAATGCACTGTTTGTTTGGTCTGATAACTGCGACAAAAGTTTTCAGATTTTGAAGAAAAAGTTGACTTCAGCACCAGTGTTGGTTTTTCCTGAAGCAGAAAAAGGCTATACAGTGTTCTGTGATGCTTCCAGAAGAGGTTTGGGCTGTGTACTGATGCAAGAAGGTAAATTTGTTGCTTACGCATCTAGACAGCTTAAGAAGAATGAAGAGAATTACCCGGTCCATGATCTGGAATTAGCTACTATAGTTCATGGTCTTAAGACATGGCGTCACTACCTGTATGGTGAGACATGTCAAGTGTTTACAGACCATAAGAGCCTGAAATATATCTTCACTCAGAAAGACTTGAATTTGAGACAGCGCAGATGGATAGAGCTGATTAAAGACTATGATGTGACAATCGATTACCATCCTGGTAAGGTGAATGTTGTAGCTGATGCCTTGAGTAGGAAGTCAAGATCTTCAGCCAATGCATTTTCTATAGCATGTTTCAAGAGAGACTTGCTCGTAGATATGCGAAGGTTGAACTTGGACTTGGAGGTGACAGGACAGGGTGGGTTGATTGCTTAGATGCATGTCAGACCTACTTTTTATAATCAGATTAAGGAATTACAGCAGAGTGATGATGAGTTGTGGCAAATCATGCAGGAGATGTCTGAGGGTAAGAGGACAGAGTTCAGGTTTTCTGATGAAGGCATGTTGTATCTTCATGATAGGTTGTGTGTACCTGGAAATAGTGAGTTGAAAGAGCAGATTCTTGAGGAGGCGCATTCTTCTATGTATGCCATGCATCCAGGTAACACAAAGATGTACAGGAACCTCAAAGAGTTGTACTGGTGGTCTGGTATGAAGAAGGATGTGGCTGAATACGTAACTAGGTGCGGGCTGTGTCAGCAGGTTAAGGCTGAGCATCAGAAACCTGCTGGTACCTTGCAGTCGCTTCCTATACCTGAATGGAAATGGGAACACATCACGATGGACTTTGTAGTAGGATTACCCAGGACGCCTAAGGGTTCGGACTCGATATGGGTGATTGTGGATAGACTAACTAAGTCTGCTCACTTTCTTCCAGTCAAGTCAACCTTTGACGTTTCTAAGTTGGCTAAAGTTTATGTGGATGAGGTAATCAGGTTGCATGGAATTCCAGTGTCCATTATTTCTGACAGAGATCCAAAGTTTACATCTAGATTCTGGAATCAGTTACATCGTGCATTGGGCACAAGGCTGAAGTTCAGTACAGCGTTTCACCCACAAACAGATGGTCAATCTGAGAGGACCATTCAGACCCTTGAAGACATGCTGAGAGCATGCGTGCTACAGTTTAGAGGCAACTGGGAAGAACACTTAAGCCTAATGGAGTTTGCATATAATAACAGTTACCATTCTAGTCTTGGAATGGCTCCATATGAAGCTCTTTATGGCAGGAAGTGTAGATCACCAGTTTGTTGGTACGAGGTGGGTGAGAAGGAAATTCTTGGACCTGAGCTAGTTGATGTGACTACAGAAAAGATATCTGTGATCAGGGATCAGCTGAAAGCTGCTCAGGATAGACAGAAAAGTTATGCAGAGAGACGTCGTCGACCTCTTGAGTTCGAGGTGGGTGACGAGGTTTACTTGAAAGTTTCACCATGGAAGGGAGTTCTGAGGTTTGGCAAGAGGGGTAAGTTGACCCCTAGATATATGGGTCCATATCCTATTGTTGAGAGGATTGGACCGGTAGCTTACAGGTTGGATTTGCCGTCTGAGTTGGCAAATCTTCATGATGTCTTCCACGTGTCTATGCTGAAAAAGTGTCATCCCAGTACAGAAAAGATTGTAGATCCAGAACCGGCGCAGCTTAGAATAGATGTGTCCTATGTAGAAGGACCAGTACAGATAGTTGATCACCGGATCAAAAAGCCTAAGAACCGGGAGATACCTTTAGTGAAGGTTTTGTGGAGAAACCATAATCTTGAGGAAGCTATGTGGGAGCTAGAGTCTGAGATGCGTAGCAAGTTTCCTTTTCTCTTTTAGGAATTTCGAGACGAAATTCTTATAAGGGAGGGAGATTGTTATGACCCGCGTCGAGCTTATCCCGTAAGTACGCTGTTAAGCATGTGATTAGCTGATGTGCTAAGTTATAAGCCTGTTTTTGTTAATAATGTTTAAAATGGTTATGATATGTGCTTAGCGTGTTTTCTAGCTTCTAAAGCGTGTAAGATCTTACGCTCGAAGCGTTGCCAGAGAAATCGTTCGAATCCGACTTTTGAGTCAAAAGTTGCATGTTTTTGGGCTTATAGGGACCCGTTTGTAGTTTTTGAACTTTGCGATTAGGCCCCTAAGTTTTCTCCCTTATCCTACCTCTCTTCCTTTCTCGTTTCATTTCACAGAAACGAGAGAACGCTCCTGCATTCTCTTCCTTGCGTGAGAAAGAGAGAAAGAGAGAGAGAGAGAGCGGGAGCTGAAGAAGGGAGAGGCGTCGGAGCTCCGTTTTGCTCCGATCAGCTGCTGCAGCTCGTCTCCTTCACTCCGTTGATCGTCATCCTCGTCGATTTGATTCGGTTTTGCAGCTGGAGCTGCGTTTGCAAGAAAACGGCTTGGAGATTGGGGTGCATGGTGCAGCCCTAGCTCGTTTTCTTCTTCCCTTCAGGTACGGTTTAGTCATATGCATCGTTTGCGAATGTTTGGTGGTGTTTGTTCGAGGTTTGCCCGTCGATTCGAGAAAAATCGACTTTTGTAGGCCGTTTTTGGTGTTCTGCCTGTACGCGGTTCGGCCGAGTTCCAATTCGGTCGGCCGAGTTCTTATTTAGGGCTTTTATACAGCGTTTTCGGATCGGCCGAGTTTTGGTCTTGGATTGGCCGAGTTTCCTAATTAAGATATAAGAACAACGTTTTGGTCGGCCGAGTTTGGTCCTGATCGGCCGAGTTTCTTTGTAGGTTTTTCAAGCGGTGAGTTGGTCGGCCGAGGTTGGTCGGCCGAGTTTGGTCCTGATCGGCCGAGTTCCATAGTGATCGGCCGAGTTTCAAGTGGTGAGTGGCAGTTCATTTAGAAATCATTATTTAACTCATTTTAAATGCTTATTTGCTTCAGTATCAATTGATATGACCTTTAAACAGTGTAGCATGTACATTTTAGTGTGATAAGTTCATTGGAACTTGAAATGTGTGATGTAAATGGTGAAAAGAGGAAATCCTATGTCTTACAGTTGTTATGTGATATTCCTGTTTAAATGTTTATTTGTTTAATCAAGTATAGACCTAGATGCCCTAACACCGTAGAACCCCTAAGACGGGTCTGCAACTTTGGGGTGAAACTCGTGTTGCAACATCATCCGTGCTTGTATCGCGGACAAACGAGGAAAGAGAAAGGCAGTGTCTAACAACAATCGTGCTTGTGTCACGATGGCACTGCGATAACAACAGAAAACACGGTAATCTAACACCATTAGTGCTTGTGTCGCGAAGGTAACCCTGTGACTCTCCGCCGGTGTACTCAAGTTTCAGGAGGAGTCAAGAGCACATGTGGTTGTGCAGCACACGTGGTTGTGCGATGAGGCTGAGGAGCCTGTGTCCTGTGCAGACCAGGACGAGTAGTCAGACTTAGCACTTCCCGGGTGTGTCGCTAAGTCTTGTACGGTGGGATCGTAGCATGAATTTGTTACGGATCTTTATATGCAGAGTACACTGCATATATTTAGGGCATAATAATAAAATGGATAAATAATCAAATAGGTTCACAGTAAATTTACATAACTGTTTGTTTACCTGAAATACCTGTTAATGCTTAGAAGTGTGGTTATTGTCTGTATAGTTGCTATGTCAATAGAACTGCTCTGCTTGAACTGTATACCTGTTTGTTTCCAGTTAATAAACCTGACGAGTTGTTTAATGATAGCTAAGTGAAATGTTATTCACTGAGCGAGTAGACTCATCCCTCTACTCAAACATTTTCAGGTCAGCACCAGCATCAGGAGTCAGAAGGATCGTATCATCCTAACGCTTAGTTGATAGAAGGTTTGTAGTTAGTCTAGTTAGAGGTCTCTTAGTCCATTCCCCTCGATCTTCGGGACAAGGTGTGAGCGAGAGAGAGAATGTGTACAAAGATGTAAATTAACTGTTATGCTTTACTTTATATCGAACAATGTAATATGCTACAGACTCTATTTATATTTCTTGTCAGTTAATAGAAATGCTTCCGCAGCTTGTTTAGTTTCATTTACAGCATAAATCAGAATTTTCCTATTAATGTCGTTAATTGTTTTAAAATGTAATGACATGGTTGATTGTGTGTAAATCTCACCTGTCGTGCCTTAATCTCGTGGTTTGCGGTTAATGTGAGATTGGGGCGTGACATTGCCATGTTCCATAGATCCATTCTATGTCAGCATTTACTGAATGGTGAAATGAGTACCTCCTATGGGAAACTCGAAGTGCATATTGTTGAGTATGCGGGGACAACTTGTTACCCTAATATCAAGAAATCTAGGGTGACTTTGGCCATGCGTGAGCCTCAAATCATGCCTCAAGATTTTTGATATAAGGGATATGTGATACATGATTGGCTGTGAGCCATACCCTAGAGGAGCGTGGTTGTGGGTCATAGCTCAGTTTCACTAGCATCATGACATGTACAAAGGCAGGCTAAGATTTTCACAGCTTGACTATATGTCTCTGGTTGTAGTTGTCAGATATGCCTATGTGGTGTACTTGTGTACTGGCCATGAGGATTGGTGAGGTCGTGCATTTTGACTCTTCCACTAGAGCTTATATGGCACTAATTTTAACTTTGTAGTGGTGAGTTGGATTTCCGTGGTATGACTCAAATCCTCATGACATAATAAAAAAAAATCAGTCGTGTAGTATACATGTATATGATCAAATATGAGAACATCGTATGAGGCCTTTCTTTTCTTTTATACTACTTAGTTTGTAATAGTTATGCACGTTCTTCGTATTCCTTTTCAAGCATAAAGATAATATATTGTGTAGTGTAGATGTCTAAACTACTTAAACAAGTGATAATTGCTCTACTTGATAGAATTTGTTGAATACATTCATCTTGTAATAATATTCCTTTCTGCTTTTCTATCTTGGACCCTATTTTTGTTGGCCAATCCCTTAGTAGAATACATCCTCGCCAATCAGAAAGTTCATCAACGTAGGCTAATCGACCACCAGTAATACCCCCCCCCCCCGCGGGGGTGGGTTTGTTCCATGATGTCACAACCATGACCAAGAAGGATGTCATGATTGTTGCCATTAAGACAATGTCATGACCATGGCCAAGATGTCATATCGTCTGACACTCAATATGGTCAGGCCCAGCTCGACACGGTTGGGCCAAGGCCAACGTGTCACGACCGACACACCGTCTCAACTGTGGTACACTCGTGCCACCACGGCACACGACCGTGGCTGTGGGGTTTGTCTCGACCGTGAGATCCCCCTTGACCATGGGATCTGCCTCGTCTACATCGACTGTGACCCCCGACATGACTGTGTCCAGCTTGGCATGGTCGGACCGAGACTAGGGCCACTACCAGGATAGGTGACGCGACCACTCATTACATACACTCTGCCTTCACCTATAAATACCCACCACTCACGACCTCGAGAGGGGTTCTGTGATTTGGAGGTCCCGTTCTACGGTTCTGAGATTTAGAGGTCCACAGTTCAGAGATTTTTTGAGTTCCACATTGTGGTTCCATAAAGTCTTGGTTCCCAAAGCCCCATGGGAGAGTTCTAATATCCAAATAGGTTGAAGTGCTCATCCCACATCTGTTCCTCTAAATTTCTTCCATATACCAACATTTTCCACCACCATTCACACATATCCTACCATTCCCAACTATCTTCCACCTCCATACACCCACCAAATTGTTGTTTGGTGTGGAATCAAAGAGAAACGAAGCCAAGGAGTCCAGAAGACCAAGGAGGACGACCCAAAGACAAGATCTAGCCTATACGGAGGCTAAGGAGAGAGAGACACCTCTCTTGTATGGGATAAATCTATTCTTCTCCTCCTTTATTCTATTGTTCTCCTTTGTTTCAGTACAAATGATGTTCTTCCATCATTGTTCGATGCCACCTATGCTTGTCCATGGCTAGTTGAGCTCCTTCTTGGCTATGTAGCCCGTTTTGGATATTGCCAAAATTTTTCAAAAGCAAAAACAACGGCCAGAAGTTCTTTTTCAGTTGTCGTGTAATTCAATTGTGCATCATTTAAAGTTTTGGATGCATAGAAAATCACAGCGGGATTATTGTCCACACGTTGTCCCAAAATAGCCCCAACTGCGAAATCTGACACATCACACATCAATTCAAATGGCTTGGTCTAGTCCGGTGTTTGCACAACTGGTGCCGAAATCAGTTTTTCTTTAAGCACGTTAAACACATGTAGACACTTTTTGTTAAAATCAAACACATCATCCTTTTCCAACAACTCAGATAATGGTTTTGCAATTTTAGAGAAATCTTTTATAAAGCGGCGATAAAAATCGACGTGACCTAGAAAACTCCGTACCCCTTTAACCGAATTCGGTGGGGGCAATTTGGAAATAACTTCAATCTTTACCGGGTCTACCTCTAACCCTTTGCTAGACACTTTATGTCCAAGCACGATCCCTTCGCTGACCATCATGTGGCATTTCTCCCAATTGAGGACCAAATGCGTGTCTTCACAGTGTTGCAAAACTTAGTCCAAGTTGTATAAACATTCGTCAAAGGACGCACCATAGACGGAGAAATCGTCCATAAAAACCTCCAAACAGCGTTCAACCATATCAGAGAAAATGGCAAGCATGCAACGCTGAAAGGTTGTCGGTGCGTTACACAACCCAAATGGCATACGGCGGTATGCAAATGTTCCGTAAGGACAAGTGAAGGTGGACTTCTCTTGGTCCTTAGGATCAATGGAAATCTGATTGTACCCCGAATAACCATCGAGAAAACAAAAATGAGATCGACCTGCTAATCACTCTAAAATATGATCAATGTATGGGAGAGGGAAATGATCCTTAAGCATAGCAGCATTCAATCTACAGTAGTCTATACATACACGCCACCCGGTTACCAAGCGGGTCGTGACCGATTCATTTAACAAATTTTGTGTAACAGTAATTCCCCCTTTTTTAGGGACTACCTGTGTAGGGCTCACCCACGTCGAGTCAGATATAGCATAGATGATACCCGCAGAAAGGAGCTTGATCACCTCCTTCTTGAAAACCTCCATCATTCTAGGATTTAGTCGTTGTTGTGGGTGAATTACCGGTTTGGCTCCCTCCTCAAGCTGGATCTTGTGCTGGCACAGTGTAGGGGAGATCCCCTTGATGTCCGCTACTGACCACCTGAATGCACCTCGGTGGTTCTTCAGCACGATCAGCAATTGATCTTCCTCCTCGACACTCAGATATGCCGAAATGATCACTGGCAGCTTCTCACCCTCAACTAAAAATGCATATTTCAAGTGCGGTGGCAATGGCTTCAATTCCAAATCTGGCGGGTTGATTAAGGATGACTGAAGCGGTTGTGGGAGTTCTCCAAGGTCTTCATAGTACCTAGCATAAAAGCATGGAAGCACCTAGAGCATCTTGACACACTCTTGTAGTGACTTGCTTCTCATCCAATCATGTGTTATATTAACCAGGCAGGCTTCAAGTGGTAATTCTGGATATGCATTGAAAACAGAACTTGCTATGGCCTCATCTTCAGTAGAAGGTGGGATGTCCTCCTCTTCATCATTAGGAAAACCCACAACCTTGCTAAGAGACACAACCTTGGTCTGCTCCATGATGTCTACAACCAGTGTCCCCTTCTCTACCTTAGTCATTACATGAGCCATATCTAAAAATGGCTTCCCTAGACAAAGAGAGATATTCTGATCAAAGTGCTTCACCATGCGACATTGTTCCTTAGTTTTGGATTGTGTTGTGCTGGAAGGCATGACCATCTCAAATCGATCGTCAGCAATACCCAAGGCCAAACAACCTCTCCCCATCTCGAGTATCATGTCAGTTGTAGCTTGGAAGGGTCATCCAAGGAGTAACTGATTACCCTGTTCATCTTGCATTTCCATTACAACAATGTCTGCTGGAAATACAAACTGATATACTTTCACCAACACATCTTCACAAATACCATACGGCTTCACCACTGAATTGTCCTCCAACTGTATTGTCATATTTCTCGGCCTTGATTCTTTCAATCCCAATTTCTTGAACGTAGAGAGAGGCATCAGGTTTATGCTTGCCCCTGAATCGCATAGTGCTTTGCCGAATTTCACTTTCCCAATATAGCATGAAATATTGAAGCAGCCCGGATCCTGCCTCTTTGGTGGCAATGTACCCATGATGAAGGCACTCACATGTTCCTTGAGAATCACAACCTCAGTATCAGGGATTTTCCTTTTCCTTGTGATGATGTCTTTCAAGAACTTCCCGTAGGAGGGTATCTGCTTGATTGCTTCTAATAATGGAATGTTGATAGAGAGATTTCTAAAACTATCCAGAAACTTCTTGAACTGGGCGTACACTTTCTTTGCTTTCACACTATTTGGATATGGGACCGGGACAGCCTGTGCCCTTTGATGCGGCGGCACATATGGTGTCCTTTTCTGTGTCTCCTCCTCAACAACAACGGGTTCTACTGTGACATCCTCTACTATATCTTCAACCTGCTCTGTGGTTGGAATCGGAACCTCTTCTACGGCCTCACCTATGATCTCTGATTGGGGTTTGCTTGGTTCATCGGCCCTGGGGTTTAAAATCTTCTTGCCACTCCTTAGCAAGATTGCCTTAGCCTGTTGATTTCCCCCTAGAATGTTTGTATTACCCGGGAAGCCTTGCTGTTTTGGCTTCTTCAGATTTTCAATCTCAGCTGCCATTTGTGCCAAAGATGTCTCTATCGTCCTCATTTGTGCCCCATGGCTTTGTAAAGTCTGCCCGAATTGGTTCATGAATTCCCCTTGTTGCTTGATCTGCTGGCCAAAAGTGTTCATCAATTCTTGATTTTTCTTGATCACTTGATTGAGAAAATCCATGCTCTTATCCTCTTGTGTCGGTTGGGGTTTCGCATCGTGGTCCTGCAAGAAATTATTTGGATCCTTCCAGGAAAATTTCTTGTCCTTCCTCCATGAGTAATCATTGTTTCTGTACCCCTGCTGCTGGCGCATGAATTTCACTTGAGCCTCATCATCTGATCCTACATCTTATTTTGCAAGCAGTTTCTTTGTGAGAAGGTCCATCTTATCATTTAGTTCTTTGATGGCCTTCGACTCCCCCACAACGCGAACATGCTCTACGGCGTCTCTGTCGCCCCATGATTGCTTTTTGGCCATGTTTTTCAGAATTTCCCAACACCTCATGTCTGTGTTGTTTAAAAAAAACCTTGAACCTGCAGAGTCTAGGTTACTTCTATCATGCTCGGAAAGAGCAAAATAAAAGATTTTGACCTATGTCTCCTTGTCAAGCCCATGATGCAGGCACCTCCTTAACATGATCTAAAACTGTTCCCAGGTCTCGGAATAGGTCTCCCCTGCCTTCTGGCTGAAATTATGGATTTTTCTGATCATATCATTTGTCTTCTCGGGTGGGAAAAACCTTTCAAAGAACACTTCCACCATGTGGTTCTATGATTCCACATATTCATCATTAAGATTGTACAACCATTCTCGTGCATTTCTTGCCAGAGAGCTCGGAAACAGCTTCAGGAAAAGTGTCTCCTGCAGGAACCTGTCTATTTTTATCATATCGTAGTTCTCCACGAACTGGCTAATGTGAGTTACTGGGTCTTCATTTTTTAGCCCATGAAATGCATTTGACTTGACCAAGTTCATTAATGCAGGATCAATCTTATAGGTCGGAATGTTGATTCCCTACTTCTTGATTGGCCCCTTTCAAGCGGATGAGGAAGAAGCTTTGATCTTCTCCCATATCGTCTGCTCTTCTGCCATGGCTTCTGGTTCTAAGTCGGAATCTATATCTTCAGGTTGGTCGTGATTGTAATCCTCCTCGTCGTCAGGTCCCGGCAGTGGAACCTCTGGTGCCTATTGCGTGTAGTCAGTACTATGCGGCTGCACCATGCACAGTACCTACAAAATGATAATTTTAGTTTAGTACTGTGCTAGATGATTACAAAATGTGAAAGAAAACTATGAATTTTAAAATGATTTAAGAATAATAAAAATTAAAAAGTGGCCTAGAATGGCCGTTTGCAGCACTCGTAGTGCCGACAATTGTTGTGTCCCCAGCAACGACGCCAAAAACTTGACACAATTTTACCGTGCGTATAACGCAAGTGCACGCGTCAATGTAGTATAGGCCCTTGTGAGGCCCGAGTCGAACTCAGGGACACTGAACTATCGGTAGACTACTACTAACTGTTTGCGATCAGCTAAACCGATTAAAAGAGTTTGAGAGTTGTTGTAAAAATAAAAGAAAATAAAATAAAACAAAGCAACCGATTAAATGTTTAGTTTAATCAATTCAGGTGGAGATCTTTAGGATTGCGGTTTCACCGCAGGTTTTTATTGTATGAATTTCTATATAATAATTCATGTTCATCTCTCAATCAGGGTAGTGGCCTGTAGTCAGAATTGCCCACTGTCGTGGTACAATTCACTACCTATGTCTAGGTCGGTTCCACCGTCGTAGTAACCTATACCCTAAACTAGGTGCATTAGAATCGGCCTCTGGGTTTCCACCATTAACCTTGCCTCACCTTATTCAAGGGATTTGTTAATTAATGTGAATTTCGTCTCTTTTCAACCGTTCATTCTTCTTTCAAAGTAATTAAAGGTATTATATTATCATTATGGTGATCAAGCATAACAATATAATTGAGAAAATGAAATTATACCACAAATTTAAGAGATAAAATATGAATTACGATGATAAAAATGTCATACAATGCTTCCCCGGGTTACTCCCGGTCCTAAAGATAAAGGGGATTAGCCCCGCATGTTCATCTCAGAGCAAAACATGGTTGAAAAAAGGAGAAACATGGAGAAAAACGTGAACAAGTAATGAAACCCCTGAACGGAAAAGATCCAAGCATTCCTCGGTGTGGAATGCATGATCTACAGCCTTTCGACGGTGGAAAATGTCTTCTTCGGCTTCCGAAACGATCGGGGCGTGCTTCTGGGCTCTGTTCTTCTCTCCACACCTTCTCGGGACGTGTGCAGCGGCTAATGACGTGATACCCTGCTCTAGGCTACCGTCATTAGGTATAATCATCGAGTTAGGTTGCAAAAATATCATAGACGTCGGATTTAGATCAATCTGAAACAGACTTGCATCTTTCGATGTCGATACCATCGATGCGAGTCGATGGTATCAACCCTGCGTGATATCGACAAGTCTTCATTTCTTTTCTTCAGTGTGCCTGATGCTGACTCGATACCATCGATGCAGGTCGATGGTATCGACACCCTTAGGCGTCGGTTTTATCCCTTTTCCATCGTTGAATCTTATGGGGTCGATAGTATCGACTTTAGGATCGATAGTATCGAATAGCTACTTGCCAGCAACCTGATGGAAGGTCACTACCATCGACTTCCCTATCGATGGTATCGACTATGTGCTGCTCCTTGCGGCTGGCAACCTATGGCTGTGTCGATAGTATCGATAGCTGTCGATGGTATCGACAGCTGTCGATGGTATCGACAGCTGTCGATGGTATCGACAGTTGCAGATATGTGTTTTTCCTGAAATTGCTACACAAAACCACATAAGCCGAAATAAAACATATTATTGTAATCATTTATGCTCAAAACAATAAAATAAGGGAGAATTGATGCTTAGAAGGGTCATAGACTAAAGTAAGTGAATTATGCAATATTAACCACCAAAATGACCAATAAACACATAAAACGCGAGTGAAACAAGTCTATAAATGCGACTCAAAATCATCGCATCAAATGACATCTTTGTATGGTCTTTATAACATATATGTGTTACATATGTCACCTTGTCCTTTAGTGTATCAGCTAGGACATGAAGGTGTGTCGTCCAATCAGGGTGTATCGGCCATGGCAGTTGCCCAGATGCACGATACACTTCCTAGAGTGTATCACCAGGCCATGCATGAGCTGCTAGGGTGCCAATGTAAAGACCAAGTCTCTACTATTAAACATGATAAACAAGTACATCTAATGTGTGGCAGCGGAAGAAATAAAACTTGACTTTATTCAAAATGTATAAAGAGTACATTACAAAATTTCCATAAAGGAAGTGCAACTTTATACAAAACATATGATCTAGGTAGAGGAAGACTTAGACTAAGCCAGTATTGTCTCCAAACAAAACAACTTAATATATAAAGGTAATTATGATCATGCAAGCTATATGTTCCTTTTCTTCTTGTCCTATCCTTAGCCTTCGGTTCACCAAGCTTCCATGTGCACTCTGATCCTAGCCTGGATGGTTGGGGTCATCCAGAAAGAGAAAGATAAAAGTATGTGTCAATCAAAAGGAATTTGACAAGTAGTAGTCAACAACATTTCATAATAAGAGATTCTCTATGCTACAAGATTTTAAGAGAATGAGACAAATATTCAAATATGAAATAGAGAACTGCCATAACCAATTACCACAAAAATAACCACATAGCATGAATATATTAAGACACAAAGTCATCTCAATGTAGGGTGAGGCACCTACCGGACCTCACCAAGTGGAAGGGGGACTAAAACCCCAGTGCCTATATAAAGTGGCAGGGGGACTAAAACCCCAGTGCCTAATATAAAATGGCAGGGGGACTAAAACCCCAGTGCCCGGCAGGAGGACTAAAACCTCAGTGCCCTATGGGTGGTTTGTACTCATGTACACTAAATTATCATTTGGCCTAAAATACATCATGCTTAATAGTCACTTGGCAATAGTGAGAAGTATAACAACATTGCAACATAGCATTAGGAATAAAACCCAAGAAACAATCTCAATAAATGGATGAGTCAAACATTGGCCATAGAAAGATTCAAGAGTTACAATTAAATGATCCACATAAGAAATAAAAGCATCTCATAAGTAAGGAGCCAAATATAGGCAATCACAAGATCCATATAATTAAATTAGATGAGCCATAATGGCAACAAAAGCATCAAATAAGTAAAGAGACAAATAAAGTCATGTAGATGGATAACAAGGCTAAAACATAATGAAGGTAGGGATGGATAAAAGCCCAAAATAAGGATAGGTGTGATTTGCACATTATACATTACACATAGATCATTCATTGATAAATAATAGGATTCACATACATAGGGGTCACATACATAAATAGGTGTCACATACCTTAGTTTCAATTCATTACCATCACATTCACCAATGTGATTGTATCCAATTCCATATTTCCCTAGTTGCAACCATTACACATGTATTAGTATTTATAAGGCTTAAAACATAGGAAAAACCCTAATTTTACAAAACCACGATTTAAGGTTCAAAAACTAGTCTAATAGATAAGTCATATTCTCCTGAATAATAAAACATATTTTATTTCTCAATTTGGAGTTAAAATGAATTAATTGTGTATTTTAGAACATTTTATACACTTAAAAAGGAGTTCAAGGAAAACTTCGAAAAAGGAATCCAAATCATGACTCAAAAACTTCAAAATCAAATTCTACATTAAAATTCCTTTCCATTGACAATTTATTTGCATTATTCTAGAGCAAGGACCAATTTACTATGAATTAAATAAATCTGGCCAATCAGGAATTAGAATAAGGGCACATGAGAGCCACATGAGAGGCAAATGACTATTTTGACCTTGATCGTTTGATTAGATCCATTGGAAACGTAGGGACACTTCAGTCATTTGTGTGTGCCAAATTCACAGGCAAGAAAACTGAATCTAAATCGAAAAGACAAGACTGTCCATGCAAAGTGAATCGATTAATCAAGGGCACAGGGGCTCCATGGTCATTGTTTGACCAGGAATGTTCCCCTAGCCATGGCGACGGAGCCACAACCTGGAGCTCGGGCTCCATGGATCCAGTTTGCCACACAGAGTACAAGAATGAACTGAACCTGGAAGCAAACTCCCCAAATCCATACAAACACAGAGATCAACTACTCACGTACTCGTGTGCTCAAGAGAAAAAGAAGTCGCTCCAGACTTGGCCGGAACAGGGGAAGAGGAAAGTGAACGAGAAACCCAATGAAAACGAAGAAGAAGCTACCTTCTGAGGCCGTCAATGCACTTGAGAAGTCGAGACGAGCCTAATCCACGTCTTTCTGTGGTGGAGGAGCACCAAAGCAGGGGAAAGCATAGCGCCGACGGAGGTCAAAATCGTGGCCTTAGGACATGGCATCCGGGGGCATCGTGAGGCAAGGAGGTACAGCGAAGTTGAAGAAAAGGGTCCGTAGATGCTTACGAGTGCATCAATTTGGCCGAATACAGAGGAGGGCCAACTGGTAGTCGTGGAGCTTGCCGGAGTGAAAATGGAGGAGGTCAGGGCGTTGCGGGGTATCTAGGAACTAATTGAAGGGATGGGGAGAAATTAGATGACTATATGAAGGTTTTCGCAGTCTTATATAGGCGTGGGGTGGACCCGAACCCTCTCTGCCATATCTCGGTGGAGATGAAGCGAAACCCTTGATTGGGAATTTCGTCCACACGGAGAGAGAGGCGACAACATGGGGCTCATTACAACCGGTGTGACGGGATGGAGGCAGGGGAAGAAGAATCGGGTGAAAAGGAGTTTTGTGGAGGGAGAACGGGATCGGGGAGTGGAGAAGGCATCACTGCTCAGTTACCCACGGATGGTGGGAGGAAGAAGACGGTGCGAGGACCATTGGATCGCATGGGGAAGGAACCCTGTCTGTTAGATCAAGGGACCACGATGGTTCGGGTCGCATGACAAGGAAAATAACTAAACAATAGAGTGACAAATGACATTAATGAAATCGATATAACTACCATGGCTATACTATATTAAAAGCTTATAAAATGGATTTGAAGGGTCAAACGAAGTCCAAAAGCCACCAAATTTGGACCATAGGTTCATATTAGCATTTCGAACGATGATATGTAATTAGATTCTCGTTTTATACAATATATGGCCCTTAATTACTATATTTCTCATTAAAGTGTATATTAATATATTAAAATGAATGAGTTATATGAAAAGTCTTCTTTTAATGGATTACATGAGTGAATTTCGAGATATTCATCCATTATTAACTTTAAAAGCAAAATATAACCATAATATTCTATTTATATATATTATTATCATTTTTGAGGAGAGAGAAGGAGATTAGGTTAATTACACTCATAATTAACTCAAATACACATTATTACTAATATATCTATCCAAAAAGCTCCAAATTAACATTATCTAATTATTATCTCTCATTAAACTCCATCTTGCATAATTAGTCTTTAATTATTACCTTAAGTGGGTTATTTGTGCAAACACCCCTTCATTTATATAAATGAGGGAAAAAAAGGTAATTTCAACCTTGAATTGTGCTCAAATTGCACAAGGAGTCCAAAAAGAATATAAAAGAAGGGAAATTTATGAAATTAGTCCAAAAGGACTTGAAAGAAATGAAAAGATAGAATATGGGTAAATTCCAGGAAAGACCCTAGATTCAGTATGTTACAGGCAACAAGTGGTGTTATGAGCTAGAGCAAGTGGCACCATGGTTTATGTGGTTATGACACCTCTCCCTTTCTACCTCTCTCTTCCTTGGTGTATATAACTCCCTTCCTCCTTAGCCAAGCAATCCTTTTTGGCCACCTTCCTTCCCCTACCTATATGTGACGAGCATGGGAGCTTTGGGAGCCAAGGAAGACTCCCATGGAGCATGAAGGGGCGAGCTCCTTGGCCATGGAAACTCCTTGCTCAAGATCCGACCTTGGTGAGTCATGCTTCTTTGCTAGTTTTTCCTTATGCTTTCTTCTTCACCTTCCTCTTCCCCTCTAGGCCATGGATAGGCCCTTGATAAGAGTAAGCAAGGACGTGGTCATCTTCCCTCCTTTCTTCTTCTTGAGCTATACATAACCATGGTACCTTCTTCTTCTTACTTTGTTTTCTTGAGGTGTTGATGTTGGAGCCGAAGGCAAGCTTTGAGCTTTGGATGGATGGCTCTCATGGAGGGGAACGTTTTCTTGGTTCTTGGATCATGGAGCTTTGTGCCTTTCATGGAGATCCTCTTAAGGCGAGTTACATAACTCTCAACCATCTCTATTATGTATACTCTCCATATGCACATATATTGATCTTGTTCCTTAATTTGGTATCCTTCTTTTATGATGTTCATGCATGTGGAGCTTGAGATCTGTTTTGATAGAGATGGCTACATTTTACTACTGTCCATATGTTGTTCTTGTACTTAATGCTTTGAATGGCTAGAGGTTGAAGATGACTTGCACGATATGAGTCTTTGGCCGATACAACTAGGTTGCCCGATATGGGTCTTTACCCGATACAGTACCTTGTTCTATAGCCTATGCTTTGGTCAATGGTTATGGCAACACCCCTTTCTCTCCTTTGGACTTGAAAGGTGAGCCTATGACCTAGACTTATGGATGATATGATGAGTTGGTAATAGTTGTACCTTGATGCCCGATATCCCCTATCCACCCTAGAGACAAGCTTTGGACGACACGACCTTGTCTTAGTGAGCTTGGCTGAGATGAGGGGATTGATGACATGCCATGATGTCTGATATGCTAACCCTAGATTCTAGTCGTTATGCTGCTTCATGGCTATGCACGACATGGTTCTTGGTGCCCTGGCCGATATAAATGGTCCATGGGTGATACAAAGATGATTGTGTAGTAGGGGCACCTTGGGCGACACCCCTTTGACCGATAGGGTTGCTGTGGTGGTTAGATGATAGCCATGCTGGTAGTGCACCTTAGTGAGTATCTTAGTGGTGATGTTCCTTTGATCGATATGCTTAGTTGGGCTTGGTTGTTACCCTTTGTGGAGTTTGGGGCTTGGGCGTTACACCTTGATGTGTGCTCTACATGACACACCATCTGATAGGTCTTGGCGATATGAAGTGGTATGTGGTGCCCGAGATGATGGTGGTTTAGAGAACCTTAGTAGTGATGGTTGATATGTTGTTTAAGTAGCCAGCACGTCCATGCCAAATATGGTATCTTGGATGACATGGGTGCCCTGGCTGATATGGATGGCCCTTGAATGACATGGAGATGTTTGCACAATAGAGGCACCTTGGGTGTTGTGCTTTGGCCGTTATGGTCAAGGTTGAGGGTTAGCCGATAGATGAACCTTAACTCAAACCCTGATCCTTGTGCACGATAGGCCCTTGGGCCGATAACATATGCTGATGCATGGTACACCTTGCCCAACACCATGTAACTGGTGGGTTCTAGTTGCATGATAGGTGAAGTGATGGGTTGACCGATATGGTGATGAGCTTTCTTAGGGTTGTGAAACCCTAGCTGATGCATCCTTTGGTGAGAGTATGACCATACCCGATATACCTTTTGGTGAGGGATGGCGTTGCCCGCCAGACCTTTGGTGAGGGTTGCGGGAGCCTTGGTGAGGGTTCTGATGATCCGAAATGCATATAGCTAATATATGTAGTCACATCTCTGTTGATAACAATGATACATGTGATATGGTTTAATCACCTTGAACCCTGCACCTATGATAATAATGAAATAAGATGATAGGTTGTGAACCCGGTATGTTGATATGATGTTACTACACATGATAATGTGGCACAGATATGCTCATAAGATAGGGGCCATGATGTGTGCTCATGTTTAATAATAAAAGTATGATGAGCCAAGATGAAGTGGATTGTGGACCTTTGTGCAGTGGTTATTTATGGGTAATGATAGATGAACCTTTGATACGGCTGGATGGTGGGTTATGGTGTATGATCCTGAAGATAATCCTTAGGGATGATGACTTGATAGCTGTGGTGTATTGATGAATACACTAGTCATGACATTAATCTACATATGTTCATAATGATGAAAGAATACACCAATGTATAAACCTTAATCGTGATGATATGATAATCAAAGATATGCTCATAAGATATGGGGCATGATTGGTGATGATAATGTAATTGCATTGCTTGCATTTTCAGCCTTGAATCTCATGTATGTATGAAGATGGATGATGTTCCAATTCTGTACACCTGAATTCCTGATAGCATAATGATCCCAACATATTCTATTCTTGGTAATCCAATTATCTCTTTTTATGCAAGCTAACTATGCATGTATATTGAATTCATAGCCAGGTAATAGCTATGGTGATTATATGATTATGTGCTTTATGTAGCACTTGACGAATGTGCAAAGACTGAATAATAATGATGATAACTCTGTTGAAAAGATAATATGTAACAACAAGTATAATGTGAAAGGTCTGAGGACCTGATAAAGGCTGAGTGCCTAGTTGAGGTGTTATCCTCTGATGTTGAGATAAGGGATTGCTATCCCATGGTGATGATGTAAGACTTGAGAGGCAGTGGCATTATGTGATGAGGGATTGAGATCCCATGGCAATGCGATGATCCTTGAGATGGATCTAGATGATTGGCAAGAGGCCAAGTGGTAACATGTAATGTTGGATCCTTGTGATGGATCAGGATGATGTTGAGGACAGTAAAAGCATGATATTGAGTTTCATGTTTTTTATTCTTGTTATAGTTTGTATGTCATACAACTTGGCTGAATCTTGCAATCCACTTAAAATATGTTAACTAAATTACAGATGAACCTTCATGTAGTTTGCTATGGCCATAGATCCATCATCGTTAGGAGCTGGTGATGGTGAAACGAGTTCTCCTACGGGTTAATCTGGAGTGCATATTGTTGAATATGCGAGGTTTCTCCTAGCCTAAAATAGAGAGGATTCAAGTGCAGTTGCAGTTGCAGACTCAAGATAGATAGAGAATGGTGAACAGGCCCATGGCTCAGTTTGATAGAGCATGAATGTGTTAATGGCTTAGGGAGAACGGTGAACTGGCCTGTGGCTCAGATATACTAGCTCCGAGACCTGTACCAAGGCAAGCTAGAGAAAGGGTAGCCTACGGGAGCTGACCCTGTGGCTGAGGCCACTTAAGCATGAGACTGCGGTCCTTCTTTGGTCCTCGTACACTGACTACGAGGTGGGAGGTTGTGGAGTCCAGCTCTTCCATTGACCTTATATGGCACCGGCTCTGGGTTTTGCAGCCGTCGGTTGGATTTGAGCGGTACGGCTCACTTCCTCAGGGTATAATAATTTGTAAGCAAGTCGTATAGTATCTTTTCTTAGGGAAAATAAGAAACATTGGTTGAGGCCTTGTTTGTATAGTTTCTCTAGTTATAAACTTCCAGTTTATCATATATTCCTTATATCATGTGATACGATCATATAGAGTTTATCTTGTCAATCATGTTCCATAAAGAATGCCCAGTTATATGCCTCCTAATGCTTTGGTAAGATCGTAATAAAGTTAGCTCTGCTCAGTATGCTACTCCTATGATCTGTTTATACCAGTTATCGGTACTCATAATAAAGTTGGTATAGGGTTATGTTTCTCGATGGGACTGTGTGTCTCACCATGCTGGTTAATAACCCTTTTTAGGTGGATGTGCCTCGGGAGATGAAGATCGTGTGACTATGGATGATATGTAGAGGTATCATACCTGGTGGGTTAGATAGTGTCTAGCAGTAGAGTCCTATCTGTCGTACCTGTGGACTCAGGTCTTTGGGAAAGCTTTTCGATGTTTCTTGTACAATAATCCATGTACGGTTTTCAGTATGTATCCTGATGTAAGGCATCATGGAAAACGTTTATTTCATGTAACGAGATGATGGGAAATTATGTTGTAGCACCTTGGAAATATTCTATGAAATGAAAAATGTTGGCTCGAATATTATATGTTTCACCTTGTGGTGCTTGTTGTAAATCGGTTTTAATTTCCTGTGATTTTCGGTAATTCCGCTGGTTTGCATGTAATCGTGTTTTGTTGTAGATGAGGTGTTACACTTTACATCCTAATATTGTCTATGGTGGTTATCATCACATCTTATAGAAGACAAGAACTATCTCCATGCATCACCTAGAACGAGCATACATGCTCTCATCAGACCCTCTAGTCTGGATCGTACTAACCATTGGTTAGCGGTGATAAACTGTACTAACATCGAGTTCTTCATGTATCTACTTCCACCTTATGGAAGTGTATCTTTAGGTTATACTCAATAACTTTTGAACTTACCTCATGGTGTAGTTGAACCATCTCCTTCTCATATGTAGTTCAACCAGATCTATCCCTTGACAGTACTCTTTCTTTCTCATGTCATCTAGTTAATGTGATCTACCATAACCCATATTGCATCTTGACCTTCCTTGGTCTAGGGAGACTTACCAAAACATCCATAGTGATGAACTCCCATTCCCTCTCAGGGACAATTTTATCCTCTATATCGATACAATGGGTTACTGGTGTTCTTCCTTCACCGCCTGGCTTGCATGGAAACATACCCCATGCAACTTCATCTTAAGCATCCAAAGTACTAATGTCACTTATTATATTGGTAGTACCATGGGATATGGTAATCTTCAATCATGATCTCCTATATGTCATGATTCCCCAAGATCGATTCCTCAGAAACCCTAAACCACTCTAATCGGGGTTTCATCACCTTTCTTTTCAGAGAAGTGCATCTTAGGTTCTACAACCATCCTTTCATTACCTCAAGGACTAGGTTGGCTAATCCAACAACCATTAACTTGATCAACTGATATTGTTACATCTGAGTGTTAGCCAAACTTATCTCTTTTCCAACTGAGGGTTAACCTAACAACCTCTTCTAGCCTCCATCTAAACTAGGCATTTGTATCTCATCCAGAGCATCCATTACCACTTCACATCCTTAGGTGTTAGGTAAAGTTTAAGACATACACCTCCACTTATTATATCATCTCAGCTCTAAGTCTATCTTCATCAAGAAAACTCTAAGCTTATTATCTTGGTTTTTCAAGCTCAACCTTGTATAACTCATAGCTCATGATAAAAACATCCTCATAAGATGACTACCTTATTCTCTTAGTGTTTGTAAACCATTCATGTATCGTTCACTCCATAAGGGAATTTTATCATCTTTGTCCTCATACCTCATAGCAACGTTCCAACTCACATCATCTTTTATCCTTGGTGTATGGCATGCGTATTGTCCTATCTCTCTCTCCCATAACAAAAGGAAATAAGCATTTGGTTGCAGTCCAAATACAGAGTTCTTCCTGTTCCAAGAGTAGAAATGGTACATCCCACCTTGTCAGTACAACTTTAAATCTAAGTTGAAACGTTCCACCTATGTCTCTACATCACAATCATCTAGATATCAAAGTTACTTCCATGGAAAACTAGTCTCGAACCTACTCGGTTTACACACATCCCTTGGTCATATCCTCTAGGTCTATAGGGTACCGACACTTTTGGGGTCATCCCTCTTCCCTCATGCATCTAGAGAGTGCCCTACTCATCTGCCCTTTGGGTCCCATGAGTTCATGCAGGTGATCAATCTCCTAACCCATGGCCCTCAGACAATGATAGTTGTTACCTCTTGACCCTATGGTCACGTGCAACTAGGGAATTAGGCAACTCCCACTTCCATCAGTCTTATCCCTACCTGACCCTAGGATAGACTTTAGGATTCTATTATAGTACATGTCCAACTTAGAACCTTACCCAAGCCTTCATCATCTCTCTCTACATTCATGGGCTGACTTTCATCCTTTCATAGGGGTCATGGCAACCTGCCTACCTTGGTCAGGCCCCATACCAGTTACCTCCATGGTAACACATCCACATGCATTTATAGATGGTAATCTATGGGTCTACAAGTTCATTCTCATACCATGTACTTTTCACTTAGATTATCAAGATCCTATGAGACCTCTTTAGGTTACCTTAAACCAACAGAACTGGTATACACCCTACACAAGGGTCCCTCTCCCAGGATGGGAGGAAACTACACCTCTTGATAACAAAGGCCACAAAAACCCTTATGTCTAGGTTTTACATCCACATGAGCATGCTTAACCCTAGCAATCTACTAAGGTACAAGCATACCACCTATTAAACCATGTTAGGTCATACTTGTTCTCATTCTCAATATTGGACCAAGAACACACCTTCTCATGTCACCACCTTAGCTGTGAGGGATTCATCAAACATACCTTAAACTTAAGGGGTTTCCCTTTCTTCTAACCATGAGGAGTACCATGCTCGAATCTATAGAAACTCAAATCTCATCATGAGCATCAGGTATACCACTTCCCCTCTTAGGCCTAGGTTCACTTTCTGGGTGTCCAACTGCATGCTCAACCTCTTAAACATGTCCAAGGTATGTCATGCACTCTCATGATCCTTTTATTCGAGCAACACTCCAGAGTTGAGTCCTCCTCAAGGACAATAAACAAGGTACAAGGTCTCACAACCTATTACTAAACCTCTCCAGGTCTAAGGTACTCTTCTACCTATCTCAGAAGGTAAACACCCACATCGTAGGAACATAGGTACCAGAAGCCTCATCCTCTCTCTAGGGTTTGGTTCCTCTAATGGAAACATAGATATCATCAACCTCCAGGGATCAAGCATGAGGAAACCACTATCATCCACGTAGGTCGCATCATCCTCAACTCCCCACTTTTCCTCATATCTCAGATTCTAGGCTTCCAACCTTCTTGCTTGGGTCCTGCTCTCTATCTCTAGAGCTAACTCCACAACCAACCTTATACTAAAGGTCCTCTCTCCATGAAGATGGATCAAGCTCGCAAGCATACCTCTACGTGGTGAAGCCTATGTTCAAACTTATGTTTGCTCAAGGTTATCCCTAGCCTTTATGCTTATCTCATCAGCTTTCCAACATACTCCCTTGGCCAGGGTTTTAGCATGACTGACCTACTATGGGTGCCTACTATGCAATGCTCATATAAGGTCATGGGGTTTCCATAGGTTCTTCTCTAACCTCATCAAAGAAGGAGCTATCCTTTGTTATAACATGCATGACCCTTCCCAGGGTTGGGTCGCCAAAGGTACTAGGTCATCCAACCTCTCATGGCTCATATGGCATCGAAGGCATGTCCATCCAAACACCTGGTCTACCATGATATCTAACTCTGCATGCCATCTCTCCTTCTAACCCCCCACAGTGGTAACCACATTCCAATCAGGCTGATTTGAGATAGAATAATCCAATCAATCAAGAAATCTAAATAGGCAAGCAAGCACATCATGAGATCCTGAAATATGCATACAATTTCCTATTATTAATCATGCCATCAAGATCTATTATACCTAGCTCGCTTCCTAGGGTTTCTAGTCCAATTTTAGGGTTTCCATTGCAATTAGGGTTTCCCTTCTTCTTTTACTATTTTAAACCCTAATTTTATACAATTATTTATAAACCCTAATTATCTCATCTATTCTTCACAAAAGATATTAAGGTTATCCTATAACAACATTTAACCCTAATTTTAGAAAAAGCACAATTAACCATCAATTAAGTCCATTAAGCCTCTTTTACAATAAAGCTATCATTTTTATCCTTTTAATTCATGACAAGATCATTATGTTCATTTATCATCAATTCATAGTTCATTATGGTCTAATTCACATATGAACTCCATTTGCCATTAATTCTACCTTTATCCATTAGAAAACCCTAATTACTACATTAAGGGTATTTATCCACAATTAGGAACTTTTATACTCGAAATAGCTTAGAATTATCATATCTCAACTTTAGTCATGAATTTGAACAATTAAATCCATTAAGAGTCACATTTACTAATATTAGGGTTTCAAGGCCCATTAAAGCATATTTATGCACATGCATTTCTAAATTAAAATAATTACGTGCAAAGTTCTTCCTTTTTGTTCTTAATATAATTAACAAGTTAATATCAACTTTAATCATCCATTAAACCCTACTAAATATATTAATCATCTCAAAATAGGGTTTCTTAATCATTAAAGCATTAAAGTTGATAACTTACACTACGTTTCGAATTGCAAGAGTAATTAGCCTCTAAACCCATTTTCAATGAATTCCTATCATTTTTCTAAGCAAAATACATATATTATATGTACCAATCTGAGCTACCATTATTTAGTTATGAATTTTGCAAGGATTACCTTTTTGGACCAATCAGAGGATGCCACATCTCCTCTATTCATGCAAGGTTGTTGGTTTTTGGAAATATAACAAAATGACAATTTTTCCCTTGTTTAAGTAGTTGGTCCTTCAACCCGTGGAGGGGCATTTCTGTCCAATGCACCTTCCGGTTGTCTTCCTCCTTGTGTGACCTAGCTGTCGCCGCAACAAGGTTAAGATGCGGCCATGCCGCCCCTTCCCAGCCTTTGACAGCCACCAGGGTGACCCCCCTGCCTCTGACCTGTCCCTGCACCTATGAGATTGCTTCACGTTGCTGCCAAGGTGCTTGTTCCCAAGCAGGAGAAGCATGTGACCACTGCCGCAATTGCAGCAGGTCTTGCAGACTTTCGGTTGGAGCTGCGCAAAGCCAAGGGTGTTAGGCTGGTAGTCGATCAGTCCAGGGTGGTCGTGGAAGCTTCCCGCCTCCATTATTATGACTCCACAGCCCCTCGTCTGCTTCAAGGTTTCCCTACCTCCTCAGTTAGGGTTTGGACGAAGAAGAAGAAGAAGAGAGGGTGTTGCATAGGATTCCTCTTGAACTCGAACCAGAGGGTCTACCCCTTATATAGGGAAGGGTATCCACACCCTATCGTGTTCATCCATAAGGATACAAGGCTTTTTCCCAATAGGAATCCAATTCCTTCATTAGGAAGCAAGCTTCTCTCTCCTAATCATCACTTTAATATTCTTTATTCTTTAGATATTAGGATTTTGAAAATTACCTCTTTTATTATCTTTATACTTGCCTTTTAATCCATTTGCCACAAAATTATATTTTCTTTTAGTAGAAAATACCACCTTTTTAACAATACCACAAAATTCATTAATAATGTATCACATTATCCTCTTATTTTTCATTATTGGTATTTTCTCTTTCGTTCTTCTCCATTGTGGCTCCTTGGACCCCAAGAAACTCTAAGATTTCGAAATTCCTTTTTAAGGATACTTATTATCCTTCTAGATGCATCTATATTCATTATTTCACATTATCTTGTTTATTTCTTATTAAAATATCTCTTTTTGAGGATTTCTCTTTATCTTTCTTTTTATTTTCGTCATTGGCATTCCATTTAACATTAGGAATCCTTTGTATATGAAAATCCACCAAGGGTAACTCAATTATACCTCTTTCCACTTATTTTCCACATTTTAACATTGTTTTCAATTTCTTCTTAATAAAGAAATATTTAATTGATCTTTTCTTTTCTTATTGCATTCTATTTGCAACTTTGGACTCCTTGGAACCCAAGGAACCCAAGAGGCACAAAATCCACCTTTGGATTAAATTCTTTTGCCTTCTAGGGATTTCTACATTTTTCTTTTCTCCATTTCTTATTAATAATGAAATTCCTTTTGTCTTTTCCTTGTTATTGGGCCTAATAGCCAATAAAGCCCACAAAACAACCAACAAGGCTATTTTAAACGAAAATAATTTATTCAAAACAAATTATATCATTATTTGTGCCAATATCTTTAATATGAGAAATTACATTTCTCACCAAATGAACCCAAAAGTTCGGGTTGTAACAACATATCACTTATATCACAAATCTTGAGGCATGATTTGAGGCTCACGCATGGCCAAAGTCACCCTCAATTGCTTGATATTAGACTAAAACATTGTCTCCACATACTCAACAATATGCGCACTAAGTTTACCATAAGAGGTACTTGTTTCACCATTCAGCAAATGTTGACACAGAATGAATCTATGGCACAGGGCAAGCTACATGATTAAATTCCTCTTGATTAATTAGACCAAATAAAATATCTTTTGGCATCAATTAAGTTGATTGATGGCACAGGTACTTCCCTATATGTTTACATTTGTTGAAAGTGTGTTATGCCCTTATTTTATGGAGTTTTCTATGGCTTTGTACGTTGTAACTTGATTGATGCCAAAAGAAACTTTAATTGGTCTAATAGTCAAGTGGAATCTAATCATGTAGCTTGCCATGTGCCAAAGATCCATTCAATGTCTACATTTACTGAATGGTGAAATGAGTACCCTCCTATGGGAAACTTGGAGCGCATATTGTTGAGTACGCGGGGATAACTTGCAACCCTAATATCAAGCAATTGAGTGTGACTTTGTCCATGCATGAGCATTAGATCATGCCTCAAGATTTGTGATATAAGTTATATGTGATACAGGATTGGCTGTGGGCCACACCCTGGAGGAGTACGGCTGCGGGCCATAGCTCAGTTTCACTAGCGTCGTGACTTGTACAAAGGAGGGCTAGGATTTTCATAGCTTGACTATATATCATTGGTTGGAGTTGTCTGATATGTCTCTGCGGTGTACTCGGGTACTGACCATGAGGATTGGTGAGGTCATGGATTTCGACTCTTCCACTAGACCTTATATGGCACTAATTTTGACTTCACAGTGGTCAGTTGGATTCTGGTGGTATGACTCAAATACTCAGGGCATAATAAAATATGTAATTAGACATGTAGTATACATGTATAGGATCAAATATGAGAACATTAGATGAGACCTTGCTTTGCTTTTATACTTCTCAGTTTGTTATAGTTATGCATGTTATTTGTATTCCTTTTCAAGAAAAAAGATAATATATTGTGTAGTGTAGATGCCTAAACTACTTAAACAAGTGATTGTTTCTCTACTTAAGATAATTTGCTGAATCTACTCATATGATAATAATTTTCCTTTTTTCTTAGCTATATGTGATAATGATAGCTGGCAGAGAGTTATATCTCACACTGGTACTTCTATCTCACCCTATTGGTTAAATATCTTTTAGGTGGACGTGCATGCCATACTAAGGATCAAATAGTTGAGGATATAATATGAAGAGGAACTACACCTAGTGGATCATGGTATATGGATAACATCTAGTAATAGTGTCCTATGTGTCGTCCCTTTACACTCAGGTCCTTGGGGGTATTCCCGATGTGTTTTGTTGACCTAATGATCGATATGTGGTTTTTGGCTTGTGTGCCTTTACTGGTATGTAGTTACATGTGGAACCATTATCTTATGTAACAAATTGATTGGAAAACAAAGATGTAGAATTTTGAATACATGTTATGAAATGTAAGTATTGACTCTTGTGTAATAAATCTCAGCTCATGGTGCTTTCTGCAAATTAGTTTTAATTTTCTATGATTTTCGGTAATCCATTGATTAGTGGTTGATTTTGATTAACTTTTGAGTAATATCACTTTGTGTTGCAAAGGGTGTCACACATAGAAACGTCATTGCCTTAAATTTTTATCTTTGTCTCTTTATCCATAGTAGATTGTTTGAGATTCATATGAGTTTGACATCACATGTAGAGTCACACGAGCATGGCCATGCATTTATAGTCGCACTCAACAAGTAACCATGGATATCACTCCAAATAGGAGGGACAAATTCCATCTAGATCACTCATAGTAATCCAAAGTAATCCACATGTATCACAGTGTATCCAAGAACTACCGTATGTATATCCTTATACAAGGTCTTGTTGGATAGTGTTTATGAATACCAAATTACATCTGATCATTGTAGTGACTTCAAGTCTAAGGTCCACAATCACCATTGTCATGTAGAGATACCGACTTCCCTTTAAGGCTTCCATGTATCATACTCAAAGTTGGTTTGTCTACTAAAAATTGTTCTCTAACAACCACCTATATATATGAGTTGATATCCAATATCTTGACTAAAGAGAGATAGTCATCACTCAAGACACATATTGTGCATGACTATTTTCATATAACATCCATGATAATAACTTACTAGGGATATAACAAGAATATGTACACTTAAATATACATATAATGTCATATTCAGTTGCTCAACCCATGCCATATGTCATTGATTCTAGGAATTCTTAGACATTATGATATTTATTCAACATTAAATATTGAAAAAAATATAATAATCAAAACTACATTCACTAATATTCCAATGAATTACAATGTGTGACATTACAATCATCATATGGCTGGCTCTCAAAGGAATACTACCAACAGTCTCCCACTTGCACTAGAGCCAATCACTCATGAATCTAAGCCCATGTCATATAACATGACCATCATGCTTCGATTGTGACGTGCTTTAGTCAGAGGATCAACAAGATTGCTTTCTATTGGTGCTATGCAAATCTTCACATCTCCGCATTTTATGATATCTCGTAAGAGATGGTAGTATAGTAGTATATGCTTGGAATGTTGATATCATCTTGGTCCCTTAGCTAGTGCAATGGCTCCATTGTTGTATCAGTATAACTCCACTAGATTGTTAATGGCTAGAAGCATACATATTTCACCAACAAACTTCTTGATCCACACATATTCTTTGATGTTCTAGAGGTAGATATGTACTCGACCTCTATTATAGAATCAACTGTTGTCTATTGTTTGGAACTTTTCTATCTCACATCTTTTGCACTTAGGCAAAACACAAAACCTAATTGTGATTGACTATCATCCTTTTCATTTTTAAAGCATACATTGTTCTAATCCTTTAAAACCAACTCTTCATTTCCACAATAAATGATAAATTGATCATTCGTTATTCCCAAGTACTTAAGGATGCTTTTTATAGTAGTCTAGTGACCTTCAAAATGATCTCATTAATATCTACTTATCATGTTCAAAGCATACAAGGTATGGAGACATGTACACAATATTCATGCTTGCCCGCTCTCTAAAAGAGTTGGGACAATGAGCTCTAGAGAGACTTATTTCATGAGACATAGGTAAGTTACCTTTCTTAGACTCTTCCATGATGAACCCTTTAAACACCTTGTCAATGTAAGTACTATGACATAAACCAAGGAGACTTCTAGATCTATCTTTATAGAACTTGATTCCTAGTATATATGAGTCTTACCCTAAGCTTTAATGGATAAGGTATTTTCCAACCATGTCTTAACCAACTAGGATTACGAATGTCATTCCTCATCAATAGTATGCCATCAACATACAATACATTTTAGTAAACACAATAATGCTACCATTAACATTTTAGTAAACACAATAATGCTACAATAAGCTTAATTACAAGTCATACAATCATTACAAGTGATTTACAACATGATTCTAATGGATATACATCATATTACAAAAACATGCACTTGTATGACTTTGACTTGTCTTTTCTCCAATTTGAGATGCGCAAGTTAGGGCAATTGGAGTGTGTCTATACCTAATCTGAAATCACTCAAGTAGAGACATTAGACACCAATATGTGGAATGGTTAGTCATCATCGAAACACAGGTTTAGTCAATTTAGACGTGAGTCAACATTGACCTAATTGACCTTGAGTCAACAAGAAGTTGTTAACATAAACCTGGATACCATTGCTCGTCATTCTAGAGAACTTTATCAACACTGTGACCTAAGGTATATGAACATAGTATTAAGATTGTCACCAATGTTTTGAATACTCTATCCAAGAGTGATTACATGATTCCAAGATGTCATGCACTGCAACAACAAACACTTAATCCCATTTCTCCCATTTTAAAGGATTTTGCATTTAGTTCTAAAGTTGACCAAAATGGTCAATGTGATATCGACTTCTTGCATAACCATTTACCATCCACTATCATTGCAAAAATACACTCTCTACATCTTCCTATCTCTAATGGTGACGCATATCAATTGTCTTGAAATCATACAACTAAGGGAAGTTCACTACATTGTTTTCCTATGCTATACTATGTTAGGGAAAAGGTAGTGTGAAGATTGGACGATGGTCATAAAAATAGAACCAAAATGTGACCCAAGAGTTATAACATTTTGTTGGATCATTGCTCATAAAGCCCTAATGAAAAACACTAGGCTCTATACTCTTCATATTACTTTTTATCTTGTAATTTCAATTTTCTATATCTATAAAAAAACAACTATGCACACTTTGTGGGATTGCAATTTAGCATCCTAAGTCTGGTATGATATACACATAACCAATGCATTTCCTTAGTTCTTTGCTTTGGATGTCGTTGACTGGTTTGTGCTACAAAATTAGGCCTTGCAATTTTTTCATAGTAGGCTACAATCAAATATGGTTTAACATTAATAATATGATATTAAAAAATGGACATGCTTCTTGCCTCCAATTGGTAACATATATCTATATTCAACATGAAAGCATTATTAGTTCCACAGAAAGGTACTATTGAACCAAACATTTCTTTTTCAAATGATGCATCCATATGGATTCCACCTCCTCCACATAGAATTAAACCAAATGTCAACATTGTTGTAGAACAAGCCAAGGCTTCAATCATAGTGATTGCAAACGATCATAATTCCAGATTGATAAATATCTAGGCAAAATTGATTCATATATCATATGTTTATTTGTAGAAGATATTATATTCTTCCTTGTATTTCTTGCCTTTTGGATGCATGGTTGGTGCAAATAATTATCAAATATGACTCCCTATAATTAATACTAACTGCAACGACCTCACTTTTCAGAATCCCCCAATTAAAATAGAGCCAAAAAGTTGAGAGACATTACCTAAAATTCCCAAGGGTCTAGATTTAATGAAATAACAAATAATAGTAAATAATTTACATTAACTTATTAATTTTTTACAAGTTGCTTCTCTAAAGAGTGAAATTAAATTTTATCAAAAGCACATTACATATGAGAAGAAATATCTATTTAATCCTCCTTACAAGTTAGCTTAAATGTTTTCGTGTAATTTCATCTATTCATTGTATCTTGATATCATCATATTTAGCATGTACCCAAAACGTCGTTAAACCAAAAGCATGAATCCATATATTTCTATACTGTATATGTGGGGTGCATACAAAAGTGAGAAACTACATAATGACATATGATCAAACTTTTACTTGCAAATAAGAGATAGAATTTTCTTCACATAATATTCCTTTATTTGATACTCATAGTGGCATTATATTGAACATTATGTAAATAAACATCCAATGGTTTAGTTATTCAATCCTCGATAAATCCTCAAAAATACCAACAAACTAATGTGGGTAGTCATACACATAACCACATACCTTTTGTAGAACCATGCAAGTTATCATGCAAAATATACTTCAAGAACGTTCAAGAAATCCAAAAAAGACAAATCCAAGCAATCAACATTAAATCTGCATTAAAGGTGTCACCATCACATTAATTTGATTAAATCCTACTCGATCCTATTCTAGGGTTTAGGGTTTAGACTAGGAATAAGGGTATTAACCCTATTCCCACCTCATATTGAACATTAAGTGAAATCCATAACTACTATATCTGGCATATCCTTTCATTATGATCATTTAGATTCAATTACATTTAAATGTTGCAAGTAATAACCTTTAACAAAAATTCATCAAGTTAAATCTTTTTGACAATTTTAAGCAACTACGTCAGATTATGTTGTTGGGTTTTATGGCCTTAGAGTAGGCAGCAGAAACAAAAAAATTGACTGGCCATTAACCCATAACAGGAGATCGCATCAACGGCTATGTAATGGGAAGGAATGGTTTAGCGAGATATACCTGGTCCTGGGGCTTTCCCAGAGACAATACCTCACATACATGTGTGGACTTCAACGCCATGTCTTGGACAATGTTTGTGCAGCTCCTGGTCTTCACCATGTACTCTGGCCTCCACCACGAACTGCGGCTGACATGTCCTCCTGAGCGGCAGACATCTCCCGCCTCTATAGATAGTCCACACGGACCACCAAGAACTCCTATCATTCTAGAAGAACTGGAAGGAAGGATACAACCCTCTTGTTGGTTTACTAGCACCAACCCACTCTCCGAACTCAGACTGCTTTTCTATAGTTGTCTTTCCCTCACTGTGCCTCCCTAGTCAGGTAGCACTTGCTCGGGCTCTCTTAGTTACCAAAACCAGAGAGGACAAAAACTTTACAGAGCACTGATGTTCTGAGTTGTGTTTTCTAAGAAGCCCCCAATACCCCTCTATTTATAGCAGAGGGCAAGGTCAGGGTTCCCAGTTTGTTTGGGAGTAGAAGGATCCGAAATTTCCATGAATAGTTTGTACTACGGCAGGCGTACCAGTCATTTGATAAATGAACCAATCATTTGGCAAGGTGAGCCGATCGATTCACTAGTGAACCGGTCAGTTGGGAGTATGAACCGGACAGTTCACTAAGTGAACCATGTCGTTTCACTTCCCAGACTAGCCCACAATTGACTTTCCTTAATCATTTCCAATTAATACAAAGATTAATCCTTATTCCAATCGAATTGAACAAGTGAAACATGAAAGTTTTCCTCAACTGGGAAAATCCTTATTTCCTAAATTAGCAGGACTGTGAGCTTCCTATTTCACCAAGTGAACCGGTCAGTTGGCTCACAGTAGCTGATCGTATCACAAGGGTGAACCAGTCGGTTGGCAGTCTTGACATTGCCAACTTAGTCTCCAATTGACCTGACACTCTAACCAGCTAGTTCAACACTTGAACTTGATAGTTCCAAGTCCAGTCAGTCAATTGTATTTTTAATTGAGTACCTAAACACCTTTATTCTCAATCTAAACATTATTCATGGACTATCTCCTCTTCCAGGGGTATCCTCTATGTGTGACCCTTTAGTTTCCAATTTATGTTGGTAGTGAATGTTCATAACAACTTATGACATCACAAGCAATGAGCAAAATATAGTAACTCACCATTGCCACCCAAGTAAATCAGAAAGTTGGAGAACAACTTCAACCTAAAATATGTGATTAGTGTTACAGTGATCATATAGTTCCTTTATCGCTGACATTCAGATTGCACACGAGGCATGGAACGTCATCCACTTCAACATTCAATCCATGTTCCTTGACCTAGAGCAGACTGTCTGAGATGCATGTGAGTTCACATATCATATATTGAATCACATGAGTATGGCCATACAATTCTCAGTCTCGCTTATCAAGGGGCCCTAGATATCATACTCCTTGTAGGAGGGAAAAATTCCATCTCTATCACTTGTAGTCAAGTCCCCATGTATCAGTCACCCAATCATCACCGTTATCACAACCCATGTTTCAATATTGTGTTTGATGATGTCAAAGTGTACCCAATCACATGTGATGAGTACAATGATTTCAGATCTAAGAACCATTATCACCACTATCACTATGACAGACGATTGTGACTACCATTCCATGGTATCCATGTGTCACTCTCATGGTTGGTCTATCTGATATATTGTTCTCTAACATATATCTTTGTGCTTGAATTTATATCATATATCATGACTAATAAGACTCTGTTATCAGTGAACACACACTCTAGTCTTACGTATTACTGTTGTCTATTTTTCTTCCACAGTAATATCCTACTAGGGACATATCAAGGATGTCTGTACTCTTATCATACATATGATCTCATTGTTTACGTCCTCAGCCTGAAGACATATGTCATTGAGTCACATCATTCTTTAGACATATATTATGTATGTGTCATCATCTCATGAGTGAGACAAACATAATAGATGGAATTATCTTTATCATTATCACATAAGGTATGTAATGCCTCATCGCAATCATCATATGATTGGCTCTCTGGGCATACTATACCAACAGACTCCCACTTGCACTTAGAGCCAATCACCCATGAATCATATTCCAAGTGACCTTAATATGTCCATCATATTTCTTCTACACATGTGCTGGGCAAGCAACATTTGTTTCAAGTCAGTATATTGCATGTTTCACATCCCCTCACTGTATGACAACTCGTATGAGATGGAAATGCCATCATATGCTAACTAAAATTCCTATGCCTAACTAGTAGATCCATTGTTGTCACAATATTACTACTAAGACACCAACGGTCAAAATCTCCCATAAGTTCATCCATATGAACTTCTAGATCCATATAGTATCCTTCACTGTGTTCATAACACTAAGGTACTCGGCTTCTTATTGTAGAATTAATCAATTGTCTTATGTTGGAACATTTCCAACTAACAATTCTTATTCCAAGGTCAAACACAATTTTATCATTTCCGAAGCTTGCATCAGTGTAAATCCTTACACCGAACTCTTCCTTATTACCATAACTAAAGAATTAATCCTTTTAGTACTTCACAAGTACACAAAGATGTCCTTCATGGTATTCCAATAACTCTTACTGGAGTTCGACAGATATCCATTTTTCATGTCCAATACATACCAGATAACGGGATATTTATATCATCTAGTCATACACAATGATGATTTCATAGCTTTTTGTCATGTCCAATACATACAAGATGATGAGTTTGTATATTCTTGCCATGTCCAATACATACAAGATAATTAGTTCATATATTGTTGTCATGCCCAATACATACAAGATAACGAGATGAGTTCATAGGTGATAGATCCAATTGTGAATGCATACACTATAGAAAAAACACTCATTAGTGGCATTTTATAGTATGACATCCGTTAAAAATGTCGCTATATATACAACTACACCAGCCTTTTTTATTCAAATTCCGCTGCAACCAACAATAAATCGTTACGTAAAGATTACCTGAAATAAAGGCATTTAAAAGTCCTAATATTGGCTATTTGGAAATACCGCCGCAACCAAAGCTAGGACCATCTACTTTTCTAGATTAGGTTTTATTAAATAACATATCAACCACCTAATACCCACGACTCTCATTGCTCCCACAGACGTTCGTAATCTTCATGCCCTTTCCACTGTACTCCTTACTCGCCAGCAAAATTCTCATCTACCGCCGCTCACAACTTTCATGCCCTAACCGCCCAGTATCCCCAACTTTCTCGTCACCCTCTCATCCTACTATAGATCTTGATGCATTTGTCAAGAAACTACATAAACCCCTTGAGTCTGCCCCAACACAACGTTGGCCGAGGGATATCGAATCCGGTTGGGTATTTGTTGTCGAGCTAACTAAAGCATCTATCAAAGAGGTATGTGCAAGCCCCTCCTCTCGGAACTATTCCTCCAATTCTAATGCTCAACCCCCTTTTCACAGGTATCTTTCGTTCCTCCAGAAGACACAACTATGTGCCTTCTAAGTCTGCGGTGGTAAAAACTAATTTTTATTGAACTCCTAGCCAAGCGGTTAGGAAAATTATGTCTATTTTCCTAATATTGGTTTCAGATTCCTTATTTGTAAAGAGCTTCAACCAGGATATAAAGATTTTAACACAGAATGACTATCAGATCTTCGTCTAGGCATGTTGTTGGCTGCAACCTATGTACAACATTGCCAATTTGTACATCCTCCTCTTCTTGATCCAGTTCACAGCAGACTGCATACTATTCATGAACTGATTCTTATACAAAGATATCTAGGGAGAAACCTATCACTAACTACAACCAAATTGAGGTAAGATAAGGTAGATATATAACTTTTCATAACTCTTTTGAAATGCTCGCCTACCTTGAACTGCTATTTTATAAGATCTCGTTTGTTTGTTATTTTTTATCTATTCACCACAGTTCGATGAACTATCCCATTTAAAATTATTCATTGATTAAGACATCTATTTTATACTCAAATTAGATGTCAAGTTTTATGTGTCTATGGGTTTTATGTAGATGTCGATATTATGGGCTCAAGTTTTGGGTTAGAACATGAGAACAAAATAATGATTCGATAGTCAAACTCAACACTAATGAATTTCATCATTCTTGTCCAAACCAAAACCAACGTAGGCCCAAATTTTGATAAACCTATAATTAACCAATTCAACAAAATTATGACATAAGATTAGTTGTTAAAATTGTGGTTCTACATTAACTCCTAACAAAATGAGGCCCGGTTTTTTCCAAATCCAGAACCAACTCAGACTCAAATTTTGGTTACTTTGTTTAAATTTAGATTAACTTGAATCAAAATTTTAATTAGTGTTTGAAACCAACATGGATTGTTAAAACTAGAACTCAGATAGATCCACATACTGGACATATTGAAACCATAATTTTATGTAAGAGAACATTTGTTACCTTAGATTCTAGTGCAAATGAGTGTGCTCAGCTCCAATAAAAAGTTGTTCCAACATAATTACTAGTAATAAAGAAACATAACTTGGCTTTTCACAATTAAATAAAAGCAATGTTGGTAAGCAATCATGATAGTTAAAAATTAAGATCTTTGGTTGCAATTTCTATTCAATATATGGGTACAAATAACTACCCTTGAAATTTAATTCTAGAACAACTTGTTCAAAGTAATATAAAACATGTTGTAAGGTAGGTGACCGTACAATAAACTATATCATTATTTTTATTTGTGAAAACTATTGTAACGAACAATGTGTTGACACTTCAAAGAGACAAACTTGATGTAGTTTTTATTCTTCATGGTTCATAAACACCAATAACACATATTATATGAGATACATAAATACTTTAAAAAGTATAGGCATTGATACTACATATACTTTTGTTACCATAATATTAAATATGTTATGTAGTACAACATTAGTAAGTGTTACTTAGCAGCAATTTAGTAAATTTTAGACTCTGGAGAATACTTGAGAATTACTTCCAATGAATGAAATCTACGTACAAATGCAAATATTAGTTTAATGTTTTCACTATGTGTCAGGTTTATTAAGTCTTATTCTTGTATGACATTTTCTCATTATCAACTTGTAAGCTATATGTCTTGCTAAAATATTATCCAACTTTAAACATATACGCTTTCAATATTTCCATTGATTAATGGCCAACTGTGAAATGTTCATCTATGTGGCTGACCTATATGTCTTTATCGTATAATAAACAATGATTGGACATAATTTTATACTCTATTATAGTAGTCCTGAGCTTGCTTGTTATTATTGGTGATTCTATTGGAATTTAACGTGTGTTGTTTCTTTTTTTTAGGGAAGAAAGATAAGTGTTTCAAATTGACAAGCAAAGCATAAGTTGTTAATTTCTATTATTACAAAAGATTGGTTCAAAGATAATCTCAAAAATATTATTACTTGGGCTGGTGTGATATATATAAAACTAGTAAAAGTTAGTGCCTTTGAAATCACTATGTTTTCATATAGCATTTTGAATCTTTTTCCCTGAAATGAACATGAGGCGAGATTTTTTTGGATTTTAACCTTATTTGATTGAATCAATTTCTTTTACTTGCCTTTTGAATATTCCTATATTATTACTAGTTTGAGACACCCAACAACAAGCTATATATAGCATAATAGGGTTAAAAATATCGAGAAAATTGATATTTTAAAACTCATCGAAAGAAAATAGTTTTTTAAACTTGTAGGAAATCTATCATTCATTATGACCTCATGGCTGGTATTCTAGGTCTCTACATATTATGATTTTCCTATTGTAGTAAAATTTATGAGAATTGAATTAAAATATAACATACAAACTCTAAAAAATATGAACAAGATATGCTTCAGTCGGATGAGAATGAGAACCCTAGGTTCGCACTCTACCTGGATAGAATCCAGTAGAGATGTAAACAACATGACGACTGGGTAGTCAAGTATTAACCAAGAAGTTGCAACAAATTGGCCGATGCTTTGGCCAAGCACCACCAAAAACACACTACTGGTTGTTTTAATTACACCAGAACACCTAGATTTTTGTTAACTAGTTTGAAGGATGAGTTGTGTAATGGTAATAGTACTACCACATTTACTTTCTGAAAAAATCTTTCTCCTTGTAATATGTTTCCTTATTGGCTTGCACGAGGAGGGAGAGATGAATAAATAGCCTCCTGGCTTCCACCCCCCCCCCCGAAAAAAAACTCAAAAAAATATTGCTACCTTGAATCTGGTAAAAAAGTCATTGACTAATTGTTACACATGGGGCATCAGATAAGCCACCAAGCTCCCTTGAAAAATCCCAAGTTTGATAGATAGTGAGCTTTTCATAACATTTTTCTAATTCCAAACTATGAATCCATTCATTTTCAAGAGAACTTTTGTTGAAACGCTTGAGGTGGGATCCTCCACATCTCTTGAAAATGCACAAATAGTAGATTAGCAGTAGATTATCTAGATTTTGTTAGGGTCTTGCATGATATCTTTCCCTTGGTTAACAACTAAACTATTAGATTATATTTATTATTTAGAACCAACATTATTCTTCAAATTAGTCCTTGGTACAACCAGATGAGATTGAAATTTTCATCATTGTCAATTAGGGTCCACTAATGAACATCTTGTCTTTTTGTAATCCAAATTGTGCATTTTACGAAAGGATCCTAGAATTGAAAGTAGCACATATTCACTTCTCTTTGTTTTATTATTTCCTCCTTTACCACAATTTCATCATTATATTTTCTAGTTGTAGTCCTTGAACTTAGGGATGTAGGATAGTTTGTTACTGGAATTGTATTACAACTTCCATCTTCAACTATCTATAGGGAAGCCATCATTCTTACTGGAATCATAAGAAGAGTATCTCCTATAGACCTTATACGTTTACTTAAAATATCACCATCATTATATGTATGTTTAGTGTATTTCACATTTTGATTTTGCTTACTAGATAGTCTTTTTTATTCTCTTTGCAAACAATACACAAAATAGGTGTACATGTCTTGGCTTCTTATCTAATATTATCACCATAATCATGACAAGGGGGGTCACATACAAGATTCTTTAGACCCTGAGATGATTTGATGTTTGAAACTCTTTAGGACTTGGGATGTGCAATGTGTGAATCATGAGAAGATGAGTATAAAATACTCACCTCTATTTGAAACCCTTTAGGCCCTTGAGATGATTCAATTTGGTTGCTCATATGAAAAACTACTTCAACATTTTTATCCAATACCCCATGGTATACATCTAAATAATTTTCAATCTTCGACTCGAATGTAGAGTCTAGTACTCTATTGGGGCCATTGATTTGAGATTATAGTTGTCATCCACATCAGTGGTACAATAGTAGACTTTTTGTCAACCATGATGTTATCACCTACTCCATGAGCTCCTTCATTTTGTACCTCATGAATGCCATTAAGCTTGACCCTTTGTAGAAATCATGATTTTGAAATCTAAAACTAGGATACTAGTTTTCTGAGTCTCACCGTTCAAGATATAGAAACATTCTTAAAGTAATACTCTCACACTAAACATGACTGGTTCATCTCTTTATCCACTATAGGTGAAACACATGCCATATCTTTAGCTCATTTCCAAGAACCTATTCCTTTCAACTCCTCACAATTAATCAGTATTGTCTCATCTTGACATGATTTGGACAATGTTGGTGAAGTTTCACTTGTTCATTCCACTGAACCTACAACTAATAGTGGTTTTGTTTCTACTATGTTGCATATGCCAAATTTTGTATGTTATTAATTACAATCAACCTCAAGACAAAAAACAAATATGTTTGCCTATTTCTAAAACAAAATTGGTTTTGCTTGGTTGCTCAATAGATAAACCCCAGCTACTAAGACAAAGGAATCTTACATTCTAGTATTGTCCTGAATCTTTGGGAAAAGACAGGTTGCTGTCAATTCTGACAAAAAAATCAAGATATAATATCATTTTCACTTGTAGCCATAATGTTGTTTCACATTTAAGGGAAGGATTAAGAACCATTTGACATCTATAACATCCAACATAAGTGATTCCTCTTCTATCTAAACTAATATAGGTGTGTCAATCCTTGAGTACTTTATGGCTCCTTATTCTTGTAGGTTTAATGTGGTGGAGCTACATCATATGTTGGGTCATTGTCCCATAGCAAGAACTCTACTTTCCATGTCAATTTCAGCTCATGTATTATTATGTTTCCTCTTATGTTATCATATTGTCCTTGGAAATATATCCTTGATGATACATGTCATGCAAGAAAATATTTTTCTCAAAACTGCATGACAAATAAAGACTACTTCAAGATGAAAGTGTCCCTTTTTAAGTTTGAAAATTACATGATATGTCTACCTTGAAGCCTTTAGGTCGATTCATGCAACTCACCTTATCGATAACTTAAGTACTTGGATGTGATTTTCTCATTGACAAAGAAAATTATGAAACTAATTTCAAGTGATTTTTTTGGTTAATGTATAAAATTCAATTGGTTCTTGTGGACATCTAATTAACTTAGTTTTCTGTCCTTATTGTCAAATTTAAACATTTATTGAGTCAATGTTTTCATGGTAATATGGTAACAAGTTTGGAATTTACAAGTCATTTATTGGTTCATGTACTTAACATATGATAAACAAACCATAAAGGATATATTTAAAAAAAAATTTGTGTGTGTGTTTCTTTATTTACATATATTTATAGCCATTTTAACTTCATATGTTTACGTTCCAGTCTCATGATGGCCTCTTTCTTAAGGCATATTTTATTGATTTTATAAAAAATACACAAACTCCTATTTTTGACATGAACTCCTATTGTTGAGGGTGTCCTGAAGTAGGCGATAAACAACCTAAACGACACAATCAATATGGTTCTTGACTATCCAAATGGTGTCATGGTACATTAGTCTTTTGGGTGACTTAAGTTAGTTAAAAAACATATGATTTATGAAAACCATTTTTTTAGAGTATGTTCTAATTGTGTTCTCTCTTTTATTTGTATGTTATCTTTTGTTTTTGTTTGGGCTATTCAAGATCATGAGCTTAAAAATTGATATGATCTTTTAGGTTTAGTTTGCTTCTTAGGGAGGTTTGTTTCCTCCTTATTCTTTTCTTTCCTCATTTTGTATCACCTTTGTTTTACTGGTTGATATCTCATCAACATCTATGAATAAAAATTCCAACCAAATCTTTTTTAAATTACATATTGCCCTGCTAATTCATGATATTTGTTTACATTTGGTTTTTGTTCTATTTCTGTAAACATATTTTGAAACATAATTGCAATTGGTTATACTTACCTACCTTTTGACATTTTAGTGTTGTTGCTTATTCATGTCTTTACTTTGAACAAAGTTGTTGTCAAGGATCTCAATTATGGATATGATTCTCCAACTACAAGGGTGACCCATTAAAGAAAGTTGACAACTTCACCACCCATGTTATCATCATGAACCACCCTATACAAATTGGAAATGGATATGCACTAGTCATTGATAAGTAGTTGTCAAGTTCACTGAGATCCCCAATCAAGATTGATAGCTATTCTAGTACGGAGCTTGAGAAGATGCCCACATTCTTGAAGAATGTTGATGTAGGATTTGTGAAGATGATTTCGACCATGCCCAAGATCTTGACGTCAAGTCAACACTCAATTACATCATAGAAATCCATGAACATCCAATTGATATGTATACCTTATCTTAAAATCAAGGAAGAGACGGTCAAAGCATGTACAAATATTGCTCTTATATGAAAGAATGTGTTCCATGTGTTTTGTATGTAATAATAGAGGCAATGCATATGTCCTCCTCATGTAATTTACATTGTATCTACAAAATATTATATTGATAATCAATAATTTTCAAAATATGAGTTCAAATTGCAAGTGGTATTCATTTGTAGACCTAGCTAGTGAACCTATAATTGAATTGTTATAAGCCATTAAAATGTCATCATATACAATACTTGCTCCATTATAGTGGCATTTATATATGCCATTATACATAATAAGAACATTTTCAGACAACATCCTAATACACAATAGTGGCCTTTATACAAAAGCCAATTTATTTTATTGTGGCATTTCTCTAAAAGCCAATCAATGTTATAGTGGCATTTATGTAGCATGTAATGAAAGCCATTAAAATTGAATGTTTAGTGGCATTTATAACTTGTGCCACTATCTCTATAGTGGCATTGGTACTAGAAGCATTTTTTTTAAGTGTCAAAAAATGCCACTAAATACTTCTAGTGGCGTTTATATTTTTTTACTGGCATTTGTCAAATGCCACTAATGGGTATGTTTGTTGTAGTGATATGGCATCTATCCATGTGTTCCTTGTTCTTCATAAGAATGGGGACACATTGCTCTTGAGAGATTAACTCCATGGAACATGGATAGGTTTTCTCTCACCATGCTGAACCCTTTCAGCATCTTGCCAATTTATGTTCTCTTTCTTAGGTCAAGAAGCCCTATCTCTATAGATCTTGATTCCTATCACATAGGATGATTCTCTAAAAACCTTTTAGAATGCACTTCATTGCCAGATTTTGTAGCATAAGGATGATACTCCCCATAATATATATATATATATATATATATATATATATATATATATATATATATATATATATATATATATATATGCTGCCACTAAATTCTTATAATCACATATTAAATCTTCATTCTGACTCAAGTCAAACTCTTTGAATATTTTGTCAAATTGAAGATCCAGATCTGAGGTGCTTGCTTCCATCCAAAGATTGATCTATGTAGCTTTATAGATTTTATTTGCATTATTGGATTTATAAAACCTTTAGACTAATATTTTGGACTTGTAATTATTCCAAAGAATACTACAAATTCTTCAACAAAACCACTCATTCCCGATAATGCAAGAGAAGCCATGGAAAAACTACTAAACAAGGTAAATAATTTCCTGTCTTACATACACATCCTGCACAATATTCCATTTAAGGAATGCGGTTTTAACATTGATATACCAAATCTCATAGTCATATTAAGCTACAATGACAAGCATTATCCAGATGGATTTATCCATGGTAACTGCTAAAAATATTTCACCATGCTCAACACCTTGAACTTGTTAGAAACTCTTTTCAACCAACTTACCCTCCATGCTAGTCTTCTTCTAGAAGACCTAAAAGTATGGGTTTTACCCCTTCAGGTGGATCAACCAAAGTCATACTTTGTTGATGTACATGGAATCCATCTTGGATTTCATGGCTTCAAGCCATAACTCAGTTTCTGGTTCTCATTAGCTTCTAGGTAGACTATTGACTCATCATATGATCAACTCATCGCCTTCCTGTCCATAAGATATCATATATCATTCAAGCTCTAGGCGTATTCTACCAGAACCATGAGTTATGTGTGTTACTTAAGGAACTTTGAGATTCCACAACATTTTGTGATTCTCTTTATTCCCAGTGTAAAGCATGTGCCCAAAAGGAAATTTGAAGATTATCTAGTAATCACACGCTGACTTATCCAGGTGTGATTCCTTCTTTCTTATACACTTCTCATGAACACGATCATTGTGTTTCAAATGGAGTCCATCATGATACATTATCATGATATTCCAAAAGGTTCTCAAACTCTTAGTTCAAAGTATTTCCATATCGATCATATCAAAATTTAATACTTATACTAAGTTTGTTATGTACTTCATTTATGATCTCCTTGACCACTTCAAGAGATTCATTTTTGTATTTCACTAAATACAAACTATCAAATCTACTGAGGTCATCAATAAATATATTGAAGTACTAGTGATTACCTTTAGCATTTATTCTAAAAGGTCTATATACATAAATATGTATAATCCTTAATAGAATAATCATCCTCCCACTATATCTAGTGAAGAAACTTTGTCATATTGTGCAATGAATGAGATTAGCATGTCTCTATTGGTTCAACAACCAAAATAAGTCTGGATAACCATCATATGGATTTCTAGAAATGCAATTATCATTTATTCACTAAAGATGACTATGCTATAGGCATTCAAGTTTGAGTTATTTATGCCACTCATTACATGTGTCACACACATTTGTCTCTTTAAATATCAATAATGATTCTTAAGATGTATAACCATCTCAAGAATGTCCATGCTTCAAGCTACTTATGCAACTCATAGTTCATATAGCTCAACATAAGGTTCTTGATGTTTTAGGCATCATTGGCATACTTCAAGTAAGCATCAAATTTTTGCCTTAGGCGCATTTGGATTGGTTCAACTGGCTCTGGTCTTTCAAGGACTTTAGAGTTTACACTCACCATTGAGAACACTACTCAAAGGTCCTAAACCAGTTTTGAAGTTTATCCCATTTTTGAACTGATCGCAACGATAATGCATTTGTGTTTGTCATTTGGATTCTACAAAAGAATTTTGCAACTATTCAAAACATTTTTGATTTGTTTGATTTGACAAAGTTGATGATATTAATTAGGTCTTTAATTAATTATCACTCCCAGTATTTTCATCAAATTGATAACCCTCATGTATCAATTTGAAAGATTGTAGTGTACAACCTTCTAGTGGCCAAGATCCATATTTCATCAAATTTGCTTTGGCTGATCGCCCACAACATGATTATTTAGGTAGGACATCATACCAATTGCATCATATGCAACTCTTGGATAGATGTCATGCACAACTCTTTGCCATGATCATCTGCATGCCTTTGGAGCTTAGACTCTCTAAGAATCACCAGTTAAATCTGACCCAAAAGCCGACACAATAAACATGCACCCTGCTTTGCCATAACCTACATGTCTACCATCACACTTCCATGAGACAGACCGTGAACCACACTTTGGCATAACCTACACTTGGTCGATCAAGCTTTTCATGTGTTCCACTAATGGAAGGCATCTAAGACTTTAATATTGTATTTGAGGGATTTTATATAAGTACATATACATATCCAATCACCACATATTTATAGTACATATCATATAAATATTATAACCACAATGGGAAAATATGCAATATTGATAAAAGCGATGATTATGGCCATCCTATTGTAATTCCTTGGAGCTACATGGAATTACGGTCATCTAAGGTCTACATCATATGCAACCTATTGTTGATGAAGATCTTTATGCTTGAACCATTCTGGGTTGATCGACTCATCCTATGACATGATCGGCTCACCTCTTGGTTGGTTGGTTGGTTGGTTGGTTGGTCAGTCTAGCCTCCGATGTCTAGACACCTCCAACAAGTGGTTGGGCCATCGGCCAGTCGATCCGGCTCCATCTTGAGCAATCCTCCTCGATCCTCCAGGCGGTCGGCTCATATGGTGTTGAATGTCTTCTTCTTCGATGTAATAGAAAATAAACTTTCCTAATTTTACATAATCTTTGGGAAACCTCGAGTTACATTTGAGGGGAGAAAAGGTAGAAGAGAAAGGATCTTGAGTTATCTCGAGTTACATGTGGAATAGAAGGTAGAGGCTCAGTATGAAAACTGAGATGCAAACAACCATAACCAAACAAGCACACCTAGGGTTTATAGGCCATAATCATGCTACACATCCACCATCAAAACTATTTTAGGGCGACGTGTATCAATCACATATATACCATATCATACATGTATATTAGTTGGTGGTCGCATGTGGTATTTAATCGGATATGCAGATTAGTCATTTTAAATATTCACATCATATGCAATAAATAAATGATGATAAAACCAAAATTCAATCATATCGATTTATCCCAAAATAGAGTACGTTGACGTGGCTCTGATACCATTGTTGGGTTTTATGGCCTCAGAGTAGGCAACAGAAGCAAAACTTTCACTGGCCATTAACCCATAACAGGAGATCGCATGAAAGACTATGTAATGGGAAGGATAGTTTTAGTGAGATATACCTAGTTCTGGGGCTTGCCCAGTGATAATACCTCACAGCCATGTTCGATCTTCAACGCCAAGTCTTGGATGATGTCTGTGTAGCTCCTGGTCTTCGCCATGGACTATGGCCTCCACCATGGACTACATCTGACATGTCCTCCTGAGAGGAAGACATCTCCTGCCTCTACAGATAGTCCACACGGACCACCTGGAACTCCTGACATTCTAGAAGAACTGGCAGGAAGGAGACGACCCTCTTGTTGGTGTACTAGCACCAACCTACTCTCCTGAACTCAGACTGCTTTTCTACAGTTGTCTTTCCCTCATTGTGCCTCTCTAGTCGGGTAGCACTTGCTCGGGCTCTCTCGGTTACCAGAACCAGAGAGGAAAACAACTTTGTAATGCAATTGATGTTCTGAGTTGTATTTTGAGAAGCCCCCAGTACCCCTATATTTACAACAGAGGGCAGGGTCATGGTTCCCAGTTTGTTCGGGATTTGAAGGATCCAGAATTTCCATGAATAGTTTATACTGCGGCAGGCGAACCAATAATTTCATAAATGAACCGGTCATTTGACAAGGTGAGTCGATCGATTCACTAGTGAACTGGTTAGTTGGGAGTATGAACCGGTTAGTTCACTAAGTGAACCATTTGTTTCACTTCACAGACTTTCCCACAATTGACTTTTCTTAATCATTTACAAATAATGCAAAGATTAATCCTTATTCCAATCAAATTGAACAAGTGAAGCGTCAAAGTTTTCCTCCAACTGGGAAAATCCTTATTTCCACAGTTGGCAGGACTATGAGCCACCCATTTCACCAAGTGAACCGATCGGCTGTCTCACACTAGTCGATCGGCTCACAAGGGTGAACCAGTTAGTTGACAGGCCAGACATTGCTAATACAGTCTCCAATCGACCTGACACTCTAACCAGCTAGTTCAACACTTGAACTTGATAGTTTCGAGTCCAATCAGTCAATTGTATGTTTAATTGAGTACCTAAACACCTTTAGTCTCAATCTAAACATTATTCATGGACAATATCCTCTTCCAGGGGTATCCTATGTGTGTGACCCTACAAGTTCCAATTTTCGTTGGCAGTGAATGTTCATAACAACTTATGACATCACAAGCAATGAGAAGAATCTAGTAACTCATCGTTGCTACCCAAGTAACTCAGAAAGTTGGAGAACAAATTCAACCTACAATCTGTGATTACTGTTATAGTGATCATATAGTTCTTTTGTCACTGGCATCCGCATTGAACTCGAGGCATAGAACGTCATCCTCTTCAACATTCAATCCATGTTCCTTGATCTAGAGCAGACTGTCTGAGATGAATGGGGGTTCACATATCATATATTCAATCACATGAGTATGCCCATACAATTATCGGTCTCGCTTATCAAGGGGCCCTGGATATCATACTCCTTGTAGGAAGGACAAATCCCATCTCTATCACTCGTAGTCAAGTCCCCATGTGTCAAAGTCACCCAATCATCACCGTTATACCAACCCATGTTTCAGGACTGCGTTTGATGATGTCAAAGTGTACCCAATCACATGTGATGAGTGTATTGATTTTAGGTCTAAGACCCACTATCACTATGAGAGACAATTGTGACTACCATTCCATGGTATCCATGTATCACTCTCACGATAGGTCTGTCTGATATATTGTTCTCTAACATATATATGTGTGCTTGACTTGACATCATATATCATGACTAATGAGCAACACACACTCTAGTATTATGTATTATTGTTGTCTATTTTTCTTCCACAGTAATATCTGACTAGGGACATATCAAGAATGTATGTACTCTTATCATACATATGGTGTCATTGTTTCAGTCCTCATCCTGAAGACATATGTCATCGAGTCACATCATTCTTTAGACATCTATTATGTATGTGTCATCATCTCATGAGTGAGACAAACATAATATAATGAATTACCTTTATCATTATCAAATCAAGTATCTAATGCCTCATCGCAATCATCATATGATTGGCTCTCGGGGCATACTATTCCAACATATGCAACATGTGATTAAGTAGATTTAGGCTTAAAACCTTAAGCATCATATATGTGACTTAGAACCTCTAATCATGATCATTGTTATTGGAAACATATCAAAGACTTGAATTACCATCAAATTAAGTACATTTGGCTATTATAAATATTAGATCATAGGCATTAAGATTATCACAAGTTGTATTATTGATTTCTTAACCTTATTATACATGTTGATGATCATATCTCAGAAATCTTGATTACATATTATCATCATTGTTATCATGATCCTCTTAGATTATCATTATAGTCAACTATATCAGATTAGGAAGGTTTTTGGTGTATTCAACATTCATAATTACCAAATCTAGGGTTCTAAATATTAACCCTATTTTTGAAACTATGATTAGAGTTGGGCATTTAATCCATTTTATTTGTATTTCTCTCATTTTTTCGATCAATTTCGTGTCTATATATGGTATGATCTGATCTATCGATAAATAATTATGATTTTTATAAAGAATCACCTTTTAGACAATAAAGTGTTGCCAGGTTAGCAGAATTGAATCTTTATCCTTAGTTATGTGGTATGGGCTTCGTGAATAGGTTTTTGCCACATGAGCGGCTTGCTCCATGTGAGCATGTCTCTGGGTTGAGGTGGAAATATGCCTTTGCCCATGTGACCTTGAGTTCAATTCCTTGTGCGACCTGGGATACAAGGGTACTTCTCTCCTCCCTTGTCTTCTACCTTCGTTTGTCTCCTATTCATGAATCCAATCCTTGGGTGGCCAACATTGTTGTTGACCCCATCCTTATGGGTGCTTGAAGGTCAGCCATCAGTGTCGCATCCCTCAAGGGGATCCTCTGATTCCAAAGATAGGCTCACCTTCTATCAGGAAGGACAAAGATAGATGCTTATCTTTCCAAATCATGGGCTAAGGATAGAGATAGAAAAGTGAGGATATTGCAATTCTTGCTGCTCCTATTTCATATTCTTCTAGAGGTAGGAGATGAGTTTAGTGTTGATCAATGATCATGTAGCCACTAGGGCTCATGAAATATCAAAGGGGCACCGATAAGGAATGGATGACATTAAACTATATAATTAAGGAAACTTGTTTTAGTTATTACAACTCGGTCCCTCTTTTCTCCTTGATTTTCCATAGGCCACTAGGAAGACCTTTTTGCTCCCAAATTTTTAAGACAACTCACTAATGTATTTCCCAACCTTTATCTATTTTGTGTGATCTATTTGGATTATCTTTTTGCACTAAACTTGCTCTTTTAGAATATCCTCAAATTAATTACCCACACCACATGGATGGTCCTTTTATCTCAAACTCTTGAATTTTCTTCTTTTCATTATTATTTCTAGGTATACAAAAATTCATGACCAAATATTCTTGTTTGATACTCCAATCATTGTTTTGGCATTATTTGTTGGATAATTACTCCTTTTTTATCTAAAACACCACATTTTTTTCTTTTGGAAGCCTGCACATTATCACATATTTAAATTATTTAATGGTTCATAAAGCCATTTCTATTTATTTATTCACAAAATATCTTATTTCTTTCCTTGTGTCCCAAGGACCTATTTACAAAGCAAATAGTCTCATGAACATGCATTATTATTCCAATAATAAAATTTTGGGATTTACACAGAAGTTGATGCCTCATATGTATTTAATTTAATTTTACTAAAATTGAGGATATTAGATTCATCCATCCTTAAAAGGAATTTTGTCCCCAAAATTCACACCTATTAAGTTCAAAATGAATGAGAAACCAAATTAGTTCCAAAACTTAGGGTTAGAAACCCCATTAAGCATCTTTTATTGATATGCAAATTCCTCATGTTATTATTAAGATTGGTATATCCACAACTTTAGTATTTTTAGGATGTTACCTCTTGATGATGACATTTTCATTTTATGATTTATGTTTCACTTGATGGTTTCCTTTCACATGGGTTTCCAAACTATTATTCATTTTCCTTCACATAAGGGTGAGGTAACACCTCACACCCTAGGTCATGTCATTAAGTTCAACTTAAGGTATTCATTCTCATATGCCAACTTTAAGCATAATATATGACTTACCCAATCTCCCCCACTCATAATGAGATGAAATAAGTGTTTGAATGTAGCCCATAAGCAAAGTTCATCCCATTCCAAGAGCAAAGATGGTGTATTCACTCGTTATCTCAGAATTTCACATTTTAGGTTAATTTATCCTTAACCATAAATTCAAGTCGTAACTATCTTTCTAGTCTCCAAATATTTTTATATTTCATGAAGTCAAGCACCTTTCTCACTCTTAGGTTTGTGTTGAACTCCTTTCACTATTACATGACTTCCTATGTCTTTTATATTTACACCTCATGTATTATGAGCCTTATCCACTTCATTGAGGTTTCTAGGGGTGCATGTAATTTTGCAGTGATCTCATCCTTATGTCTCTAGGGAGTGCCTCTCACATTCAGCCCTTGGGCCTCATGTACTGATGAAGGTGTCCAATCTCCCTAGTCATGGGACTTGTAGAAACATAGTTCTTACCTCATGACCCTATGTTCTTATGTCATCAGGGCACAGTCATCTCCTAATCTCATCGATCTAATGTACCTTTAGTACTCCCCACTTGGCCATAGGATTGACTTAGGGATCTACCCTTCCCAAGGGTTTATCGAGGGCACATTACTTCAATATGTAATTCCTTAAATCAGATTTCCTCCATCTCTTATGGTGATCATTATTCACTTTATGTCCCCTCATTCATCTCATGTTGACCTTCCATTTTGGGCTTGGTCCCATACTATCAACCACTTACATAATGACTTTTCTTCATGTTCCTCAAAGATGGCTACTTGGGTTCAAAGACTTAAACTCAATATATGTGCTCTCACATTTATATCCTAACACTTTTGGTGACATTCATGGTTACCTCAACCCTTAAATGGATTTATCATCTCACCCTTATCGGGAAGGTCCTAACCTAGGGTGCATTCTTGGATCAAAGGAGGAGGTTAGGCTCTGTAGACACAACCTGACCCCAAGGTCTGAGGGTTCTTCCTCCCTCATAGGTCCTTTTTCCAACTCTTGGGTTGATCCACCCCAAGTCAAGACACCAACCCTAAAAGTTGAATTTGTCATGTTTTTGAACATACATTTTTTATTACAACTTCTCGACCCTTATCCTTTTTCTCTCATAGTTAGCCCTCTCTTTAGGGGAGACTCTTTATGGGTAACCCACTCTAAGAGTTTTAGTCCATGTAGTGGACATCCATAACTTTCCCTCAACTGGGCTTGGTTTTGTTCATAGGCGTTCCTTTCCGGGCTTGGTCTGAGGTGATCTTCCTTTCTGGGGTTGATCACCTGTCATTCCCATAATGACCTTCTTTCACCCCATGCTCATTAACTCACAAGAGGTATTTCATTAAGTGTTTGAGCAAGTTATATCCATAAAATGAGTCGTTCATAGTTTGCTTATGTTTCTTAAAACTTTTCTCATTAATGCATTGCTCCACCTGCAAGCATGCATGTGAGACTAAGTCACCAAACTCATTTTTATCTTTCTTATTCCTGTTCACTCTAACAAAAGTTCATATGGATAGGGTTACACTACTCCCCACACCACTTCCATTTCCTAGGACTTGAATTTTATGTTAGGGTTAGAGACCACACCCTGCATGTTAGAGTTTCTATGTCCCTTGACCCACTAGGGTTTTCCCAAACCAGCCCTAGTTCCCTCTAGGGTTTTCCTCATAAGGAAAACCCATATAACATTTTTATTTTCTTTATAAATATTTCGACATTGCGTGTACATTATTATTTCCATATTACATGTACACCATTACTGGTAAAGGATGCCTAATCTCACTTCTTCTCAAAAACCCTAACTTTAGATGAGGAGGGAAGTTCCTTTAAGGGTTTATTAAGAAATACGATGAGGAGTGGATGCATCAACATGAGAACGAAGCCTAAAGGTATTTTACTTCAGGCAAAATCTTTCGATTTTGGCCAAGCAAGATGCACGGGCCCATGAGTCGTCGTATGCCAACTAGTGGTGTGGAGAAAGTTTTGCTAGCCCCCGGGTCGTGATCCTTTCTAGATACCATCATCATTAGAAAAGGCCTAAATAATTTCCTCATATTTCAACAAATTACATGAATTATAAATTGTTAAATATTATTTGAAAAATCTGAGGCTCTGATACCAAATTGTAACAACCTCAATTTTCAACATCCCCCGATTAATGAAAGACCCAAAAAGTTGAGTGTCATAACCTAAAATTCCTAAGGATCCAGATTTAACCAAATAACAAATAATAGTAAATAATTTCCATTAACTCATAAATTGTTTACATGATACTTCTTTGAAGAGTTACATGAAATTTTATCATCAGAACTGTCCTCATGGGAAGAAGTATATATCGAATCCTCCTTATAAGTTAACTATAATGTTTTCAGGTAATTTCATTTGTTTATCGTTTCTTAATATCATCGTATTTATCATGTATCTAACACATCATGAAACCAAAAACATGAATCATTATATTGTTATACTATGTACATGGGGTGCATACAAAAGTGTGCAAGTACATAATAACATATATTCAAATGACTACTTGCAAAAATGAACATGCACATTCTTCACATAATCTTCCTTTATGTTATAATCATAGTGGCATTGTAATTGAATAGAATGTAAATAAGCATCCAACAATTTAGTTGTTCAATCCTCAAGAAATCCTCAGAAAACATCGACAAACTAATGTGGGTAGTCATAAGCATAACCACGTACCTTTAGTAGAACCATGCAGATTATCATACAAAATACTTCAAGTACGTTCAAGCAATCCAACAAAGATGAAACCAATCAATCAACATTGAATCTACATGTATGTAAATCCTTAAGTGTCACCATCACATTAATTAGATTAAACCCTACTTGGTCCTATTCTACGGTTTAGGGTTTAGGCAAGGAATAAGGGTATTAACCCTATTTTCATTGCATATTTAATATTAGGTGAAACCTTATTTACTATATCTAACATATCCTTTCATTATGATCATTTATATTGCATTAGTTTTATTAACAACATAGAAAGTTCTAACATTTATCCTTGATTCATCAATTAAGTCTTTTAGACCATTTTAAGCAACTACGTCAAATTATGTAACTGAGGATTAAGATAATTTTGGCTTAAAACCATAAGTATCATATTTGTGACTTAAAACCTCTAATCATGATCATAGTTATTTGAAACATATCAAAGACATTAGACTTCCATCAAAATTAAACACATTAGACTATTACAAAAATCAAATCATAGGCATTAAGATGATCATGAGTTGTATTATTGATTTCTTAAACTAAATATACATGTTGATGGCCATTATCTTAGAAACCCTAATTACATATTATCATCATTGTTATCATGACCCTTTTAGATTATCATTATAGTTGACTATTTAAGATTAGGAAGGTTTTTGGTGTATTCAACACTCATAATTACCAATTCTAGGGTTTCAAATATTAGCCTTTTTTAACTATGATGAGAATTAAGTATTGAATCCATTTTATTGGTATACCTCTCATTTTTTCAATCATGTTCTCTATGATCTTATCAATCGATAAACAACTATGATTTTTATAAGAGAATCACATTTTAGCCAATAAAGTGTTGCCACATCATCTTAATTGAATTGTTATCCTTATACACATGGTCTGGGCTCCATGAATAAATTTTTCCATCTATATAGCACTAGGAACACATTTTTGTTCCCAAATTTGGAAGACACTTTATCTATTTTATTGAATTTATTGGGATAACTTTGTGCCCTAAACTTGCTCTTTTAGCAGATCCTTAAATTAATTACCCACACCACATGGAAGGTCCTTTTTTTCTCTCAAACTCTATAATTTTCTTCTTTTCATTATTTTTTCAAGTATAATAAAAGTCAGGCCGAGACTATTCTTATTTGATGCCCCAAACATTGTGTTGCCATTATTGGTTAGACTAACTTCTCCTTTAATTATCTATAATACCTCATATTTTATTTTCTTTTGGAAACTTGCACATTATCACATATTTTGTTCAACAATTCATAAAGCCATTGTTATTTATTTATGCACAAAATCTCTTATTTCTTTCCTTATCCCCCAAGGACCTATTTGCAAAGAAAATAGTCTCATGAACATGCATTATTAACACAATAATAAAATTAGGGAATTTACTTATAAATTCATGCAACATGTTTATTTAATTCAATTTTAATGAAATTGAGGATATTACACTATCAAAAGGATGATATCTGATTCCACCCTGCTTGCTTCTAGGAAGGCCCAATTGCAAGGACTATTATCAAAAGTTTCGGTAGTGGCCATAAAAAAGTAATTAGAGTCTAGAATTCAAATCCTAATTGTTTACCTAAGTGTCATTTATCTATCAAATTGCAAACAACTATATATTGTGAAGATCATAATCAATAGGATCTTATGTAACTTTTATTAACCTACTTCAGTAGGCTACTAATAAAATCAATTGATTTTCCAAAAATGAAAAGAAATATATGCATTACAACATAGAATAATGACAAATCAATCAATAACTAATCCAATTAACAATGAAATTAAGGTAAAATATGATTAAAGGAAAACAAGGTTTACTGTCTATGCCGATATTAATGATAAAAGATAACTTTTATGCACTTCTTAGGCTACCTCTAACCAGCATGGACATTTTCCCTACCTATAGTGGAAAGATTTGTAACTTCACCTTCGAGAACAATATATTGTGACAATGCTACTCTTTTGAATATGAGTGTGAAGAAGGTTTTACATCCCATGACAAATAATGTCAAGCTTGATTACCGTGTTAGTATGGAAAGGATCACATTTTGTTAGATACAATCCAAATATGTCATTGCAATAGATCATAAAACTCTTATCCCTGCATAGAGATTACCTAAAAGAATCCTTTATTTGGTAGCCAATTGCAAATTGCTTAAATCTGAACTACAATTTTAGATGGTTGGAATAAGAGTGTTATTAATATGACACATCATACAAGAAACATGTATCATAATTTCATTAATCTTAAGGAACATTACAAGTACAAGGATTCAAACGGGTAGCTTCTAAGAGGATATAAGGTTAATATCTCAAACATGTGCACCATATCTTTTCACATTCACAGATCATTTGGAAATATGCACTACTAGACATAGTTCTAGCACTACCATTACTAAGTCTATGCAATTTCTTCACAAAAGTAATTTGATTTATTTGTTTACTATTTTATAGGAAATGCATTAATGCTAGGCACTCATTAACATGAATAGAGAAAAGAATAGTTGTTGTTGCTAATCAAAGGGAAAAAGAAGTAGCTGTGAGAGTGAATAGTTTTAATTAACATGTAATTACTGTGTTCACCAAGAGGTAGCACATATTAGCTTCTCTTACTTAGAAATCAAATGTAGGATGGTGTATATTATCTAAGCCAACACCTTTCAAATGTATATTATTGTCAGGACGTTTGTACCTTGGTAATGTTGTTCATGAATGTTCCATCTTCTATGATTAATAATTGTAAGTGATCTGTATTTTTATATTTATAAATTTATTCAAGATATATGGAGATTGAAACATACATCACATATAAAACTAGGACATGGATACCAAGGTTGGCTCATGCAATCACAAAGAGCACAAAATGATTTTATTGGATAAGAGGCTTTCAATCCCCAAATATGACCATGCCATCTTGGCATCTACAGTGCATCCACTACATCCAATTATTAATTTATCACAATCTCACCTATATAGTAAGTGTGTCATATTGGTGATGCAAACCAATGGTGTCCCTCATATTTGAAGTGAGTGAAATAGAGGTTCTAATCTCACATTCATTAGATTCTTCTTTTCAACATAAATTCAGTAGGTATAAATATGTTTCTCATTGATATGATTCTACCATACATATACACCTGTATTATATTTCTTATAAGAAAATTTGGATTTTCATTGAACTTGGGCATGACACAACTAGTGCGGTACTAACTGATGCACGTCAGTTGGTTGTTGAAATCTATAAATAAATTAAGATATTCTTGAGAACATACATATATCCTTTCCGTAAAAATCATACTGATTTAGAATATGAATACATTGATCTTACAATCTTAATTTCTAAACATTCAATTGTTTGTGGAAATGAGATTCTATTCTCTTGATTATATTTAGCAATTTCTTAACCATAGTTATAAAATCTAATGGATCATATTGCATCACATATACAACTATGCAGATTATAAATAACATCATTTCCTATCCACCCTCTAGTATGCCAATATCCCTTATCTGTACAACTTAGAATCCATGGCAATCTGCGTGCTGACTGAAGTATTCTACCAAATAACAATATTTTCTAGTAATTAATTCCAAGCACCATCTACAATTTATTGACAAATGTGAGAAATTGTTAGCAAAGTGTTGTCTGACAACACACTTCAGAAGCTCCTTTAAATTATCCAAACTATAGAGGGTTATTGTGTGACAACATATATGGGAAGTTTATTTTGATTAGCTACACTGTAGAGAGTAATATATAATTATGGCTAACCAATGCTAGGTACACAATATCGTGTAATCATATATTTCAATAATTTTCCTGTAGCAATTTCAAATCAAGATTCTAATATATTTTATTTAATTACATCTCACAGTAATTTTAAACCACATTATTATCCATTTTTTCGTTGGAGTTGAATTTTGAAAATTTAAACATACCTAACAAATATGTACGGATCTGTCAACACAAAAACTTATTTTAGATCAGGTATCTGCCCATCTACTGTATATTCATTCTAATTTCACCTGTGCAGAGTAACCTGGAACGTATGATGAAATTGGTTTTAAACCATAAAAGTATGGCCTGTCATAAGTCAGGTAATGCAAGAGCCACAAAAAAAAGCAGCGTAGTTTGGATCCCTCCAAGTGAAAACCCAACACCTGCATAATTTCCATAACTTGGGGAGAAGAAGTCGTTGGTCCATCTATCACGTCTTGCATGTCTCCATGCCTGCTTGTTGGGAATGGGAATCAGAAAAAGGGTGGCTGAAATAACGTGGTCGTCTCGAAAGGGATGGCATCCATTTAGTTTGCTATCATAAACTCACAATCACAAGCTTTTTTTCTCACGGAAACAAGCGAGCGCGTCCAACAAAACCACTTAAGTACGAAGGCGATTGGATGAGTGGAATGACACCCACTTCACCGAAGCTTTCCTCCTTTGATGGATACAAAAGATTTTTACTGGACGGGCGCAATTCACGTGTCCAAAAAAACTCTGGTGTCGTAAGATTAGAGATCAAAATGAAACCAAGGGTCCATTTACAGGCTAATTTGGAGCTCCGAACAACTATTTAGACTAGGGACAGTTAAAACGTAGATGGAAAATCAATTTTGACTCGTGGGGTGATCATATTCTCTGGCTTCTAAAAGACAACGCTTCATCTCTATTTATTCCTCTTCCAACAACTTAATTATATGTGTAACATTAACATCTGATGCCACGCTTGCAATCTTTTTCTTGGAACGAAACACATGTATGTGGTGTTCGGCTACCCGTCGTTGTACTTTTTAAATATCAACATGCAAGAATCTTCGAATAATTGAGGTTTGAGAGCACCTTTGCTGAAAAGACTGATGTAGAAAGCTCCATGAAATGACTCTGCTACTACACCAAATCTAATTTCCAGCTAAACATGATCATATAGATAAACAGTAAAAGTTCATTTGTATACGGTAGATATGCTGTTGACATCAACGAACTTCCTTAGCTTACGTGGGCGTGTAAGATCATTGATGATGGATGCTTTGACAATGTAGGGAAGTTCATCTAAAATGCAATTCAGCTACGTATCTGCATAATTGTTGGTCTATCTTCTAGGACTAGATTTTGATATGCCGACGTTTGTAGAAGGAACTTGTCCGAATAAAAAAACACATAGTTATCTAGAATTTCTAGTATAACGGTGCGTACTTTATTTTACTACTAGGCATAAACTCGTGCTATGCACGGGTGCTTCAGTAAAGAGAAAATAAGTATTTATTAGTTAAACGTTTAAAATTAACAAAACAGGATGCAAACTAAATAAGTAAACTATATATATTAGTAAGCACAGATATTACAACCTGAAATGAGGCAACATGACTTCGTAGAACCCTTCTTCACAATAAAATAGAGCTCTCTCTAGATGTAGTAGCTATTCATCTTTATATACTTCTACTATCGCATTGTTTTATGTCTGTCACCCTTAACCAACAATAGTTTTCGGATCAATAAAGAAACCATTAGATCGAATAGAAACATATCCACTATAAATAGCAGCATGCGATAGTCTACTTTGATCGGATATATCTGGTCCAAGAGATGCTAGACTACGCCGGTTGCATTTTTTGTCATCTTCTTTTATTCTACAAGGACATTGTGATAAATTAAAATACATGGAAAACACAACCTAGATACAAATGAATCAAATAATTGACTTGTTAAACATGTTCATAAGTTGATAGTGTTGATAAAGTTGACAACGCTAATGATGTGACAAAAATATATCCACTAAGGAACACCACATTGTTATATAGTACTTCGTTTCTTAGATGTGATGATGAGATGTACACTTAACAATGTGTATGTGTCCAAATTATAAAAAAGAAACAATCATACATATAATGAAGTTGTATAATAAATAAGTTCTATAAAATAGCTCCAGATGTTAGCTGGAGTTGTTTTGTCTAGTCAATTATGTTCTTCATACTAAGGAGCTTTACTATAATTTTTTAGTGTGTGAGAGAACATATTGTTAAACCAGGAATATACCAACGTAAAAATATGCCTCACATTGTGAATAAGTACAAAAATAACTCGATAAATAATCTTCCTTTAAGAAGTTATTTTACCACTTCTATTCCATTTTTGTGGTGGATTTGGATTGTATACCTTCTTGTTTTCACTTAAACATGGCTGCATTATCTATTTGTTTATTAAAAGAAACTTTCCTCAAATGTGTCTGGTCTGGAATTGACTTGTTAAAGGTTTCCCGTACATCCAAAGAAGGTTCAAATAATAAGAAAACGTGATAAAATATAGTACATGAAAGTACTTATTGTATGTTACTTCATTAGCACTATCTCATTCATAGGTTCATACAATAAACATGAATCACTAATGCAGGGATTGAGAGTTCTTGTTAGCGTGAAATTTGCTCAAAACATTTGATGATACATGGTGTAAGTAGAGAACATGTCTATTTTGAAAGTGTCTAAGTTATTTAAATATTGGATGATTTGTTGTGCATGAGTGGTTGCGTTGTTGCATCGCGTTGTTGCATCACAGTTGTTCTTTCTCCTTAGGAGGACATAAATGGCTAGTTAGACATGTAGGGTAATTACATACAAGCATTTGTAAATAGATTAAGACTGAATACAATAGCTTTCCTTAGAGCTAACCTAACAATGGAGATTCTAAACCATTTAAGAGAAATAATCATGAGACTCTTCTCCTGGGGTACTTAGTATACATCTATGGCATCCTAAAGTTTCATCCCAAGAAACTTTAGGATGAAATTTCGAGGTCGCGGGAGGGGAGGTCGCGGAGATTAGTAGGCTGAAATGTCAAAGAGAGGCGGAAGGGGAGGTCGAGGTCGCGGGAGGGGGGCTAACCCTAGGGGCGGCGCCAATCTAGGGATGGGGATACCATCACCATAACCTTCATCAGTTCTCAAGCGAGGTTGAAGGAGTGTGGGGGACCCCGTCACCCCAGATCGGAAACAATCCTGGAGCTTCGTCCTCCTCAGTAAAACCCGCAACCTCACCTTCTTCTATGACTCGGCCGCCGGAGGAGAGTGGGGTCTCATCGGTAAGATGCAAAGTGATCGACTGGCTGTCTACCAGTAGATCAGAGGTGCCTTGCGAAGTTACCCCTACTATTGACTTCATCGAGCCAGAAGTGATCGATGGGGTCAAATGCTTTTCCATCTCGAGTGAGGATGAACCCCTCCCTTCGTGGTAGGAGTACGCCTCGATTAGATTCATGGGGAGAAAACCTTTCCGTAGTCAGCTCCATGGTTGGATCTGTTGCCAGTGGAGGCCCAATGGTGCTTGCGATATCGTTACGGAGGAAATATAGGGATACATCGTGAAGCTGCCGACGGCTAAGGAAAGGGGGAGGATCCTCGGAGAGGCACCGTGGATGATGGACGAGTCTCTCATCATCATCCAAGCTTGGGAGTCAGGTCTTCCGCTCCAGGCTCTTTCCTTCCCCAAACTTCCTGTGTGGATCACGCTCGAGAATCCGGGGATGCACTGGACCACGAAGAGACTTAGCGGTGTTGCGAGTTTAGTTGGTAAGCCCCTTGACATTGAAGATGCTAGCCTCTCTGTCCATTGCCTGGGCGACGCCACTGTGTGTGTGGAGATCGTAGCTAGTTCCGATTTCCCGCAAAACGTCATGGTCAGAGTTGATGGTATTCCCAGAAACCTGAAGGTCAGCTATGTGGCGAAGCCTCAAGTTTGCTCTGGTTGCTCTTAGTTCAGCCACCGTCTGCCCTCTTATCCCAGTGCCATAGGGAGCAGGCCGATGCTGAGTCAACTGCAGTTAAGAGTTGGGAAGAATGCAAGGAGGCAAGGTGCTCGACGCCCTATTAAAGAGAACGTCCCCTTTTGTGAAGACGATCCTAGGATTTACCAAGAATCTGAGCAAAAGGTAGATGAAGCTCCCTATTATGTACAGCCGGAACCAGATATGAAAAGCAGGTCTCCTGCAGAGAGTGTGGGTGCTCTGAATTTGGATTGGGAGCTTTCTTATTCCAAGTCGATTGCTACCCCTCCCTGTTTGAAGCAACTTGCATAGGATACATGGATTGCCTTGGAATATCACCAGAAATACTCTTGGAATTCTGATGATGGATCCTTGATCAGTTCTGATGATCTCGACCCGAAGGTGTTAGAGGATTTTAGGGTGAACAAGGAACCAAGGTCTAAGAAAAAGAAGAAACACAGGCGGACTGGAACTGAAGAGATTCCCATGCTAGACTTTTCTGGGTCTGTTTAGAATCCCTTTTATGATCCTTCCGTGGATGGGTGTGCTGGTTCTTAACAGGTGTAATATTCAGACTGAAGTGAGCTTGCTTTTCTGTTGATGAGCCTGGTCTGTAAGTGGCTGGTTGGACTCTCTTCGTGCAACACAACTATGTGGGTGTGCAGACTGTCAGTGTTCATGGATTGACGATGGTTGGATGCTAAAGACCTAGGTTTGTCCTGGATGGGGTTCCTTTAGTTTGTATATGTCGCCTGAATAGTTACCTATCCTGTATGGAGCTGGGTTAGAAGTGGCAGTTCACCTATCTCCAGGGAGTTTGCATGACGTGGCAGGTCATTCATTTCTCATCTGCTCCTTGTGCATCTCTCAGCTATCAGCCAACTCAAGTTGCGGATTAAGATGTGTCTGGAGAATGGTCTCTAGTAAATTAGCTAGGAGTATCACATAGATATTTTTGTGGGTGTGGTTAATGTGTCTGTGTGATCTTCTTCTTCTTTTCTAATTTTGTTCTTCCTGATAGGTCTCTATGATGCTCTTAGTTTTTGGATATCTGAGGTGTTTTTCCTGGCTCTGATTTGATGTGCTCCTCCTGCATGGCGGCACATAGATCTAGTTTTATTTTGAGGCACTCTTGTACCTAAAGTTTTTAGTTTTATAGTAACACGCTTTTTTGCTGACAAAAAAAAGTTTCATCCCAAGATATTGACCGTGGCCTTTTCCTTAGAAGACAGTGAGCAATTTTCCAAAAAAAGTACTAAGCTAGCTTGATCGTAAAAGATGATTATGAAGACAAGGCTCCACTAGAAGCTTAGTACAGGTAAATGTCAACACCATATAGGTGATTTATGGATTAAAAAAAAAACGTTTGCTATTTAATATAGATTATTGCATATCTTTTAATATTCATTTTTGGCTAGATATGTTTGCTTTAGCCTGCACTGAAACCGTTTACACGTGACAGATAATCGGTATTGTTGTGAGCTACAACACATATAGAATTTTGAGTACGCGATGTAATGAAAAGACAATCAAATAAAACGTTTCAGTTGGAAGCAAGAGATGAACACAAACACAGAGACTTCAACTGAGTAAGTTAATAAACGGTACGTTATCATTTGAATTATTAGAAAAAAATACTACACTATAATAATTATTGTTTATTGTACACCACATATTATCTTTTTTTATTGTTTATAGCATGTGTTAGCAATCTAGAAATAGAAAAGAAAAAGGAAACAGGGTGCTGCCAACTAAAATAGGAAATGTCGGAACAAAATAGCAGTCGCCACATTTTATCAGGGAAATGGATTTGACGAATAAACATCAATCGTGTTACGTTTAACATTGGATAAACATCAAACATGACTTAAACGCATACAACTGATCGCTGGCAGTTTAGCAGCTAGACTGAACCAGGTAGAAACGTGCACAACAATAGCAAAAATCCCTCCACTGATTTTTTCCAAGACAAAGGATCATTGTGTAATTTTAAAAAATTCCAGAAAAAAATGTAGAAGAAACCCTTCACGCACTTTCCTATATAGTATAGATTCCTTCAATTGTATAAAACCATGTGTTTAGGCTTTATCAAATTATTTCAAGCAGTAACTCCATGTCATTTCTATTTGACGTTGGAGGATGCACTTTGTCCTTATAATGAAATGTCCGAAGTATACTCTAACAACGGCAACTGATTCACAGTACTAAGTTATTAACAACAACTTTAGTATAGATCTGTGAGTACTTATCTATCTTGTCGAGTGGATGTTATAATTCATAGGGATGGTGACCCAAATATGAATTACAAAGCAATGACCAATTCATAAACTTATAGAATAATTTCATGTTATGTACTTACCAACAAAAAATATTTGAATCCTGATTTTGAGTATGTAGTGCAATGCTTTTTCTAGATTTACCTTGTGGAGAAACCATAAGGAGGTATTACAAATTATATTACTGTAGATTATTCAAGAATGACCACTTGTTTTAATATTAGAAAACCTTCAGAAGGTAAGTTGTTGGACATATTACAACCATGAGAATAGAGAGTCATACCAACCCTGAACAATGGTTATCATCAAGCATATGGTTTGTAGATTTACATTTTTGATTTTATTGGAGAGTTTTGTAGAAAAAAAATCTTCTACTAGCATAACTGCTATCGCATTGGACGAATAAGGTGATGTTGAACTTTAGGTGTGACTAATTTCTCTTTAGGGGCCGTTTGGCTGCCGACTTTAGGAATGCAGTAGTTATGTGCATGTTCGGCTTTTAATTTCAGAGCATCACTACTGTGACCGGTCGGTCCCTCTGCATTACGATGCCGGTCAGAACAGGAAAACATCATGTTAAAAGGCCGATGGTGGTCTGGACGCGTCCCTCGGCATTACCGCCGATCATGGCGTGATTTCAATATATAAAGACAAATACAAAAGCGGAACAGATATTGAACCATTAAATTGTTGATCCATTTATGCATTAAATACCGGTAGTCAGAACGTCGGGGCCGAAGGCCCCTTAGTTCAGATTTAAATGCCGCTTTCATACTTATATTGTTTCTACTTGTAGTTCATGCCCATAAAACATCTATATGGTGGTGTATGTAAGCGTTCTGTGATTTGCACATTAAGCAATGCATGAAGTTCCTGAATCCTCTTTTATTGCGATTAATATTTTAGTGCCATTCATGAACAGAATTTTGTCGGGGAACCTATACAAGGAGTCTAACAGGTTCGTCCAAATGTTTCTTTTGGCTCAACCTTATATATTATCTCTATGTCTTCATCGGGCATGTTTGTGGCGCATAATATGTCTTGCCATGTGAGTCAAGTACAACTTCTTGATTTGGATATCTCCTTAATAGATCTCGTAGCCACATATTTACCACTAAAATTTTAGACCTTACATGCTGTCAACTATCCTGATAAAGAAGAGTAAAGTCTCATTGCTATTGTCGGATTCACAAAGAATCTAATTTTACATGAAGGTTACAAGTAAAATTTAAACTATCATAGGGATTCTATACTTCTCATCTGATCGTTATTGAACATGAAAATTCTTGTTTACCAAAAGAGAAATTTAGGAAATGGGATAACCTTGCATGCAATTAAGTATTTGTCTGCGTATCATGCTTTCCTGTTTTAGTATTCTGTTGGACACCTAACAAACGTATATATAAAGCAATCCTGTACTATGAGCATGGCAAAACCTTTGGACGGTATTGGGTACCCAATGATTGGACGTTTAGTTAAGAGGTAGGATTTCGCTTAGAAATCACGCAGACCAAGAGGCTGACGATCTTGTGTTCTTGTTTCAAAAGATAGTCGTCACATGATTCATATCCCCACACAACTATTGGTTGCGTGCACCTTGTCATGCTCTTGGCAGCGCAACAACTCTTAAAAAATGGGTGTGATTATTTCTAATACCGACTTCATGAACATTCTAATTCTTAATCCTATCTGCTTGCCATGGACCACTTTGATTTAATCGTATGGTATGATCATCGCCATCAATAATTGTCGAAGAGCAGTAGTCAACTAATATCTTATAGCGAGAGCATCGGATATCAAACCACAAGTCGACACGTTGTTGGTTGCTGCAGTAGTAAGATGACGACATTGTCGACTCTCTCATGTACAATTCCTTGAACCGAAAGACGAGTTTGGAGTATGTCAACTTCCTCTCTACCACAAACCTTGTTCCGTACTTCCCAATGCTAGTACCATACCTTCGTAACCCAGATTACTTCCAACTGTTGCGTATTTCATATTAGTTCTATTATTGCTTTTCTTAATGAATCATCAGTGTTTTCTATATATGTCTACCTAGCTGGTGAGTTTTACGTGGTGGATTCCACTAACACAGGTGGAACAATAATCTATCCGACGACCAATCATAAAGCTCACTTGTTTTGGTTACCCGAAGCGCTCTAGTTTACTGAAAAGATAGCGACCTACTCCTGTAAACAATAGTAAAAAATTATAACAAAGGGGCACTTTGAACTGTTATAAGCGTTATAAGGATTGTAAAATATATAAGAGATCTTCCATAAGGACTAGAAATGAGACCAGATTTAAGACTTTTTTTGTCTCCTTGCTTGCTATAGAACAAAATAGAAGAAAGACTCTCCTCTATTTTGTTCTATAGCAAGCAAGGTCCCTCCTCTATTTTGTTCTATAGCAAGTAAGGGGACAAAAAGACTCCAAATCTGGTCTCAAATTTGGTCCAAGTGTCATATTCCAATATATAATATGAAATTCTGGAAAAAATATAATAATTTTAAAAGCACCTAAAACTACATCAGCTATGAGAGACGTACAACTTCAACGATAGCATTTAGGCAATGACGTCGCAGACGAAATGGCCTATTTGTGGGCCACTCAAGACATGCAATGCAACCGGCACTCACCAACAGCAATAACGAAGGCCACGGACGACTGTCTCCACATGTACATTTGCAATGGTCGGCAATAGAATACTCTAACCGCTGCCGACCCCATAATCGTCCATTGCACCAGTGGACATGATGTGGACAGGTTCTCGATCGTGGGATGGAACCCATCGAAAAAATTGAAGACTCAGGTTCGAGTAAGGGCTCGTTTGCTTGAGTGTAAAACCAACCCGAGCGGAGAGTTTCAAAACAGGAAATGAAAGTCAATGAACTGGAACTACATTTCTTCTATTTGGTTTAACGTAAGTTGAACTCGTTTAGTTGCTTTGTTATCATTTGGTATGGTGCAATTGGTGTGTGTGATTCCCATCGAGGATGGGCCGGTGACCTGTAACCAGCAGCAAAGTTGATTACCATCTGTGACAGCATACATATATCCGTTCATGGTGCGTGGCTGTACATTTAGGTGTTCTTACCGCTAACAGTGTATACCGCTAGAGCGTCGAGGAAATGAAACCGCGCCTAAATAGGACGCAGTCCGTTTTCCATAATTTTTAACGTAACCAACACATGATGTGCGGTTTGTTTTCTCACTGTGACTTTCATCTGCACGAAACCAAACGTAGGAACTGGATAACTTCGTGTGGTTACAACTGGTCGAGTTCACTTTCACTCCAACCAGACGGGGCCTAAGCACAGTGGGGGTTTGCTAGCATGCTTTTGCCGTTACTATTTTGCTCAAGTTGTCTGTTTTGCAGATATCTTCTGTGGATGGTGCGCTATTGTAAAACACTAAATCAAAGATGTATAAATTCAATAATCCTGCCACCATGTCTAAAACATCTGGTATGTTTATTAGTTTATTGATCAATAAGAATTAAGTCCAAAGTGTGCAACTTACGGTGATGAACGAGAGAACTAAATTATTCTTTCATACTTGTGATAAGGGCTTTCAGTTTGCCGACGCTCATCTCTAAATTGTTCCCATCCTTCTCTATGGGAATGGAAATAAAAAATTTTCACAAGAAATAGGGAAGGATATATACACCGTGCAAGAAAGAACGCCCATGAAGTATGGGTGTAGGGAATCAATCATTGGTTCTTTTTGCGCAAGAGTAGAGTTGTTATTACGATCGTGATTGGATTGTATATGTGATATGTTTAATCTTGTTTTGTTCATAAAAAATATCACTATGCTTAGGATCTTTAACCTAGACACAAATACGAAAGGGAATAATATCACTTGACGACTTGATGATTGATATTGGCATTGAAGACAATATATGACTCAAACTATCATTTAAGCTTTATTGATATTGAAAAAAAGGTAAAACCAACACTTGGAAGAACCAAATCCATGAAATATGGAATAAGTTCACATACCTAAAGTTGAAATCCAGAATAAAACCTATTAACAAGTGAAGTCGTGTGATGATTCGACACTAAAATAAGGAATGTTCATTAAAGAATGATAGGAACTTTGCCGCTACAAGCTTGGAGATTGTTATCAACATCATTACTACTTCCTTGAACCTCAAAACCTAGTTCAACTGCTTATAAGTGTGATGATTGTCATGACCAGTTGTGTCATATTAATTGTGATTACATGGATCTTATGATGAAGTTAACATTGATCTCAAAATCAAGAGTTGTAAGAAAAACACATGAAATTTTGTTTTTGTGATAAACATACTAGGAACCTCATTCATACATTTTCTAGGAAAACTAAAATATCATATTCAGTGCACATAAATGAGAACGAGTTGGACAGTGTAACTATTGTGGATAACAAGCACTACCTTATCACATTCACTAACAAAGAATATATGCTATGTTTTTCTTATTCCAAAGTAAGGATAAATATTAGATACAATCCCAATATTTGATAACCAAGCCAATTTTTCAGCTGATAAGATAGTTCAACGAATAACATACGACAAGAGTGGGAAGTAATCTACATAATAATTTCATAAAAAAGTACATAAAAAGTATTCTCCATGATATATTTCCTCTTACAACTATCAAATAAGTTTTTCAAAAATATAAATGGAACTCCATTTAAGATTTAGAGACGTTGGTCACTAGTCACACATATTAAATGTATGACACCTTTTGCAAAATCACTTTTCCCTAAACATAATAAAAATAAGTTGTGAACAAAAGTGTTACTTAGCATACTCTTGGGTTATGTGATCACAACAAATGCTTGCATATTTAAATTAATTTAAGTTAAAATATTGGTTATATGTCATACAATCGAGTTGAATTTGTTTATTTAACTTCCTTTAAAAATTGAGTTGAATTTGTTTATAACCATCCAATACAGTATTGTGAGGAATACTAATATTACTGTTGTAACGTTCCCAATTTAATGTACAATTACTTCTTTTCCCTGCCTTTAAACCCTAGTATCTTTTTTGTTATCATAACTCTTATATCATTGTAAAGTGGGTGATAACCCTAATCTAATTAGTTTGGACATAGACAAAGACACTAGGTTAGACCTGGGGTCTTAGAAGAACTTACCTCGAGATTATATGTGTGGATTTACAATTGTTGACCATGTAATTGAAATTACAACCCTAATTAGGCAATTAGTTCTTAGTGATGAGATAATAAATTTCTTGACCTCCAACCCAAGATCTAAGCCCATATTTAGGTTCCTCATTTCAAAACTAACCATCAAATTTTGGGGTCTATAGGATGTCAAATGCACCCTTGATTAGACCCTAGAAAGTTATGAATAACTAAACCTAAGGTTTTTGATAGATTTAACTGATTTCAATGGCACACACTGGACCGTGATCCAAGGGACAATTTATTTTTCACTCCGCTTTTGGGTCAGGCAAGCGGGAGGCAAACCTAGTCATCCCCTTCTTCCCATTTTCTCAAACAACAAAAGTAGCATCTGGTGATTTGGTTTACTGTAGTTTTCTCTCACCAAGCCTAATGAAATCAAGTGATTCCTTTTCCAGTGAATTTCTCATTCTCTGTCATTTCCATTGAACTATAACCCAGGCCATGGATTGTAGTAGAGAGAAAATGCCCTTTAAGTCTTTGAGTAGTCATCACCATCTTCTTCTAGTCCCACTGTTGCATGGTTACAAAGAACCCATTTTCCCTCTATCGACCCAGAAATAGTCCATGATGGTCCCTTTATAGTTTCCCTCGATTAATTTCCCTCATGATTGCATAAGAGTCGATGTCAATGGTTATCTTCCCTAGAAGAAAAGCTCAAAGATCCAGAGACTGGGTTCACCTTGATGCAATCCCTCCTGAGGTAACCATCTCTAGACCGTCCTTGTTCATTCTGCATGCCTAACTTGCTATGTTTTCCCTATGCTATCCAGTCGACCGGAACCATCGATGCATGGTTTTGATGCCTCTGTGGAGAAGGAAGTTCTCGCCATTCCTAGCCTTGTTTTGGCTCCATGCATTATTGTGAACACTCCTCAGATGTACTGGAATATTTTGAGGTCCTCACTGGAATTGTTGGCACAACATATCAATCTATCTATACCTCCTTTGTCTTCTTCATCGATTGGTTCACCTGGTCTGTAGCAAGTTGCCACATAGTGATTCCAAGACCTATACATGACACTTAAGGGTTGTCCTCTACTGTTTGACTTCACAGAATTGATCTCGAAGTCCATTATTCTTTCTACTTTAGCTCACCTATTATGTCACCTTCTTTTCGGTCAAGTGGTGTCAGCCTAGGGAGATCCCCTACTATTGAGCTGGTATTTCCCTCCTGACAGCCTCAGAGCTTGATCTAAAGCACATCTGTAGCATCCCAAACTTTTGAGAATAATTTAATCCGTAGAATGTAGTTTTCCTTAAATAGAAATTTGTCGAAGGTCTTAATGCAAAAATACCATGAAATGAACTTTCTTAAAGGATAATGAAGTAAGGAATTTAAAATGACACTCAAAATAGGCGTTTCTTTTGTGTAAGAATTATGTGTTACAATTAACTCAAAAGTATTAATGTTGGTTTTCCTTTTATTCTCCCCTATTCTTAAAAGTGCTAAACCAAAGAGATGAAAGAAAAGGAGAAAGAGGCTTGAAATTCGAAATTTAAGGGTATGATTACTTGAATAAGAAGTACTCTTTCTTTAAAGAAAGTCATTAATATATGTGTTTTTGTTTCCTTCTCTTTGGATGTGCAAAAAGAATAATAATAATTAGCCCTTGTGCTCCAATTTCAAAAATATGGGGTGAATTACTCCCTTAGACCATTGTCAATGACTTCCTTTACCTTCTTGATCATTATTAGTTAAATAAATAAGGAAAATTGCAAAATTAGTGAAGGATTGGTGATTAAGTAAGAATTATGTGAAAATTTCTAGAAAAAGTATGTTGAGAGTAACTAATGGGCATACTTCGATCCTAACTTGCTTTCAAAGGAAAGAATACACATAAATAGGATTGCTTACGAAATTTGGATGGAAAAACAATTATTATGTGTCTTAAATGAATCAAATAAGTCAATTACTTAAGGGGTAATAAAAGGATATCTAACTTTTGTATTTTGGCCCCAAATTTCTTCCACACCTATATCTAAGTGTTTAATACTTTCCTTTAAGCTTTGGAGTTAAATAATTAAAAGGAGAGGTATGCATTAATTACTTTTTCTTTAAGTGAGAGGGTTATTTGAGAAATATATTAAATGTCACACAATTACATTTAAATTAGGATTCTAGGGCCTGACCCTTATATCTATCATGTGGGCTCTTAGCCATTAGATCGCTGATCTAACATTGATCCATCATCTTCTAGCATGAGACTATTTAGGCAAGTTGTGAACAGCGGACCCGATCTTCTCACAGTTGGTCCACTCTCTCCTCGACACCTCCTCTCCTAATTATTTTTCCTTTGTATCTGAGAGGAGATTACGAGTCCTTTCATGCTAATTTTCCCCCCTTTAGTAGGCTAGTGTGGTTTCTTCTAAATTTGTAGAACAACGTCGTCCAACTCTCCTTTGGCCTGACCTGTATAAAAGGTTTCATACCCCCTGTAAGGGTGTGTTTCACTCTGGGAGACCCTTCTCAACTTTGGGCTCCCTCCTTAGCAACCAATTTCCTTCTCTAAGATTTTATATTCATCGTGTCTTCCTCTCTGAGACCCATCGGTGATCTACCTTATCATACACGCTACTCTGAAGACTCTCAGATGAATTGGGGTCACGATCATGTCCGGTGAGATGTGGCATTTCACCTAGGACCCTCGCCTGCCGCCGTGAGGCCCCATAGCCCAGAGTCAGCTCTCAAGTTGACTTGTTCAAGGTTCTTGCTCGAGGATAAGGTAGTCGTGAGGTGGAAGATGAGTTCCGATCAAAAGAAAAAATCACCCCCGCCTCCTCTGCAGAATAGGTTAGGGAAAAACGATCTTTAGACCCTCTTTTTCACCTACCCACACGAGTGTGGGCCTCCAGCCTGGAGTAAGACAATTGGATGCTTTGTGCCCCACAATGCGTGCCCTGGCCCACAGAGCCACCCATGTTACGAGCTCCTATTGGTCCAAAGGTATTTATTTTGTAAAAATTCTTGTCAATCATAGAATTATGTAATTGTGGCATCCAACTCACAAAAACAAGATTTACTTAAGAAGAAGCGAATCATTTACAGCAGATTACTAAAAATTAAAACTTTTTGCAAAGAGATCCAAACATAGGAAGTCTCTTCCATCAAGAACCATTGTATATCATTTACATTCTGGTTCAAACGTATATAATCTGTACAATCTCTTCTCGAGGATTACAACATCAGCTATCCTATTAACATTATGTACAGACAACATAATAATCTCGAGGCATCAAGCCAAAACCTCAGATCGATTTATTAAAAACACTGACTAAAAACTCCGAGGACCTGAGAGTACAGAGATGACACATAGGACTTTGTAGATACATAACTTGATAGACATTATCTCCACCTGAGATCTCACTGCTGTCCTTGATGTTACCACTGCTGTCTTTTCCCTGCAAAAGGATTTCTGCTTCTTTGTCTGCAACCACCTAAAAATGTTGGATCTCATGGGGGTGAGACAATTGTAAATTGACCCAGCGGGAGATATAACTCTCCGCCAAAATATTGTTATAGCAGTTTATTAAAATAAACTGAGCAGAAGGATTTATATATAATTAACAATAGATAAATCTCTGTATGAACAGAGTGAAGTAATCTCCTTTCCCAAGGAGAACATTTCATCTACTCATGGTAGAATCATAGTTCATCCATCTACTTGCAATGAATACAAACAGATATGAATAACATCAATGAACTAGAGTTGCATGAAAGAAATATAACATCAGCCAATAAATTTCCGTATTCAATCCTTAAGCAAACATGTTATACGACTGATTTCATTTTACAATCACACTTATGCCCTGAGGAGATGAGGTATACCGCTCATACTCCAACCGACCACTGCGAAGTCAAAATCGATACCATACATAGGCCAATGAAAGAGCTGGATTCCCATGACCTCCCACATCCCGGTCAGTGCGGGACCACAAGTAGGACTATGTCTACTGCTCAAAATAGCTTTACAGGGTATACTGGCAACTTCGCTATAGAGTTACAGCGTCAACTGCACTCTCATCGACAATCGAGAGATTTAATGTTTATCTACATCGACCCGACATTAAGTATTATTGGGAGATGTGTACGGCATCTGTCCCAATCATCGGGATATTTGTGATACATCCATCCCGACACATGAAGGATTGAGAGGTTTAATGTTTACCTTCCCTCAATTTCTTCACCAGACGTAAGGATATTTTCGCCCATTTACCCTCACATATTCAAAATATGTGTTCCGGGTTTTGCCGTAGAGCACCCATTTCACCATCACCTATTCCTAATGATGATGGATCTATGGTCAGGGCTCTACATGAACAGATTTCACTTGATTAATTAAGTACATTTTCATATCCTTTTAGCATCAGCCAAGTTCTCAAACATGACTTATTACAACAATGATATAAAGAGAAATGTACTATTTCCATCAAATACTTATCAGTCTTTAAAAGACCTTGGGAACTCAGACCCTCATTTCAATATTGGGAATTATCATCCCATCACAATTTCATTACCATAATCATATGGTTATGGGTATTCAAACCCTTATTGTTGGCTAAATGGACATCTGTAAATCCCTTTGTTTTGATAATGACAAACATTTCATTCTTGTTAATCTAACGTGCTACTTGAGTGTGCAGGAACAAGGTGGATGACAAAGTATTAGGGAAATCCATATGCTTACATATTTATATTTTCATGAAATGTAATCTCTTTGTAAAAACTTGTACAAATATATAATGTACAAGTACTTAGATTTCATGTAAATCAAGCGTTAGATTCTCCCTAGCTAAACATCACATTTAGATAGGTCATCCCCTTGAATAGTGTCACATATGCACACTCATACACACACTTAGTGCTTTAATTGGAAAAGTGAAATAGGGTCAATCTCGGTCGACTAACTCCTCGACCGAGACACTCTCGGTCGACAATCTTCTCGACCGAGAAAGACCCAAGTAGCCGTTAGACACAGCTGACAAGGTGGTTGGCAGTTGGAGATAAACGTTGCATACACTTGATCCAGAGAGCCTGTCGGTCGACAAAAGTTCGACCGAGTAGGAGTCTCGGTCGACTATTTCTCGACCGAGATGGTCTCTGACAGCAACTGCAGAATTAATTATTTAGTCGTTACTAAAGCAACAAACTTGTACCTAACGGCTAGTTAAGCACTTAGAAATCCCTAGAAGGTGTCTAGAACGTCCTTAAGCACTTGTAGGACATTCCTATAAATAGGACATATCTTAGGACACCCAAAAACACTAACTTGTTACACTTGAGCAATCTTTGAGCATACATTGACTTTGTGCAATCTGTTTGTGAGAAATTGAGCATTGTGACAATTGGCTACTTCTTCCCTTAGCTCAAAATTCGTGTCCCATAGGCTAACATCTCCTATCCATTGCAATTACAATTCCATACACTTTGGTTAGGAGATCTACACGCTTGATCTAGGCAAATCAAGCCTTGTGCTACAAAAGGATAAGTTGTAATTTCCTTTTTCTTTCTTGTTCTCTATTATTGTTTGTACTCTCCTTGCTACTCCTAGGTTGGAGGCTGCGGATTGGAGAGGGTGGAGATCTTCTTGGTGAAGAAGAGGACCTTGAGCTACTTCAAGAAGGCTGGTGCAAAGGGAGGTTACTTCTAGAGAGGAAGGCTACTTCAAGGGGGAGCTTGAAGTTACTTCAAGAAGGCTACCTCAAGTTGGTGCATCTACTTCAAGTGAAGGCTGTTCAAGGGGTGTAAAGAAAGTATTGTATTTTGTATAAATCCTTGTGAAGGTAATAAAATAAATACTTTCAAAATCCCGGTTGGGTAAGCAACCGGTAGTGGACTGACAACTTTAGTATTTGCTAAAGTTGGAACCACTCTAAACACCTGTCTCCTTCTTCCATTTACAATTGTGGTTGTTTGAGTTAAATAATTGTTAAAATATTTAAAAACTCTATTCACCCCCCCCCCTCTAGTGTTTTTCAATTGGTATCAGAGCAGGCTTCAAGGAACCCTAACAAGGTCTTGAAGAATGGGGGACGGAGTGCTCAACAACCTTAACCTTGAAGGGACACTTGTTGCTAGACCTCCAGCGTTTGATGGAACAAACTACACATATTGGAAGAGAAGGATGCAGTTCTACTTCCAAGGCATCAATTGGGACTTATGGAGGATGGTGTCAACCCCATACAAGCTTCCTCAAACACAATATGCAGAGTGGGATGCAAACACGGTAAAGTTGGCTCAAATGAATGCCAAAGCTGTAAGCATTTTATATTGTTCAATTTCAGTAGGAGAATTTAATAGGATATCAAACTATGACACAGCCTATGACATTTGGCATAGACTGTCCATAACTTATGAGGGTACAGTTCAAGTCAAGAATTCTAAGATTAGCATGCTTAAACAAAAGTTTGAACATTTTCATATGGATCCAAATGAATCTATTAGTGAAATGTTTGAAAAATTCTCTTCTATTGTTAATGGTTTAAATGCCCTAGGAAAAACTGTTCTTAAAGAAGATCAGGTATCAAAAATCCTTCGATCACTTCCTTCTAAATACAAGCCAAAGGTGACAGCCATTGAAGAAGCTAATGACCTCACTCGGCTGAAAATGGAGCAACTCATTGGAAATCTAGAAGCTCATGAAGCAACTCTAGAAGAGGAAGAAAGAAGAGAACGTGAACTTCAGCAAGGAAAGAAGAAGGATGTGGCCCTAAAAGCTTCAAAGATAATCACACCAGAAAGTGAGGAGTCAAGTGAAGAGGAAGGAGAAGAGACATTGATTGTCAATGGTAAGAAATATAGAAGATTTAAATCTAACAAAATTTCTAGTTCTTCTTCTTCTCCTCCTAGGTGCTTTGAGTGTGGAAAGAAAGGACATTTCAAAAATGAATGTCCTAAAGCAAAGAAAGGAAAGAAAAGCTCACACAAGAAGAGGGGAGAAAAAGCCTATAAAGCTGCATGGGACGAGTCAAGTGAAAGTGAAAGCGAGGAAGAAAAGGTGGAATGTCTAATGGCAAGAGAAGATAATGAAGACTCTCAAGAGGTAAGCCTACTTGATCTTCCTAAAGAAGAGTTAATTACTAGTTTACAAGAAACTCATGATAAATATGTTGATGTCAAGAAGAAACTAAAGAAGGTTATCAAAACAAATGATGAGCTATATGCTAAATTAAATAATCTCTCTTCTGAAAAGAACAAAATTGATCTTGAGAATTTGTCTTTAAAAACATCTTTAAATGATTGCACTAACAAGCTACTATCTCTAGAAACAAATATTGATCTTCTCTCTCAAGAAAAGACTGAATTGTTAGCTAAACTAAAAGATTTTCAGACTCAACAAATTCTGTGTAACCATCTAGACTATGAAAATGTTGTACAAGAAAGAGACTCCATGTTATTTGATTTAGATCAAGCTAGAAAAGATTTACACAAGAAGATGGATGGCATTGCTAAGCTACAAAAGAATCTACATGAGTTAAGAAGAAAAGATATCCTTGACAACATCCTAAAAGCCTCCTCTAGTTTCAATGGAAGAAAAGATTTGGGATATGATCCAAAGAAAAATCAACCCAAGAGAACTCGAACTGTGTTCGTACCTAAAAATACAATTCCTAAAAAGAGATATGAAGTTGACTCTATTACTTGTCATTTTTGTCTACGTCTTGGACATTATTCATTCTCATGCCCTTATAAGACCAAGGATTTCGATTTAGTTTGGGTCCCAAAACCCCAAACTTAGTAGAGTCAAAAGCCATACAGTTGAGATATGATCAAACGCTCAATTTGCAATTTATATTGTCTTATCTCAACTTAACAAAAGGTTTTCATGCATATTGATAATTTTTTGAATTGTTGTACTGAAACAGAAAAATAGTCGGTCGAAGTATTGTCGACCGAAATATAATCGGTCGAACTTTTGTCGACCGACCAGATGCCTGTAACAAATCAAAATCTACAGCAATTATTTCGGTCGAAAACTGGTCAACCGAGCTGAATTTCTGTGTTTATTTGCTTGTCATACAGTAACCTTCTCGATCGAAAAGTAATCGACCGAGAAAGATGTCGGTCGAACAATTGTCGACCGACTTGATTTCTGAATCAAAATCTTTATGCAATCTATACTTAAGTGGTTCTAACCATATTGGACCATCACATGGGTACCAAAATCTATAATTTCATGCAGGATTGGGTAGTTGACAGTGGATGTTTCAAACATATGACCGGAAACAAGGATGCATTTCAAACTTTTGAAGAAAAGAAAAGTGGAACAGTCACCTTTGGAGACAACGGTAAAAGTACAATCGTTGGAATAGGTAATGTTGGTACAAACCTCGAAATAAAGAATGTTCTACTTGTTGATGGTTTGCACCATAATTTGATAAGCGTTAGTCAATTATGTGATAGTGGCTATGATGTTTTATTTAACAAAACCTGCTGCAAATTCTTAATAGAAAACACTACAAATGTTGTTTATGAAGGAAAAAGAGTTGGAAATCTTTATATTCTTAGACCTAACTCTATGAAATCTGTAGTAGGAAAATGCTTGCTTGCAAATGCAAATACTTTACAATTATGGCATAAAAAGCTAGGACATGCTAGTTCACATGTTATCAAAAAGTTAGTAAAATATGATCTAGTTCGTGGTTTGCCTACTTTATCCTTTGATCAAGTTGAAAATTGTAAACCATGTACATTGGGAAAGAAAACAAAAACCTCTTTTAAACCTAAAAATGAACTTAGCACCAGTAGATCTTTAGAATTAATTCACATGGATTTATTTGGACCTATGAGGACACAATCTATCGGTGGCAAAAGATATTGTTTTGTTATTGTTGATGATTATAGTAGATATACATGGGTACATTTTATTGCAACCAAAGATGATACTATTCATGCTTTTATAAAAATTTTCCCTATGATTGAAAATCTATTACAAAGCAAAATATGTACTATTAGAAGTGATCATGGTGGAGAATTTGAAAATCATGTATTTGAAGAATTTTTCACATCTCAAGGGTACACTCACAATTTTTCTGCTCCACGCACTCTACAAAAAAATGGTATAGTTGAAAGGAAAAATAGATCCCTACAAGAAATGGCTAGAACTATGATGCTCGAACATAACACACCCAAAACCTTTTGGGCTGAAGCTGTGAACACTGCATGTTATGTGTTAAATAGAGTAACTATTCACTCTCATTTGAATAAACTCCATATGAAATAATACATTCTAAGAAACCTAGAGTTGACTATTTTCATACTTTTGGATCCACATGCTATATCTTAAATACCAAAGATGATAGAGATAAGTTTGACTCTAAATCACACAAAGCATTCTTTTTGGGATATTCCACTTCTAGCAAAGCATTTAGAGTATATAATACTATCTCTAGAAAAGTTGAGGAATCTATTCATGTTTCTTTTCATGAAGAGTCCAAAACTGAAAATCTAGAAATAATTGATCTCACTAATCAATTCGAAAACTTAATCATACCAAATGATAGTGAGAAAGTTACTACAAACAATCACCAAGCTGAACCACAACCCACACCTAGGCTTATTAAGGATCATCCTCAAGAACTAATTATTGGAGATCCTAATGATAAAGTAAAAACTCGGTCTTCCTTTAAGGATGTTGCAAACATGGTTTTTGTTTCTATCATTGAACCTAAGAAACTGAATCTCTTAAAGATGATTATTGGATAATAGCAATGCAAGAAGAATTGAATCAATTCACTAAAAATGATGTATGGGATTTAGTTCCTAAACCACAAGATAAAACCGTCATTGGAACTAAATGGGTTTTTAGGAATAAGCTAAATGAGGCAGGAGAAGTAATAAGGAATAAAGCTCGGTTAGTAGCACAAGGATATAATCAACAAGAAGGAATAGATTTTGACGAAACGTATGCACCAGTAGCTAGACTTGAAGCTATTAGAATGTTGCTAGCTATTGCTGCACATAAAAACATCAAACTCTACCAAATGGATGTAAAAAGTGCATTTCTAAATGGTATCATTCAAGAAGAAGTATATGTTGCTCAACCACCCGGTTTTGAAATACCGGAAAAAGGTGACTATGTTTATAAACTTAAGAAAGCACTTATGGTTTAAAACAAGCACCTAGGAATTGGTATGAAAGGCTCAAGACATATCTTTTTGATAATGATTTTTCTATTGGAAATTCAGATTCTACTCTATTTTTCAAAACATATACATCTGATTTCCTAGTTGTGCAAATATATGTTGACGACATTATTTTTGGAGCTTCTAATGATTCGTTGTGCACACAATTCAGTGACATTATGCAAAAAGAATTTGAAATGAGCCTCATGGGTGAACTAACATTCTTTCTTGGTTTTCAAATTAAGCAAACGTCTGCTGGAATCTTTATAAGACAAGAAAAGTATACTAAAGAACTCTTACAACATTTTGGGATGGATCAGTGCAAACATGCTACTACTCCTATGGCTACTTCTATTAAAATTGATAAGGATGAAAATGGGGAACCTATTGATGATTCCTTATATAGAGCCATGATTGGTAGTTTGCTTTACTTAACTGCTTCTAGACCGGACATTATGTTTTCCGTTGGTCTTTGTGCTCGATTTCAATCACAACCCATGCATTCTCATTTTCAAGCAGTTAAACGAATTCTTTGATACTTAGCAGGCACTACATGTTTTGGTTTATGGTATCCAAAAGGACAATCCTTGGATTTTAAAGCTTATACTGATGCAGATTATGCTGGTTGTCGACTTGATCGCAAGAGCACTAGTGGTGGTTGTTTCTTGTTAGGGAGAGCTTTAGTATCTTGGTTTAGCAAGAAACAAAACACGGTTTCTCTCTCTACAACTGAAGCTGAATATATGGCAGCCGAATCTTGTTGTGCTCAAGTACTTTACATGCAACAAGTGTTAAATGATTATGGTTTTACTCTTTCGTCTACTCCTATCTTTTGTGACAACACGAGCACTATAAACTTAGCACATAATCCTATTTTACACAGCCGAGCTAAACATATTGAAATCCGTCATCACTTTTTAAGGGATCATATCTCCAAGAATCATGTTTCCCTTCATCATGTTGATATGGAAGATCAATTGGCTGATATTTTTACAAAACCGCTTCCACTAGACCAATTTAACAAAATTAGGAAGCAATTGCTTATCACTCCTTTGGAAGATGTTTTCTTTGATATTTGTACTTCTTAACGATAACTTTCACTTGCATCATTTTGGCTTTTAATGGACATCTTCTCCATTGGATTTTGATGGGACATCTAATTAAGGGGGAGTTTTAATTCTTAAATGGATATCTTTTTGAAATGACAAAGGGGGAGAAATAAATATAAACTTAGTAATTATGCAAAACTCAATCAATGAGTTTCATAAACCTCTTGGCTTTACATTGAAAGTTGCTATATTCCCTAAAGAGTTGGATTTCATGTTCCATAATTCATGGGGAATAATAAGCACACATTTTATAAACAAGAGGGAAAGCTACAAAAGGTAATCTTAAGGTATGAAACTCATATGTTTTATATTTCCTTCATTTATATTTTGGAAATGTTTGTCATCTTCAAAAAGGGGGAGATTGTTGGCTAAATGGACATCTGTAAATCCATTTGTTTTGATAATGAAAAACATTTCATTCTTGTTAATCTAACGTGATACTTGAGTGTGCAGGAACAAGGTGGATGACAAAGTATTAGGGAAATCCATATGCTTACATATTTATATTTTCATGAAATGTAATCGCTTTGTAAAAACTTGTACAAATATATAATGTAAAAGTACTTAGATTTCATGTAAATCAAGCGTTAGATTCTCCCTAGATAAACATCACATTTAGATAGGTCATCCCCTTGAATAGTGTCACATATGCACACTCATACACACACTTAGTGCTTTAATTGGAAAAGTGAAACAGGGTCAATCTCGGTCGACTAACTCCTCGACCGAGACACTCTCGGTCGACAATCTTCTCTACCAAGAAAGACCCAAGTAGCCGTTAGACACAGCTGACAAGGTGGTTGGTAGTTGGAGATAAACGTTTCATACACTTGATCCAGAGATCCTGTCGGTCGACAAAAGTTCGACCGAGTAGGAGTCTCGGTCGACTATTTCTCGACCGAGATGGTCTCTGACAGCAACTGCAGAATTAATTATTTAGCCGTTACTAAAGCAACAAACGTGTACCTAACGGCTAGTTAAGCACTTAAAAACCCCTAGAAGGTGTCTAGAACGTCCTTAAGCACTTGTAGGACATTCCTATAAATAGGACATAGCTTAGGACACCCAAAAACACTAACTTGTTACACTTGAGCAATCTTTGAGCATACATTGACTTTGTGCAATCTGTTTGTGAGCAATTGAGCATTGTGACAAATGGCTACTTCTTCCCTTAGCTCAAAATTCGTGTCCCATAGGCTAACATCTCCTATCCATTGCAATTACAATTCCATACACTTTGGTTAGGAGATCTACACGCTTGATCTAGGCAAATCAAGCCTTGTGCTACAAAAGGATAAGTTGTAATTTCCTTTTTCTTTCTTGTTCTCTATTATTGTTTGTACTCTCCTTGCTACTCCTAGGTTGGAGGCTGCGGATTGGAGAGGGTGGAGATCTTCTTGGTGAAGAAGAGGACCTTGAGCTACTTCAAGAAGGCTGGTGCAACGGGAGGTTACTTCTAGAGAGGAAGGTTACTTCAAGGGGGAGCTTGAAGTTACTTCAAGAAGGCTACCTCAAGTTGGTGCATCTACTTCAAGTGAAGGTTGTTCAAGGGGTGTAAAGAAAGTATTGTATTTTGTATAAATCCTTGTGAAGGTAATAAAATAAATACTTTCAAAATCCCGGTTGGGTAAGCAACCGGGTAGTGGACTGACAACTTTAGTATTTGCTAAAGTTGGAACCACTCTAAAAACATGTCTCCTTCTTCCATTTACAATTGTGGTTGTTTGAGTTAAATAATTGTTAAAATATTTAAAAACTCTATTCACCCCTCCCTCTAGTGTTTTTCACTTATCTCATCATTGAGCATCATTACCATCTATTAGGTAACTATCACCTTCAGGTCATCTGACCAAGGCATTCATGATACTTATTACAAAAGCATCACACATGGCTCACAAGGCCACAAAATATCATGTCACCACTTTCTAGGCAACAACTTACTTATATGACTCATAAGGTCCATGCACATTCTGTTACTTTTACTAAGCAACAACAACATTAAGGAACATAAGGCCAATCAACATTTATTATATAAATGTCACAACTCAAATCTAGCTATGTTCATCATCTCATATTACCTACATGGTTATTAGACATGATAACAGTCATACAAGTCATTCATCACATCATGTGATACAATAGTAACACCATTATTTCTTTACCAGGAATTAGGGTTTACTATCAAATAGGGCTTTTCATTCCCTTTACCCAAAATTAGGGTTAGGGTTTCCCATTTCTCATCAATTAAGGTTTCATGATTAAATTATTTGTCCAACCCTTAATTCATTATTCCATACCTCTGGGGCATTCAAAGATATCATATATAATTACTCAAGATCATTACTTTCATCATATAGCATTAATGATCATCAATTCAAGGTATGAGTTCATTTCTCATCCTCATCATGGTATGACTACATCATACTCATTAATTTGACTTAACCCCATTCTCAAGGTACATTAGTCAACACTTATCAAAGTGCATCAACTCATTACATTTCATTTTAATAGTTGCATAACACACTTCATATGTTCCTTACCCAAATATATTGGATTAAAAATGCATCAAGGTATATAAACCCTGAAATGTTGAATGTGATAACTATCATATCTTGATGTATCACTCTTCTCATCATTTCAGTCTCTCTTGAGTTAACCGACTTATCTTGTATTAAGGTATTTCCCTCTTAATACTTTCAATCACTAATCTATCACCTTTAGCATGTAATGCATAGGCCGGACATTAGAATTTTCCAACTATCTTTAATGATATGGACTTGTCTAATGATAAAGACATTGCTTACAATAAGGTTTCTTATAATTAATCACATGAAATATTTCACCTTTATAAGGTAATTCCCTCTATCTCATCATTAGGGATTTCTTATACCCTTACCTAAAATTAGGATTATGATTTATTGTTATATTGCCCAGAATTAGGGCTTTATGTATTATGACTCCAAATTAGAGTCTCACATACCTTCACCCTTCTTAGGGCCTCTCATCACAACATAGTATTAGAGTATCATGTGGTGTTATTCTCAGTCAGGGTTTCTCATGGAATCACCCTCAACTAGGGCTTCTCATGGAATCACCCTCAACTAGGGTATCATATATCATTACATTACATCACCCTGGATTTGATTCTCACATCACATCATCACATAAATATTCCATATATATCATTCTAACTTAGGGTTTCTCATGTCATTACCCTAGAATAGGATTTCACATGGAATCATCCTTAATTAGTATTTCCACTATAGTTACCCACAATTTGGGTTTACTATTCATCTCCATTAGGATTTCATTCAATTGTCCATCATTAGAGATTCACTATTCATCCCAATTAGGGTTTTTATCTCATTACCCTAAATTAGAGTTATACATATCATTACCCTGAATTAGAATTAAATCCTCACCCTGGATTAGGGTTACATTTAGAATTTCCCTCAATTAGGTTTAGAGTTCAATAACCTTGTCAATTAGGGTTTATACTCATGATTAGGGTTTCATGATCTCTTTAATAAGGATCATACCCTTAATCACCACGTGAATCATATTCATGTATGAATTCCATTCCTACATCTTCTCAACTTGATTAGGTCATATCAACCCTTCAATCAAGTACATACAACTATGATTGACATAGTGTACCAAATTATTGTTCTTATAGTGATTAGGGTTTACCCCTTTAATAGTACTAATCATTTAGGTACTTATAGGTCTTTAACCTTTGTACCATCTTTGATTACCATCACTATCAATCATTGGATCATTGGAACAATCATCACCTTCAATTTCCCAATGATTGAATCACAATTGACCTCCATTCGATTTTGATGTTTCAACACCAAACGGTTTTGAAACCGTTTGACCTCCAAACGGTTTTGAAACCGTTTGACCCCAAATGGTTTCAAGACCTTTGGACTCAAACGGTCTCAAGACCGTTTGGGCCAAATCAGTCCCAAAACCACAAGGGTTCTTGAGGTACATTCATCAATTAGTTGATCATGATTAGCAACATTGAAGTCTACAATCAATTGAATTATTGAGCTTCAACCATTATTGACCCTTGGATCTTTAATCCATAAAATCACCACCTTTGACCATCCATGTGGTCTTGATGTGCTTGACCTCATGCGGTCTTGAAGTGCTTGACCTCCAAATGGTTTGGAAACCGTTTGCCCATCTAATCATCAAAATCCATGACATCCAATTAGGGTTTGGATCATTGGATTGATTATCAAATCAGCAATTGATTGCATTTCAATTTGGTATCTTTGAATCTTCAAATACCCAACCATACTCAACCCTAGACCTCCAAACGTTTTGAAACCGTTTGGGTGATTCTCAAATGGTTTTGAAACCGTTTGGGTTAATCAACCCAAAGATTCAACACAATCAATTACAAAATCAGCACTTAACCCGATTAGGGTTTGCTACTTGGTGATTAACTATGCATTGAATTAATCAATTGGATCCTTTAGATTATCATACAAAATGTATTAGGGTTCTGACCTCAAATGGTCAACCCTCCCAAACGGTCAACTCCCTTAAACAGTTTGGGTCTCAAGTCACCAAACGGTTTTAAAACTGTTTGGTCTCCAAACGGTTTGGTAAAACCGTTTGGACCAACAAGTTGAAATCGTTTTCCATGGATATTTGGAGAGGTGTGTGCTTATTATGATGTCATCATCATCAAGCTCTAAACTCACGAAACCTTCTGTGATTTCCATGGTGATTGCATCAATCAACCAAATCAATTATTGTGAATGAAGAAAAGATCATTATTTGATACGGAATTGAATGCAATAACAAAATTGAGGGTTCAAGTTATAAAACCCGCCTCCAATTGAGCTCCAAAGCTCCAAGCTCACATCAAAAATGGTGGATGCAACTCCTTTCACCATTCCAAGGTTCGTTCTCAAGTTTTGAGTGAAAAGGAATGGTTAGATTTGAAGAGGGGATCAAAACAGGAAGAATTCATGCATTGATTTGTGATTTCCACCATGGATTCAAGGTGAACAAGGGTCAAGAATCTTACCAACAGGTTGGGGGTCGTCCTACTGATCCTCCCAAGCTCTCTTGGTCGTTTTCCAAGCAAGGAGAAGAAGTGGGGTCGAAAAAGCCTTTGTTTTGGCTTGTAAAAGGTCTTTTTATAAAAATTCAATGAGGGAGAAAATGCCTTATAATAATTCATTTAATCCCAAAAATAGTGCCGCCTCTTCCCCCTCAACTCCTTGGATCCGAGGCTATCTTTCTTTCCTCTTATTCCTCTCAATTATCCATGATTTAAAGAACAGAAATTTAAGCACCTCGAATCATATAATACTAATATCCATATGTGAGTGGATATTTCTTTTTCTTATAAAATTGTGAGTGAGTTATCCACTCCCTTGGATATTTTCGTGGTCCTTGCAAAGCTCAAGGACGTCCACACACATATGAATCCAAACATTTTAATTTTTTGTTGAAATCCCTTTAATTAATATATTTATTTTTGCACTAAATTAAATTAGGGTTTCAATTAGGATTAAATCTTGATTATTTTAATATCAAGATTCTCTCTCCTCGAACTTAATTCAAATGAGGTGCCCCTCTCATTTTGTTTGCTCAACATGATGACAAGAAATATTAGGGACCTTATTGAAGTGGTAATTTGCATATTGAACCCTAGGTTTTGGGTAAATTACACATTACACCAAAACTAGGTTTTAATGCGCAAACATTGCTTTATCAGCTCTTTCTTGGTACTCAAACTACCACAAGCCATGCCTCTACATCACCTTCATTCTCATGATTCTTCAACACATGAGGAACATATTATCATGCACAATTTGCAAATAAACCCCTCAACTTGGGTAATTTGCACTTTAGTCCAAAACAATCAAAACATTGATTTCAACATTATTCAAAAATGACTAAAATTGAAATATAAGTTCCTCTAGAGACCTAATTACTTTTCACAAGATAATATTAAGCATATAATCATCTTTCTTAATCAAAACACCTAGGGTTAAAGCATAACCCAGGTCAGGGATGTTACAAATTATAAACCACTAACAAGGATTTCGTCCCCGAAATCCAGATAAAAGAAGACAGATGTTATTCATTCATCATACTATCTAGTCTTCATATATCATCTACATTTTATGGAGACACCATTAAACTTTGATCAACACAAAGTGTTTCCATAAAAGATTCTCATAGAATCAACACACAAGGCACAAGCTCCACTGTTCTTCATCATTGACTGTGGAATCAATTATGTGTCAAGTAACACTTTTCTTATTTAGAAAAACATCATACATTATTTATTAATATCATGTTTTTGAAAAGCATAAACCCCTAACATATGGTGTTCATACTATTTTGTATAATCAGACTAATTTCATAGTTGACCACTTCATGTAGCCAACATAAAACATCTGATATTTCTCAGATACCAGAATCTTTCACCTTGGTATCTATCACTGGTGTTGAGAACACATCACATATTTATCTTCCTTTCATCTTGGAACATTAATTGTTACATATGTCTTCACCTTGGAACCAAAGTCCAAGACAAACTGGTACTTTTCTAAGTGTCCATCACATGAACATTTTTATCTTATGCACATCAAGTGTCCTAAGACCCACTTGATTGTCATGTCCCTAAAAGGAAAGAAAACAAGGATTCATATTCCTCTTATCAATTCATGTATTTTCAACTATTTCTGAATCATTTACTCTTTATCTCATCCTAGGTTCCTTGCCTTCAGCATAGGAATTTATAAGGATCATTACATATCATTATTCCTTTCTTTATTGATATCTTAGCATGTTTATGATCATCTCATGATCTCATAACATTTTTCCCATTTCCTCATTATGGGAAATATCTTTATTATACTTACATTTTTATTGAACAGGGTTCATCTCCCTTATTCTTATTCTTATCTTATGAGGAGTACACTCTTAGTTCCTCATACAACATGCTCATCTGATATTATCTCAGGTTTCACTTTCTTATGCTTAGGATATGACACATTTATTCATTCCATATTTTTTATTTCATGATACTCATTAGATTGTCTCAGAATGACTACTTGATCAGAGCAATAAAAAAGACAACAATCTAAGAGTTTCCATACTCACTTTATCATCAATAGTTGTATACCTAGCCAGGGTATATAAATAATGAGATTAAGTGGTATGCACTTTATATACTATCATATTCCTTCTTTTTCATATTATCACAAGCATAAGATTTAACATTACTGGATTTTATCCAGTCATCTCTTTTGTACCTCATCTTTTCTCATAGAGGTAAGAACAACATAAAACATTTGTGATGTTTTACTAAGCAAAAAGTAAGTCCTTATAGGACTAAACAAGGAAAACTCAATCAATTACTTTCTCAATTAATCCAGGAATTCATAAAATGACATATTTGAAAGACATTATTTTGTCTAACCTATCATGATTCATGGATTATTCACTGCCTCAGGCTAACATTGCCAATGCTTGATCCACTATATACATTATTGTTGCCCTAAATTCCCCAACAGTAATACTTAAAGAAGGATTTTCTTATTATAGTTGGATCTGCTAGGGGGTTCTTAGACTATTGTCCCTCTCTTTCCCGCTCTCATGCACCTCTTCTTGGTGCAACATTGCTGCTTTCTGCAGCAACCTCCTCATGTGACCCAATCATCTTTAATTTATTCTTCTCTTATATGAGCAGAAGACACTATCAGATACACTAGATGACACCAGAACAGAATCTACTACCTTAGTCCTATTTCTCTGTAGACTTAGCGAACCTAGAGCTCTGATACCACTAATTGTGGCATCCAACACACAAAAACTAGATTTACTTAAGTGGAAGCGAATCATTTACAGTGGATTACTGAAAATCACTAAAAATTAAAACTTTTTGCAAAGAGATCCAAACATAGGAAGTCTCTTCCATCAAGAACCATTGTATATCATTTACATTCTGGTTCAAACGTATATAACATGTACAATCTCTTCTCGAGGATTACAACATCAGTTGTCCTATTAACATTATATACATACAACATAATAATCTCGAGGCATCAAGCCAAAACCTAAGATCGATTTATTAAAAACACTGACTAAAAACTCTGAGGACCTGAGAGTACAGAGACGACACATAGAACTTTCTAGATACATAACTTGACAGACAGTATCTCCACATGAGATCTCACTATTATCCCTGATGTTACCGCTGTTGTCTTTTCCCTGCAACATGATTTCTGCTTCTTTGTCCATGACCACTTAAAAATGTTGGATCCCACGGGGGTGAGACAATTGTAAATTGCCCCAACGGGAGATATAACTCTCTGTGAAAACATTGTTATAGCAGTTTATTAAAATAAACTGAGCAGAAGGATTTATATATAATTAACAGTAGATAAATCTCTGTATGAACAGAGTGAAGTAATCTCCTTTCCCAAGGAGAACATTTCATCTACTCATGGTAGAATCAGAGTGCATCCATCTACTTGTAATGAATACAAACAGATATGAATAACATCAATGAACTAGAGTTGCATGAAAGAAATATAACATCAACCAATAAATTTCCATATTCAATCCTTAATCAAACAAGGTATACGGATGATTTCATTTTACAATCACACTTATGCCCGGAAGAGATGAGGTATACCGCTCATACTCCAACTGACCACTGTGAAGTCAAAATCGGTACCATACCTAGGTCAATGAAAGAGCTGGATTCCCATGACCTCCCACATCCCGGTCAGTGCGGGACCACAAGTAGGACTATGTCTACTACTCAAAATAGATTTCCAGGGTATACTGGCAACTTCACTATAGAGTTACAGCGTCAACTGCACTCTCATCGGCAATCGAGAGATTTATTGTTTATCTACATCGACCCGACATTAAGTATTATTGGGAGATGTGTACGGCATCTGTCTCAATCATCGGGAGATTTGTGATACATCCATCCCGACACATGAAGGATTGAGAGGTTTAATGTTTACCTTCCCTCAATTTCTTCACCGGACGTAAGGATTTTTCACCCATTTACCCCCACATATTCAAAATATGCGTTCCGGGTTTTACCGCAGAGCACCCGTTTCACCATCACCTATTCCTGACGATGATGGATCTATGGTCAGGGCTCTACATGAACAAATTTCACTTGATTAATTAAGTACATTTTCATATCCTTTTAGCATCAGCCAAGTTCTCAAACATGACTTATTACAACAATGCTATAAAGAGACATGTACTACTTCCATCAAATACTTATCAGTCTTTAAAAGACCTTGGGAACTCAGTCCCTCATTTCAATATTGGGAATTATCATCCCATCACAATCTCATTACCATAATCATATGGTTCTGGGTATTCAAACCCTTAGATCATCATTGAGCATCATTACCATCTATTAGGTAACTATCACCTTCAGGTCATCTGACCAAGGCATTCATGATACTTGTTACACAAGCATCACACATGGCTCACAAGGCCACAAAATATCATGTCACCTCTTTCTAGGCAACAACTTACTTATATGACTCATAAGGTCCATGCACATTCTGTTACTTTTACTAAGCAACAAAAACATTAAGGCACATAAGGCCAATCAACATTTATTATAAAAATGTCACAGCTCAAATCTAGCTATATTCATCATCTCATATTACCTGCATGGTTATTAGACATGATAACAGTCATACAAGTCATTCATCACATCATGTGATACAATAGTAACACCATTATTCCTTTACCAGGAATTAGGGTTTACTATCAAATAGGGCTTTTCATTCCCTTTACCCAAAATTAGGGTTAGGGTTTCCCATTTCTCATTTTTTTTAGGAGGTCTAGAGATTAATTATTATTAATACCGCTCTCTAGTGCAATCATAACCGAGTTCAAATGGACATTTATGTCCAGAAACAACCATGGAGGTTTAACAGAAGTAAAATTACATGGACTAAACTCAGAAAGGGAGTGTTTCGCTACTGCATCCGCGACTTTGTTCAACTCTCGGGGAATATAAAGCAAGGCGAGCTGACAATGTGCTTGGATGAGTTGGAATTGTCTCCTGTGGGACTGGAGTTTTTGGATAGGCATCTTGTTGCTGGCGAGGAGTCTGATTGCTGTAATGGAATCCGAAAGTATGGTTACATGCATTATACCCCTATCTTGGCATAGCCTGCTCGCGAGGAGGATCGCGTGGGACTCAGCCTCCAGCATAGAAGTTGAGAAGAAGGTTACCCCCTAGACCTTCTAGGCATTGTCCACTGTTTCATGATTAAATTATCTGTCCAACCCTTAATACATTATTCCATACCTATGGGGCATTCAAAGTGATCATAAATAATTACTCAAGATCATTACTTTCATCATATAGCATTAATGATCATCAATTCAAGGTATGAGTTCATTTCTCATCCTCATCATGGTATGACTACATCATACTCATTAATTTGACTTAACCCCATTCTCAAGGTACATTAGTCAACACTTATCAAAGTGCATCAACTCATTACATTTCATTGTAATAGTTGCATAACACACTTCATATGTTCCTTACCCAAATATATTGGATTTAAAATGCATCAAGGTATATAAACCCTGAAATGCTGAATGTGATAACTATCATATCTTGATGTATCACTCTTCTCATCATTTCAGACTCTCTTGAGTTAACCAACTAATCTTGTATTAATGTATTTCCCTCTTAATACTTTCAATCACTAATCTATCACCTTTAGCATGTAATGCATAGGCCAGACATTAGAATTGTCCAACTATCTTTAATGATATGGACTTGTTTAATGATAAAGACATTGCTTACAATAAGGTTTCTTATAATTAACCACATGAAATATTTCACCTTTATAAGGTAATTCCCTGTATCTCATCATTAGGTATTTCTTATACCCTTACCTAAAATTAGGATTATGATTTATTGTCATATTGCCCAGAATTAGGGCTTTATGTATTATGACTCCAAATTAGAGTCTCACATACCTTCACCCTTCTTAGGGCCTCTCATCACAACATAGTATTAGAGTATCATGTGGTGTTATTCTCAGTCAGGGTTTCTCATGGAATCACCCTCAACTAGGGCTTCTCATGGAATCACCCTCAACTAGGGTATCATATATCATTACATGACATCACCCTGGATTTGATTCTCACATAACATCATCACATCAATATTGCATATACATCATTCTAACTTAGGGTTTCTCATGGCATTACCCTAGAATAGGATTTCACATGGAATCATCCTTAATTAGGATTTCCACTATAGTTACCCACAATTTGGGTTTACTATTCATCTCCATTAGGATTTCATTCAATTGTCCATCATTAGAGATTCACTATTCATCCCAATTACGGTTTTGTATCTCATTACCCTAAATTAGAGTTATACATATCATTACCCTGAATTAGGATTACATCCTCACCATACTCAACCCTAGATCTCCAAACAGTTTTGAAACCGTTTGGGTGATTCTCAAATAGTTTTGAAACCGTTTGGGTTAATCAACCCAAAGATTCAACTCAATCAATTACAAAATCAACACTTAACCCGATTAGGGTTTGCTAGTTGGTGATTAACTATGCATCGAATTAATCAATTGGATCCTTTAGATTATCATCCAACATGTATTAGGGTTCTGACCTTAAATGGTCAACCCTCCCAAATGGTCAACTCCCTTAAACAGTTTGGGTCTCAAGTCACCAAACGGTTTTGAAACCGTTTGGTCTCCAAACAGTTTGGTAAAACTGTTTAGACCAACAAGTTGAAACCGTTTGCCTTGAATATTTGGATAGGTGTTTGCTTATGATGATTTCATCATCATCAAGATCTAAACTCACAAAACCTAATGTTATTTCCATGGTGATTGCATCAATCAACCAAATCAATTATTGTGAATGAAGAAAAGATCATTATTTGATAAGGAATTGAATGCAATAACAAAATTGAGGGTTCAAGTTATAAAACTCGCCTCCAATTGAGCTCCAAAGCTCCAAGATCACGTCAAAAATGGTGGATGCAACTCCTTTCACCATTCCAAGGCTCGTTCTCATGTTTTGAGTGAAAAGGAATGGTTAGATTTGAAGAGGGGATCGAAATAGGAAGAATTCATGCATTGATTTGTGATTTCCACCATGGATTCAAGGTGAACAAGGGTCAAGAAGCTTACCAACAGGTTGGGGGTCGTCCTCCTAATCCTCCCAAGCTCCCTTGGACGTTTTCCAAGCAAGGAGAAGAAGTGGGGTCGAAAAAGCCTATGTTTTGGCTTGTAAAAGGTCAATATATAAAAATTCAATGAGAGAGAAAATGCCTTATAATAATTCCTTTAATCCGAAAAACAGTGCCGCCTCTTCCCCCTCAACTCCTTGGATCCGAGGATATCTTATTTGCCTCTTATTCCTCTCAATTATCCATGATTTAAAGAAAAACAATTTAAGCACTTCAAATCATATAATACTAATATCCATATGTGAGTGGAAATTTCTTTTTCTTATAAAATTGTGAGTGAGTTATCCACTCCCTTGGATATTTTCGTGGTCCTTGCAAGGATCAAGGACGTCCACACACATATGAATCCAACCATTTTAATTTTTGGTTGAAGGCCCTTTAATAAATATATTTATTTTTGCACTAAATTGAATTAGGGTTTCAATTAGGATTAAATCTTGATTATTTTAATATCAAGATTCTCTCTCCTCCAATTTAATTCAAATGAGGCGCCCCTCTCATTGTATTTGCTCAACATGATGCCAAGAAATATTAGGGACCTTATTGAAGTGGTAATTTGCATATTGAACCCTAGGTTTTGGATAAATTACACATTACACCAAAACTAGGTTTTAATGCGCAAACATTGCTTTATCAGCTCTTTCTTGGTACTCAAACTACCACAAGCCATGCATCTGAATCATATTCGTTCTCATGATTCTTAAACACATGAGTAACATATTATCATGCACAATTTGCAAATAAACCCCTCAACTTGGGTAATTTGCTCTTCAGTCCAAAACAATCAAAACATTGATTTCAACATTATTCAAAAAGGACTAAAATTGAAATATAAGTTCCTATAGAGACCTAATTACTTTTCACAAGATAAGATTAAGCATATAATCATATTTCTTAATCAAAACACCTAGGGTTAAAGCACTTATCTTGTTAGATAAGTTTTTTCAACTCAATCACAATTTTATTCACAACCCGATATAACTTTTCTAAGGAAGTTGTAAACCGATACACTTCACCTCTTTGAGGTTCTTAGGCCATCATGGCATTTTACAAGAGTCCAAAAACCTATATGGTATCCCCTATATGGATCCTTGGCCAATAATCACTCCCATATCAAGTCTACAACCCGATACAAATCAAATTAGGGTTTCACATTCAACCCTTTCTTGGTCTTTTGATCACCAAGAGTACCATCACTAAAATATGATTCAAACATGGTGTATCATTCGTTATCCCTCCTATAAATGATACATAGAGGGAGTAGGGACACTATAGAGGTGGTAATTTGCATATCAACCCTACATTTTGGGTAAATTACAAATTGTACCAAAATTGCTGCACAAGGCACTAGCATTATTCAAACAAGTTAAAACTTGGAATTTTAGGCTTTCCACAAGCCACCACTTAGCATTATTATTTCTATTATGATGTTAAAACACTTAAGGCACGTTCAACATGTGATATATTGCAATATAACCACTTATCTTGGGTAAATTGCATTTTGGTCCAAAATAAGGGAATATTGCTCAAACATCATTCAAACAGGACTAAACTTGCAACATAAGTTTGTTACATGATAATAAAATACTTTAGAGGATTATATTAAATTTATAAGAAACTTATTTAAGCCAAACAAATAGGGTTATTCCTAAACCCAGGTCAGGGATGTTACAATTATAAACCCCTAACAATGATTTTGTCCCCAAAATCCCAGATGAACGGGGACAATTGTTTCTCATACATGCATATAACACTTTTGATGTTATGGAGATGCCATAGAACTTTGACTAGAACAAAGTCCTTCCATTCAGGGTCATTATAGAATCTGTCATACATGACACATATTCAACTGTCCTTTTCATTATTGACTGTAGAGTCAATTATGTGTCAGGTAACACTTTCTTAGTTAGAGAAGTACTATAAATATTTTGTATAACCCGAGTGTCAAACCTCATTGATTTTTCACCTTCTAAAGTTACATCTTTTATGTAATAATATTTTTGATCTTGGGAGTTTTCAATACCCCTCACTTAGTTTAGCATTTTCCTCCAAGGAAAGACTAGAGTTACGTTTTGTCATCCATTTGGGACTACAAGTCTTATCATACTTCTATTGTGCCACTCTAATCTGCTGACACAACACTAAACTTACTTATGACCTGTACCTATTATCCCGTTAGTTGTTTGTCTTTTTGTCATAAGGAGAGTCTACTTATCAAAGAAAAACTATCTCAGAGGTATCTCTAGATATTATTTGTATAAGCTGCCTCAACAGATCTAGATAGGGATATTCTAAGGAATTGTACTTAGCTTGATAAGCTTTTCCCCAAGATGATCTTACCATTGTCCCTTCAATTAATACATCCTTATCGATGTCATGTTTATGTAGAGCATAAACCCCTAACATATGTTATCCATAGCATAGTATGTAACTAGACTAATCTCAAAGTTGGCCCCTCCTAGGTAACCAACATTAATCATCTTATCAGGAGTTATGTTCTCATTTTCTCATACCATTGAATGTTCTTGAATACTAGGATTCCTTACTCTGGTATCCGTTACATGTATCCAAAAACACATCACATCCTCATCATTTCCATCTTCTATTGTTATTATCAAAACCAAACATATAATAGGGTCTTTCTTTCATCTCAGGACATTACTATCACATATAACTTTGTCTTGGAACCAAAATCCAGGACTAGTTGACACTTTTCAAAGTACCCATCTATAAGTTACTTCTATCCCACACACATCAAGTGTCAGAAGACTTACTTGATTGCCATGTCCCTGAAAGGGAAGAACATAAGGAAACATACTCCTTTTATTGCACCATAATTATCTAGGTTGTTTATCAAAGAAAAGAGATTATCACCTCTTTTGATTACTACATGAACTTTCAACTGTTCATATTTCATTCAATCTTGTTTCATCTTAGGTTTTTTGCCACCAACATGGGAACTATAAGGATGATCACATGTCATCATTCTTTTCTTTTTTATTGTCTAGTATGTTCATGGACATTTTCTGATCTTATATATATTCACATCATGGAAAAGATCTTTACTCTTCACGTGTTCTTTAGAACACATAGAATGCATAACGCTCGAGATCTCAATCCCTTATCACATTACTAAGGATTCTCATCCTTTAACATTATCATCATCATGATTACTAAATCTAGGTATTAAAACCCTAGTTCATCACTGAACACTATTACCACTTATCAGGTAGCCATTACCTCTAGATCCTCAGACCAAGGTATACATTATACTCAACATCTTCTTTTGTTTATAAGTTGATCTGTGATTAACTCAAATTCCTTCTTATATCAATTAGGATGTGGGAGAAATATCCATACCACATCTCCCATTTCATTATGCTCTTTAGATTGTCTCAAAATGACTACTTGATCAGAGTAATCAGAAAGATAGCAATCTAAGAGTCTCATACTTACCTTGGCTTAAATAGTTGAATACCTAGACAGGGTATGCAAGAATTGAAATTAGGTAGTATGCATTTTGTTTTATATTATGTTTCTTAATTTTAACATCTCTTTAGATTTAACTACTTAGTATCTCTAATTTTCTCTAGGTGTTTCTTTTACATCTCTTCCCTTTCTACATGAAGAGAGAAATTTCAAAACATATAAGAGAATATTGGACTAAACATATATTCTAGTCCTCTTCATTTCTTCTTGTATCCCCAAGGGACTAACCAAAGGAAATTTTTAACAACAACTATCCTTTTTATGACTAGTAGATAGAGAAATGAAAAGGAAAGATAATTCAGAATGAAAAGTTCTATCTGACATGTTACCTCTTACGGGTTATCGAGTATCTTGGCTGACTCAACGCACAGAGTCTATAGTTGTCATCTACTATCACCTTTGTCCTCTACTACCTAAAATAGATGAACAAATATGCAACACTTGTCTTCATCCTCATATTTCTACTCCACTAAACTGTGGTCCTTGTGAGCTTTAGAGATTATGCCTTGGCTGTTGGGTCACCTTATTATTTTTTCTTGGACACTTCCACCTTAGATGTCCTATCTTTCCACATTTATGTCAAGCTCGGACCCCACTTTGTGTCCTAGATAAGATCCTTGTTGTTACTAAAGGTACACTTGGAGTTCCTAGAGGTATACTCCAATCTTGGTCCTCACTTGGTGACCACTGCATTTGTAACATCCCAGGATTTGAGGCCTCAGATAACATGATCTTAAAAGAAATGATTGGACTACCCATATCACCAAGGTGCACCTCCTTTTCCGGGATCCCATCACTAAACAACTCCATAGTTAAGCGTGCTCGGATTGGAGTAGTACTAGGATGGGTGACCAGTCGGGAAGTTGATCCTAGCTTGCGCGTCAGTGTGGACAAAGTGCGCAGTTAAGGCTAGTGGTGGTTTGTGGGGCCAGTCGTCATTCCTGAAACTCTACTAGAGTCATGGGCAGTGGGCCCAGGCGTTACAAATGGTATCAGAGCCATAACCCCTCCAGTAGGTGGGGCCCACATGGGCATGTGACATGCAAGTCTTGAGCCGTGCGGTCCAGGCATGTAGGAAAGGGTTGTCCATGGTTGGCGTAGCCACCCTTGCGCTGGTATTCCATGATCGGGAGCTGGGTGTCCATGGGCCATTGTGGGTCCACACTGAAATGGGGTCAGATTATGAGGCCATATAGTTGAGCCTTGACGAGGACGTCAAGAGTCTAAGTGGGGGAGATTGTAACATCCCAGGATTTGAGGCCTCAGATAACATGATCTTAAAAGGAATGATTGGACTACCCATATCACCAAGGTGCACCTCCTTTTCTGGGATCCCATCACTAAAGAACTCCATAGTTAAGCGTACTCGGCTTGGAGTAGTACTAGGATGGGTGACCAGTCGGGAAGTTGATCCTGGCTTGCGCATCAGTGTGGACAAAGTGCGCAGTTAAGGCTAGTGGTGGTTTGTGGGGCCAGTCGTCATTCATGAAACTCTACTAGAGTCATGGGCAGTGGGCCCAGGCGTTACAACATTGGTGTACTAAATTGTTGTTGAACTGGTGGTACCAAAAACTTTGGTTGTTTATGTAACATCCCTAACCTGGGTTTTGTTTTAACCGTAGGTGTTTTTCTTAATAAATTTGATTAGATGCTTTCTCTTATCTTTTAAAAAGTAATTAAGGCTCTTGAGGAACTTATATTTCATTTTCAGTCCATTTTGAATAATGTTGAAACATTGTTTTGTTACTTTTGGACTAAAGTGCAAATTACCCAAGTTGAGGGGTTTATTTGCAAATTTTACATGATAGAATGTTACTCTGATATTGAGATATCATAATAATTAATATGATGTAGTGGTATAGTTTCCACAAGCTTGGGCACCAAGATAAAGCTTGTAGAGCAATCTTTGTGCATTAAAACCTAGTTTTGGTGTAATGTGCAATTTACCAAAAACCTAGGGTTCAATATGCAAAATATCAACTCTAGAGGGTCCCTCATGTTTCTTGGCATCAAGTAGATCAAAGAAAATGAGGGGGTCGCCTCATTTGAATTATCTTGTAGGAGAGAGAATCTTGACATTAAAATAATCGAGATTTAAGCATAAATGGAACTTTAATTTAATTTAATGCAACAAGTAATAAATTAATTGAGGATCCCTTCAACCCAAAGTTGAGGGATGAGATAGAAAAGTGTTGGACGAGCTTGTTCCTTTCTATGGCACAAAAAGATCTTGGTTGAGTGGAAGCCCACTCACATTATTATAATAAAAAGTATTATCCACTAAAAGTTGGATATTAGTATAAAATTCACTAAGGTGCTTAATTTCTTTTCCATTAATTCTTGGATAATGAAAGGGTTTTGCAAGGGAAAAGAGTTGGGTTCGTGGCCAAGGAATTGAGGAGGATTGGTGGAAATTATTTCGGAATTTAAAGAAAATAATTTCTTTTTCTCTTTCCTTGAAAATCCTTATACATATCCTTTTTCCTATCCAACTAAGGACCTTTCTTGGAAATTCCTTTTCTCATTTGCTTTGGCTGACCACGGGAGAGCTCAGGAGCAGGAGGAGGAAGACTCTAACCTTTTTCTAAGCTTTTGATCATTTTCCACCTCGGATTCATGGTGAAAACTCAAAATCAATGCTTGATTCTTGGTTTTCTTCACTCGATTTCCAATCCTAGCCAACTTGTTCATCCAAAAGCTCAAGAACGGACCTTGGGCAGTTGCTAGAACTTCATCCACAATTATAGCCGTTGATCTTGGATCTTGGAATCAGATTTTGAGGCAGGTTTTATAACTTTAACCCTTAAACATTAGTATTGAATTCAATTCTCCACAATTTGTTCGTTATTTTCTTCTATTTGGAACTCTTGTGATTCATTGTTGTAGTTTCCATGAAAAACGGCTATAAGTCTTGGATGAACGAAGGAATATGATGATGACATCATCATGGACATATTTTTCCCAATAAATTATTAGGCCAAACGGTTTCCATAAGTTGCTCAAACGGTTTCCCAAACCGTTTGGAAGCAAACGGTTTCAAACCATTTGAGGGGAAACGGTTTCAAACCGTTTGAGGGGAAACGGTTTCACCAAACCGAATGAGAGCAAATAGTTTCAAACCATTTGGAGGTGTTGACTAGGGTTGACCATTTGGAGATTTTTTGATAATTATGTTGTTTAATGAAACAATAATTATAATTGATTAGTTTCAATTGGTTCATGAGTTGAAGGTCCATCAATCACCAAACCCTAATCGGGTTAAGTGCTTATTTCTAATTTTATTGAGTTAGAACTTTGGGTTGATTGACCCAAACGGTTTCAAAACAGTTTGGGGATCACCCAAACGTTCTTAAGACCGTTTGAGGGTAAACCAAGACCATTTGGAGGTCTAGGGTTGAGTATGGTTGGGTATTTGAAGATCCAAAGATACCAAGTTGTATTGCAATCAAATGTTGATTTGATGATCAATCCAATGATCCAAACCCTAATTGGATGACATGGATTTGGGTGATGAGATGAGAAAACAGTCTCAAGACCGTTTGGAGGTCATCCAAATGACCTCAAGACCGTTTGAGGTCAGGTCATGTCCAATTTGGATGGTGGTCCAATGGTTTCAAAGTAATTAGTTTCACAATAATCAACATTGAGGGATCATCGATTCCAAACCCTAATCCAATTGATTCTAAACCCTAATTGATGATCAAATGAGGGTTAAATCAGTTGAAGGATGACCTATTAAGCTCACTTTAAGCATGGTGTTAGGTTCAATTGATGAGTGGTTACATGAATTCAATCGATCAGGGAAACAACATTGGAAACCCTAAATCAACATGATTAGTGGAGACCATATTTGGTCCATTCAGTTTTGAGGAAGTTTGGGCCAAATGGTCTCAAGACCGTTTGAGTCCAAACGGTCTCAAGACCATTTGGGACCAAACGGTCTCAAGACCATTTGGGACCAAATGATCCCAAACTGGTTAAGGTTCAAACGGTTTCAAATGTCACTTTATCAAACGGTTTCAAAAATTACTCTAGCAAACAGTTTCAACCTCCTACTTTACCAAACGGTTTCAATGGTAGGTTCAAGACCGTTTGAAGGTCTAAACAGTCTTAAACCGTTTGGAGGAGTTACAAGAAGGACCGTTTGAGGTCTGATTGGTCAAGACCGTTTGGGGTCTAAGAGACCAAGATCGTTTGGAAGTTAATCAACTAAATCGTATGAACACTTAAAGTGGTTAAGGGTCAATTGTTTAATTGAACAATTGCATGATGTAAATCAAGGGTGATTATAATAATGGTACCCTTAATGAGATAGAGTGATTAGTACCCTTTGAATAATTAATCTTTAATGGTCATGGTGAAGATGACATAATCCATTGTATCAATTCTTTATTCAAGTTGAGTGACTTAGTCTAATCAAATATAATATAAGTATCATCCTATAGAGGATGAGAGAGAGAGGACTTCCTACATGAATGATAACCATATAATGGCTTAAGTCTTAACACTTTCAACATGGGTGAATGTCTAATTAGGGTATAATTCTTGATGGTAAGACCACGAAACCCTAATAATGAAGGTTAATGAATCATAACCCTAATTGAGGGCATTGATAGGTGAAATCCTAATACATAAGGATGGTATGATCCTAATTCATGGTAATGACATGAGAAATCCTAATTCAGGGTATTTAGATGATCATTCCTACTTGGGGTGAACAATAAACCCTAATTGTGGGTTGTTGAATATAAACCCTAATCTAGGGTGATGTGATGTGAATAGTAAACCCTAATTTCAAATATGATGAAGGTATATGTGAAACCCTAAGTCTGGGTTATACTATATAGCATGAAGCTCTAAAGTTGGATAATGAAATGATGAGTCATTAATCTTAATTGATCTAAGGGGATGATAACCCTAATTGAAATGAAAAGGGAAACCCTAACCCTGGCAAGGGCATAGTAGTGTAATCCCATGAATAGTGATGTTATAATTGTTTTGCATTGTGCTGATATGAAATTGATGTATCTGTTATCATCTGTACTAATCATGCATGTGTTATGAAATAATGAACATAGCCAGGTATGAGCTATGATGCTTTGTATATTGAAAGTACTTTATGAGCTTTATAAGCAATGATATGTTATGTTTACTAGTGAGAGGTAACAAAAGAGATTATTAGGCTCTAATAGCCATGTGAAATATCTGCACTACAATTATCATGTTTATACTGTCAGATGACTTGATGGCATTAAGTTACATGTTAAAGTGGTAACAAGTATTTTGATGATCTCAGGGCTTGAACACCCATATTCTTGAATCATGATGATGAGATGATGAGGGATTGAGATCCCAATGTTAATAAAGCTGTGAAATGAACTTGATAGAAATAGTACTCATTCTTTATAGCAATTGTTATAATGGTTTATGTTTGAAAACATGCCTGATGCCAAAAGAATACTGTAATGTACTTAAGTAATCAAGTGAAATGATATCATGTAGAGCCCTGACCATAGATCCATCATCGTTAGTAGTTTGGTGATGGTGAAACAGGTTTTCCTAAGGGAACTCCTGGAGGGCATACTTTTGAGTATGTGGGGATTATGGGCGCGAATATCCTTACGCCCTAATGGAGGAATTGATGTGAGATAAACATTAAATCTATCAATCCTTCATTATATATATATGTCGGGATAGATGTATCACTAATCTCCCGATGATGATGTTAATTCTGAATCGATGTGAGATAAATATGAAATCTCTCGATTTCGAAGAGAGTACAACACACTAACTGAGGAGGATGAGGTCATGGAAATATGGTTCTTATATTGACCTATGTATGGTACCAATTTCGACTTCGCAATGGTCGGTTGGAGTATGAGCGATATACCTCATCTCCTCAGGGCTTAAGCTATGATTGAAAAATGTAATCAGACATGTAGCGTATTTGCTTAGGATTGAAATACAAGAATCAATGGTTGATGATACATTGCTTAGTATGTCTTAATTGGATATATACTATACATGTTCTTCATATTCCTTATCAAATATTGACATGATGTTTTACCAAAACATAGCTGAGATAATTTGAATAAAGAATACTGCTCTAAATAGTTTAGTCAATGATTTAGCTACTATTAAATACTTATAATTCTTCTGCTCAGTTTTATTCTGTTATCTACAATAATAATGTTTCTGGCGAAGAGTTATATCTCTCGTTGTGACAATTATCAATTGTCTCATACCTGTGGGATTCAACTTTTTAGGTAGACGCCGAGGAAAAGGTAGAAACCCTACAGAGGGTGAACAACAGCAGCAGCAACAACAACAACAAGGACAACAGTGATCCTCAGGTGGAGACACTATCTATCAAGTCATGTATATAGAGAGTCCTATGTGTTGTCTTAGTACTCTCAGGTCCTAGGAGTCAGTAGATAGTTTGATATAGATCTGAGATTTTTGGCTTGATGCTCAAGATTTTTGTATACTGCTTATGTACAGTTTAACAGGACAGATAATGCTTGTGAACCTCGAGATGAGATGATAGAGAGATGTATTGATGAACTGGAATGTAATTAACTTACTTTGGTTCTTTATGAAAGAGTTTTACAGCTTGTGGATCTCTTTGTAAAAAGTTTTAAATGTTTAGTGATTTTCAATAATTCCGCTGCTAATAATACGCTTCCGCATTAGTTAATCTTGTTTTCGCGAGTCGTACGTCACAATTTAGTACCACCAAACAACTATTCATGTGACTGTGTAGATCCCCTTTTGAGGTTTGCCTCATGTTTCTTTGTCACAGACCTTTCTATCCTCCAGAAAGATTCCACGAATGTGGAAAATTTCTCTCTACTTTCTAACGTAGCTGCCAAGATAGACACCTCAACATTCAGTCCTTTCTCAAAATGTCATACTCTCCTGCTCAATAGTAGACATTTGAGGACAAAATCACATAAGTTCCATGAACCTAGTCTCATACTCATTAATTGACATGGTTCCTTGCCGAACCTTCTCAAATTGTGAGATCTTTTCATCTAAGTCTATTTGTGGAAAATACTTATTGACGAATTATTGACAAAATTCCTCCCAACCAACCTCTTCATCATTCATTTTTACCTCTTCTATGGCCCACCAGTGGCCAGCACTACCCCTTAGAAGGTATACAACATGTTTGACTTTGTCAGCATTTGGGATACTAAGGATCTTAAAAGCCTTTTCTAACTCAGTGAGCCACAGATCAGCATCTACTGGGTTAGTTGTTTCAGCATATTTATAGCTCCTACACGGCGTAGCCATTCAAAAGTCTTACCAGAGTCATGTCCCTCATTGGGAACTGGTGCCCTAGGTGTTAGTGCTGGCATCCAGTCTGCCATATGCATTACTTTGGTCATGAATTTCCCAAAAAGAGCATGAAAGTTTGGGTTTTCTAGAATAGCTTCATCAAAATGGGGATTCTTAGGCACTGATTCCTCTCTTGCCTGATCCATCGTACCTCCTACTGGTGCAGCAACATTGCTCTCAGCAATGTGTTCCTCATGTTCTCCAGACATCTTTAAGCTTTACCCCTTCTTCTGCATAAGCAGAAGTCACTATAAGATTACTAGAGGACACTAGAACAAACTCAACACCTTAGTCCTATGTCTTTGTAGACTCAGTGAACCTTAGGCTCTGATACCAAAACTTGGGATGACCACTATCGAACCGACATCCAAATCGTCATAGTAATTATGTAGAATAAACATTAGCACCCGATTAACAAAAACTACTAAAAATTAAAACCAGTTTGCAAAGAGATCCATTTCTAGGAAATTTCTTAAGAAAAGAACCCAAGTAATATTTACATCATGGTTCACATTTTACATATATTGTACCATCTCATTTCATGTATAACATATACCAGTTTCCTTGTCAAAACATATACTGAAGCAACGTAAAACCTCGAGGCATACAAGAAAAAATCTCATATCATTTATAAAACCATTACGTACTGACTCCAAAGACCTAAGAGTATAGAGACGACATGTAGGACATCTATCAACTAGACATGACAGATAGTACACTCAATCTGAGTTGTTACTACTACCCCTGATGTTATTGTTCTCCCTCTACAGTACAATCTCTACCTCCTCGTGCACATCCAGCTAAAAAAATTGTGGATCCTATGGGGTGAGACACAAGTCCCAACGTGAGATATAACTCCCTGTCAATAATACTATTATCACAGGGAAATAGAATGAAACTAAGAAAAGGATATTTTATATTAATAATCAAGATTAATCATTGTTGATAAGAATATTAGAACAATCTCATCTTTTGAATAATTGCATCTATCTATGATAGGGAAGTAAATCATCTATTCACTTTATAAGGGATATGAAGAACATGTATATTGTTTACCAATCATGATATACCAACATCTCAAGCTTATCATGTGACAATATTATCTTGGAATGATATCAGTATACCATTCACATTTCCAGTGTTGGCCTCAGTCAATTCTCCAGCCAGATATTCGTGTCTACCAATCATGTGAATATACCTTATAGGTATTAATCTCAGTCAATTCGCCAGCCAGGTATTGGTTTATACCAATCCTGTGAATATACATCATTATGTTCCAGCCAGGTATTGGTTGATACCAATCATGTGAATATACATCATTATGTTCTAGCCAAGTATTAGTTTATACCAATCCTGTGAATATACATCATTATGTTCCAACCAGGTATTGGTTTCTACCAATCCTATGAATATACATTATATGTTTTCAGCCAGGTATTGGACTCTACCAATCCTGTGATTATACATTATATATTTCCAGCCAGGTATTGGACTCTACCAATCCTATGATTATGCAGCAAATTGCTAAGGATTTCATAGTAATTGGGATACCTTTATGTTTCCCTTTCACTTTCATTATGGGATATCAATCCATTAAACTCATCATTGAATACCACATCACCTTTACTTAGCATAATGCCTCAGCCAAGTCATCATACCCATTCAGATCCTTTATATGATATAAGTATTCCTCATATCTCATTTTAGCATATTCAAAACACTACAACCCTCATTTGGCTATAACCATAAAGCATGTATGACCAATATTTCATTATTATCATTATAACCTTTAATTTGTATTATTATGTTATAGGGTTTCCATTTTCTTAGTTTATTTAGAATATTGCCATCTCTTACAACAATCTCTAAATCATGATTGAGGGTCATGTGATTCCTCATGATATGGCAGAGAATGATCTTGTTGCTCATGACGTCTACGACTAGGAAGCTCCGGATTAGGGGGAGAAACCCCAATAGGTAGATCCACTACATCCACAGTTGATAAAGTCTACTAGAGAGAAAAGGATGTCTACTAGATCTTCAAATTCTGAATGGTCATTGATCACAGAAGAAGGGGATCTGAAAATCTATGAGGAAGTAAAGTCTCATGAAGGAAACGATAAGTGGCTACATGCAATGCAAGATAAGATGAACTCATTGAAGAAAAATGATACATATGAGTTATGCACGCTTCTTGAAGGTAGAAGATCCCTAAAGAATAAAATGGACTTAAAGCTAAAGAAAGAGGGGAACACTATGAGATACAAAGATAGATTCATGGTGAAAGGCTTTAGGATAATATAGGAGATTGATTTTGATGAGATATTTTTTTCTAGTGGTAAAAATGACTTCCATACAACTTGTTTTGGGCTTGGAAACTAGCTTAGATCTAGACATTTAGAAACTTGATGTGAAGACAACCTTCCGCCATGGTGAGCTAGAGGAAGAGATCTATATGCAGCAACCTAGAGGATTTGTAGTGAAAGACAAAGAACACGTGGTTTGCAGATTGAAGAAAAGTCTCTACATGTAGAAACAAGCACTTTTGATTCTTTTATATTGAATCATGGTTACCATAGGATAGAGGAAGATCATTGTATTTACTTTAGGAGAATTTCAGGTGATAATTTCATCATTCTCTTACTTTATGTTAATGATATATTGGTTGTTAGCAAAGATGTTTAGGTGATATCTAAATTGAAGAAGGAATTGTTTAAGTCTTTTGAGATGACAGACTTGGGACCAACCAAACAAATTCTTGGTATGGACATCTGGCATGGCAGGAAGTTTGGACTCCTTTATCCATTCAAACAATCACCTTGTACTGAGATAGAAAAACAAGAGATGGATCACATAACATACTCTTCTATAGTAGGAAGTCTGATGTATGTTATGGTATACACTAGGCCTGGTATTGCACATGGAGTTGGTGTTACTAGTATATTTTTATTTGACCCTGGTAAGGAGCACCAGAACACTGTTAAATAAATACTCAGCTATTTGAAAGGTATATCTAGTTATTAATTATGCTTGTGGTGTGATGACTGCTATCAAACTCACAGCCAAATCGTCATAGTAATTATGTAGAATAAACATTAGCAGCAGATTAACAAAATCTACTAAAAATTAAAACCATTTTGCAAAGAGATCCATTTCCAAGAAATTTCTTAAGAAAAGAACCCAAGTACTATTTACATCATGGTTCACATTGTACATACATTGTACCATCTCAATTCGAGGATAACATATGGCAGTTGCCTTGTCAAAACATATATTGAAGCAATATAAAACCGCGAGGCATACAAGACAAAATCGCAGATCGTTTATAAAACAATTACGTACGGACTCCAAGGACCTGAGAGTACAGAGACGACACGTAGGACTTCTATCTACTAGATATGATAGACAGTACACTCAACATGAGTTGTTACTGCTGCCCCTGATGTTGTTGTTCTCCCTCTATAGTACGGTCTCTACCTCCTCATATACGTCCACCTAAAAAATTATGGATCCCATAGAGTGAGAAACAAGTCCCAGCGAGAGATATAACTCTCCACCAATAATGTTATTATCACAGGTAAATAGTATGAAACTAAGTAGATGATCTTTTATATTAATAATCAAGATTAATCACTGCTGATAAGCATATTAGAACAATATCATCTTTTAAAGCATTGCAGCTATTTATGATAGGGCAGTAAATCATCTATTCACATTATAAGGGATATGAAGAACATGTATATTGTTTACCAATTATGCTATACCATCATCTCAAGCTTATGTTGTGACAATATTATCATGGTATGATATCAATGAATCATTCACATTTCCAGTGTTGGCCTCATTCAATCCTCCAGCCAGGTATTGATGTCTACCAATCCTGTGAATATACCTTATAGGTATTAATCTCAGTCAATTTGCCAGTCAGGTATTGGTTTCTACCAATCCTATGAAAATACATCATTATGTTCCATCCAGGTATTGGTTTATATCAATCTTGTGAATATACAACATTATGTTCCAACCAGGTCTTGGTTTATACCAATCCTGTGAATATACATCATTATGTTCCAACCAGGTATTGGTTTATACCAATCATATGAATATACATCATTATGTTCCAGCCAGGTTTTGGTTTCTACCAATCCTATGAATATACATTATATGTTTTCAGCTAGGTATTGGACTCTACCAATCCTATGATTATGCATTATATATTTCCAGCCAGGTATTGGACTCTACCAATCCTGTGATTATGCATCATATTGCTAAGGATTCCATAGTAGTTGGGATACCTTTATGTTTCCCTTTCACTTTCATTATGGCATATCAATCCCTTAAACTCATCATGGAATACCACATCACCTTTACTAGGCATTATGCATCGGCCAAGTCATCATACCCATTCACATCCTTTATGTGATACAAGTATTCCTCATATCTCATTTTAGCATATTCAAAACACTATAGCCCTCATTTGGCCATAATCATAAAGCATGTATGACCAATATTTCATTATTATCATTATAACCTTTAATTAGTTTTATTATGTTACAAGGTTTCCATTTTCTTAGTTTACTTAGAATATTGCCATCTCTTACAACAATCTCTAAATCACCAGACTTATATAAACATCTTGTCACCTCTCACTAGGCAACAACCATCACTAGGTCATAAGACCTACATAAACATTATACTTGTTGTACAAGTATTTCACATGGCTTACAAGGCCCATTTATTCTATATTATATGAAACATCATCACTCATTCCTAGCTATGCTCATTATCTCATGATATCGGCATGGTTAGTATTTCATGATAATAGTAATATCAAATACATATCATCACCATGTAATACAAGAGAAATACAACCTTCCCATCACTAGGGTTAGGGTTTCCCTTTCTTACCGATTAGGGTTTCAAGTCATATCAACATCCTTCATTACGGTTAGGGTTTCCACTTACTAATCGATTAGGGTTTCAAGATCATATCATCAAGGATCAAGCCCTAAGTCATACTCTACTCATATTAGGAGTATCAATATATGTTCAATATTACATGATTAACACACATGTATAAGTTTATCTCTCATCCTCACTAGGATGTTGATTACATCATTCTTTATTATGTTGGCTCAATCCTTCTCCCAAGGTACATTGGCCCACAATTATCAAAATGCATTAAACTCTTTACATGTTAATGTATAATTTGACATAACACACTACATGTGTCACTCAATCAAGCATGTTAGATTGAGGTGCTTCCACCATATCGAGCATCAAGGTGCATGTATTCTTCCATATCGAGCATCCATACCATGCCTAAGGTGTATCATTATCACCATATCGTGCTTGAGGTGTATCCTCATCACCATATCGTGCATCCATATCGAGTTACTCAATATTAGGGTTTGCATATTGGGTTAGACCCTTATTCTCATAACTCTTCAACTCTTCATGGTATCGGCCTACCCTTCACCATGTGATAAGTGATAGGCCAAATAATAGATTGGTCTGATTCAATTCAAGTGCACAAACTAATAAGGGTTTGGATTTCCAATACATATTGGGTTTCACTTTACCATGTTGGGTTTCAACACCATATCAGGTTAGGGTGTATACTTGACACCATATCTTGTATAAGGTGAGTGCTTGACCCCATATCATACACAAGGTGTGTGTATGTGTCACTAATCTCGTCCATGAGGTATAAACTCATAATTGTATCAAGTTTGAGGTAGGTACTTAGATCACCTATATCGGGTTGCTCATAATCTAGGGTTTGTCATATCAGGTTAGAGGTACTTCAACCCGATATCGGGTTGGACCATGATGATGTTATCATCATCAAGCTCAAGATTTTCATTCTTACTATTCTAGTTCATGGAAAATAGGTATATGCAACTATTAGAACTCATGGATTCATCAATTATTCAAGAAAATTTGAAATTGAAAGTAGATCATCAAGTATAGCAAGATTGAGGGCGAATAATAACATAATTGGGTTCAAGTTATATAACCCGCCTCAAGAACAACTTCAAAGCTCCAAGCTCCAAAGCTTTACATTCCCAAGGTTGAAGATGAGCTTCACAACTCCTCTTTAGCCAAAGAATCACCATGGATAAGTATTTTGTGAAGAAGAAAAGAATGGAAGATCTCAACCCTAGATCCATGCTTTAATCCAAGGTTGAAGATGATCATGGCCTCACCTTAGGGTTAAGACTAGAGATCCTTCTTGATCCATAGAACCATGCACGATACCTCACCAGTCATGCACTATATCACTTTACTTGTGATCGATATCACTCCTCTTGTGGCCGATATCACTTCACTTGTGGCTGATATCACTTCATTATGGTCGATATCACCTTGCTATGGCCGATATCACTTCATTTGTGGCTGATATCACCTTGCTATGGCTGATATAACCTTGCTATGGCCGATATCAAGGATCTATGCACAATACCCTTTCACCATGAACAATATATAAGAAAAGGAGGGTGGTAAGATTTCAAAAAATTTCACTAATCGGTGAAAGGAATGGTATATATAGTTGAGGTTCATGAAAAGTGTGTATATGAGGTGTCATCACTTTAAGCTACTACGTTCCATGTGTCCATGCATGGTTGACACGTGTAGATTCATGCACTCATAAAATTTCGGCCATCACTTGTCTTGTTGGATAAGATTTTTCAACTCAATCACCACTTTATTCACAACCCGATGCAACTTTTCTAAGGAAGTTGTAAACCGATACACTTCACCTCCTTGAGGTGCTTAGGCCATCATGACCTTTTCTAAGAGTCCACAAACCGATATGGCATCCCCTCTATGGCTCCTTGGCTGATAGGCACTCCCATATCAAGTCTACAACCCGATACAACTCAAATTAGGGTTTCATACTCAAACCTTTCTTGGTCTTTTTTTCATCACCAAGAGTACCATCACTCAAATATGATTCAAACATGGTGTCTACTTCTTTCGCCTTCGTCTAAATGAGACATAGAGGAGTAGGGACACTCTAGAGGTGGTAATTTGTATATCAACCCTACATTTTGGGTAAATTACAATTCGTAATAAAATTGGTGCATAAGGCACTAGCATTATTCAAACAAGTTCAAACTTGGAATTTTAGGCTTTTCACAAGCCACCACTTGCATTATTATTTCTCTTATGATGTTAAAACACTTAAGTCACGTTCAACATGTGACACATTGTAATATTACCCCTTATCTTGGGTAAATTGTATTTTGGTCCAAAATAAGGGAATATTGCTCAAACATCATTCAAGCAGGACCAAACTTGCAACATAAGTTTGTCACATGATAATAAAATACTTTAGAGGATTATATTAAAGTTCGAAGAAACTATTTAAGCCAAACAAATAAGTTTAGCCCTAAACCCAGGTCAGAGATGTTACAGGTGGGGCACCACAAATTCTTACACATTTTTAACATGCAGATTTAGTCGATGATCTTTATTAGAGGAAGTCTACCTCACGTTTCCTAGTCACTTTTGCAGGGGGAGCCATTAGTTGGTAGTCTAAATTACAAAAGTGTGTTTCTTTGTCTACTACTGAGGCAAAATATATCACAGCTTGTGAAGTAGGGAAAGAGGTCGTTTGGCTCAAACATTTCTTGCAAGTATTTAATTTGACATAGGATGATCATGTCTTTTATTGTGAAAGTAAGAGTTCCATGGACTTGAGCAAGATTTTTTCTTAGCACTCTAGGACAAATCATATTGATCTTAGATACAGGTGATTGCATGAAGCTATCAGTGAAGATCAGCTGAAACTGAAGAAAGTCCACACCAATTCCAATCTTTCTGACATGCTGACGAAGATAGGCCTACAGAGAAGCTTGCTACTTTAAGGAGTGTGCCAGATTTGACTCCAATTGGAAAGTTACGAGGACAATCTCTCCATAAGACTGGAGGTGCAAATTGTGGGGTCATCTGCCCTTTGTTGTTTTCAACCCAACATACGCGGCCCATTAGGGTAAGATGGCAGCATCAAGGGATATACATCCCTGGTGCCTTGCACATAAAGGTAGAACAATCTCAACTTTGTAATCTCTTGATTAGTGAATTTCTTCATCGGATTTTGATGTTGTGGGTTTTCCGTCACACATTATGAGGGTTTTCTATGTAAATATTGATGTTCTCTAAGTTATTTCCCGTGTTTATTTTTCTGTACTTGTATATGAATCTTACCTATTACGTCGTTGGTGCGCTACACATATTAGATATGTGTACCTAATCGATATGTACATTTTATTCTGCTATATCTTTTGGTTTGCAACAATTCTGTCGCTTTGCATTGGTCATAGGTTTACTTACTCCTTAGCTGCGCCTCCATTATAAACTATCAATTATACCACGAAAAATAAAAGTACTTGAAAAAAATATCAAATATACACAGAAAACTTGGTAATTAGCACATAATGTACATTGTATTAAACTAGTTACAGTGTAAGGGAATAGGACGAAGCAAAGTCATTAAACTCCATACGCCCATGGTCCGGATCTGCTCGACCAGATCACATGTAGGATGATGTACTAGCTCCTAACAGGACTGACCTTGTACAAATGATTTATCAAAACGTATTTCAAACAACCTGGAGAGAAACGACTTTCTTGTGTGGTTGCTTGCCATGAGACGACCATCCACCTTCCAGATCCATTAGCAGAGGTCCTGAGATGCATTAGGAATCCTCGGGGCCCAAACTGTCCCAATTGTTACAGACAAACAGTACATCGGATAGGGAAACTCCAACAGATAGTGTCACGGTAGACAAGATCATGTGCCCTTTGTATGCATTGGAATGGAATAACCCGATGGATTCGGCCCGGGGGGGGGGGGAATGAAAGCGCAGTGGCTGGCTCGGGCTAGCAGAGGTTTTCGCTGTTGCACGGTCCACAAATGTGCAGTGCAGCGGCAACTGGCTGTGTTGATAAGAAGATTCCTATGGGCTATGGCTAAAGGGCTTTCGAGCACATATACAGTTTTCATGATCATTCGTTCTGGTCCCAAAAGGTCGGGTTATCACTGTCTTCAAGTTGGCCTTGTGATACCCAGTACTACAGTTTAATGTACTTGTTTGTTCATTTCTCTGGCTATGCGATAGAGACGCTGGGTTATAAAGGTACTTCTCTGAGCTAATTGCAGTTCCTGATAGCGTGCCGAATGGCGTGCTTATAACTGTAATTTGAAAGACACGTCCTGTAATGCTCGTATGCGTAGCATGGAATAGTTTTCTCTCTGTGATCAAATGCTGCTCGCGATTGAGTAGGGTCTATAATCTTTGTCTAAAGTTGATTGTGGCTCGGGATCGAGTTGAGCTAATCACCTTTGCCTAACGGGTTCCGGATAAGTTGCCAATCAGTAAGTAAATACATTTTAAGTAAATATGTGTACGATGTTATATTAGGCGAGCAGTAGAGAACGGTTTTGTGCATATCGTCGATAAGGATAATTTGCTTCGATAGACGGGTTATCGACAATCTGCTTGATGTTGATAAGAGGTCAATGTAATTAAAGTGTCCCTATTCATAGATTCGTACTCCCTCGTCCTCGTAGAAAATTTTATATAATATGCCATATTGCGTGCGTTGTGTGCTGATGACAAATACTTCCATATTGATTTTCTCAACACAGTAGCAAAGTTTCACCGTGTAAATGCTTTCAACATATTTCAAAGCTTTATGCATATAAAAAAGTTCCTTCCTTATTTTTAATAAACACTATTTAATAGATGGGATTGGTAAAGAAAAGTAATATCGTATATTGTTATATCGAATGAAATTTCATATTTGTGATTGTGATTTGTGTATTGCTGACCATACATAACAAAATACGTGCGATCAATACAAGAAATTAGAAGGAAGCACAAGTATCATCTATATACCGAAGAAATATACAGTATATAGTAAGCATGATCTAGTCAACTTTATGAACAATCACTAAGCAGAGTAATTCGTAAGCTTATTGGTTTGAAAATAGGAAGTTGCGAACCTCGACCATTGGGAATCAGGCTGAACATAAATGACACTATTCTAATACAAAAAAGAAAGCTCGTGGACTATTATACGATGACAAATATAATATTTGATGAAATAAGAAAAAACCATTGAATTTGTACAAGTACACATGTATTTTTTCATAATCTATAGATGAAAACTATACACAGGCAAGCATTCGAGTTCATAGCACTACCACGCATGCAGTTTTTTATAATAGTGCATGTCACGTATGTTAAACATTATAGAGTTTTTATCTTATAACAAAGACGAGCAATTAACCCAATTAGGGGTGAGCAATATTCAGTTAATAACCGATTAGCCAAATAGTTACTTTTATTTGGATTATTTGGTTAGTTCAGTTAATTTGGTTAATTTATTTCGGCTAATTGGTTAAATAGTTAATTTGTCGGATACAAATATTTTATGTTTGGTTAACCAATTAACCGAATGGCCACATTTTATTCAAAAAGAATCCTACACATATATATATATATATATACAGTTCTAGTTTTATTTGTACTTTGTAGAGCAATCTACATCTACATATCCAGAGATGGTGATTACCTTGGAGTTTGTACTTTTGTAGAGCAATCCTTGTCCTGGAGCACTCTTTAGATAGAGAAGAATGTGTTGAAAGTTGGACTAGTGGACCTGGAGTAGTGCACCCATGCATTGGCTGACTATCCCAACAACATGAACAATATTTGGTCGAGTAACAGTTAAGTAAATCATCTTTCCAACTATACGATGATACTTCTCTGGATCAGCAAACAATTCTCCTTCATGCATAGGCTTCGTATGATAGTCCATGGGGGAGAAAATGGTTTGGTTTCTTCCATGTTGGCCTCTTCAAGCAAGTCATAGACATAGCTTTGTTGTGATAGACTTATTCCTGAGATTGAGCGGAGGACTTCAATTATGATGAAGTATTTGCAGGGTGCCGAATTCTTTTGTATGGAAATGTGCATGCAAAGACTTCTATAGCTGGGATATCCCCATCATATCATCGATGGTGATGACAATGTCATCAACACAGACAACAACAAGAACATGGACTTTGGAAGACTTGGAGAAGAACAAGGAGTGGTTTGTGGCTGATCTTTGTAAGTGAAGCTGAGTTAGGACATCACTTAACTTGTTGAACTAGGACCTTAGATACTGCTTGAGGTCGTAGATAGATCGTAGCAAATGACATACTTTTTGAGAAGATGCCCCCTCAACAACAAACCTGGGCGGTGGATGCATGTAGACTTCCTCCAGGAGATCTCCGTGAAGAAATGCATTTTTGATGTCGAGTTGGTAAAGAGGCTAGTCAAGGTGAGATGCAAGGGAGATAAGGATGCAGATGGATGCAATCCTTGTTACTGGAGAGAATTTCTCAAAGTAATCCACTCCAAAGGTTTGGGTGTATCCTTTGTCAACCAGGCGCGCCTTGAGAATTTCAACAGAACCATCCAGATTATGATTTATAGAGAAAACCCATCGACAACTTACAATATTTTTGCCAGCTGGTGGAGTCACAAGATCCCATGTCTTGTTTACGTGGAGAGCCCGCTTTTCTTCCATCATGGCAACTTTCCAACCAGGATGGCGTAGAGTATCTGATGGACACTTAGGAACATATCATGTGTGTAGGGAAGTAGTAAAGTATGATTTCAAAGAAGAAAGACATGCTATACAATAAGTATTAGAAATGAGATGCTTGATAGTACATGAGCATATACCTTTACGTAGTACCACCAGTAGATTGGATTGGTCTATAACTAACGATGATAAAGTAGATGTAGCCGATAACGCATCTTCCATGCTTTAGTTTGATGTTGGGGATGGTGGAGATGGTGGTGGCATTGGTGGGATGAATGGATTAGGCAATAAGACCATAGTATCATTATGATCAGTGGGGTTGAAATGGATGAAAAGAACATTCCATCCTCATGAAAGGTGGCATCTGCAGAGATATAGATTCTTCTAGAGTTAGGTTCAAGATATTTGTATCCTTTTTTAGAACAAGTATAACCAAGAAATACCATTTAGATAGCTCGGGGGGAATGTTTGTCGGCCATGTGATCAAAATTATGAACAAAGGCGACACAATAAAAACCTGAGGCGGTAGGGAGAACGGTTTGGGTATGCATAAACAATGGAAAAAGGAGTGTGCTTCTCGAGAATAGAGGAAAGTGGATGATTAATAAGAAACCAAGCAGTGAGGACCACACAAGACCAAAAAGATATAGGTGAGTTGACATGAATGAGAAGATAGCATGTAATGTCAAGTAAATGAGGATTCTTATGCTCGGGAATGTTGTTTTTTTTTAGAAGAGTATGCACACGAGCATTGATAAATTATCACTACATCACGATAAAAGGAGGCGACAACCTTTTAGGTATACTCAAGGGCATTGTCGTTTCGAAGAATATTAATAGACGTTAAAAACTAAACTAAAAACAACTTGCAAAACTAACGAATTATTGCAATGACTTCATCATGAGTAGGAAGTAAGTACAGCTATGTTGTTCTAGAAAAAGCATCCACAAACGTAAGAAAATTTCTATATCCATTGTAACTAGTAGTTTCGAATGGACCACGCAAATGTCAATATGAACTAAATCAAACATACAAGATGATTGTTTCAATATACGTACTAGGAAGGACACATGATGATGTTTCCCTAGCTGATAGACATTACACTAAATGGAAGAATATGAAGACAAAGAACTTTCTAATAGTTTAATCTTGCCTAAAGGTAAATGGCCATGACGCAAATGTAGCTGAAGTGATGTGGAGGCAAGAAGGGCTTGTGGTCGGCTGGAGGGGCATGATAAGTAGCAGAGATCACCAGAGCGTACACCCTACCCAATCATCGTCAAATTCCTTCAATCATGTAAATAAAACTAGATGGACCAAAAGATGCAAAAAATTTGAGAAAATCAACAGTTTGCTACAAACATCAAATTGTATGGAAAGTCTAGGACAAGGTGGACAACAGTCAACTTGACTTTAGAAGAGATAGGAATAGTGTCACACCGAGTTACTCATTTAACCGACCCATCTGACACAGTGACATAGGAGTGAGGGATTAATGAATTGGATGTGGTTAAAAGATGGGGCATACCATTCATATGATGAGTCTCATCCTAATCCATAATCTAGTTAGAACTGTAAGCAAGAATGGATGCCCCAATGTTACCTTGAGAAGTGGTGGCTAGATGGGCCGAAGAACTGACTGTAGGTAGATCTTCATCAACAATATGTTTATGCATGTGATGTAGACCCTAGGTCATGGTTATTCCTTATGGCTCAAAGAAATTACATTAGGATGGCCATAACTATCGCTTCTTGTTTATTGCATATTTTTTGTGGTATATAGCATGTATATGATACATACTATATATGCAGTGATTGGATAAAGCATATGTATTTATAAATTCAAACTCCCTCAATTAAATATAAGTCTTAGATGCTTTCTATTAACAGTACACATAAAAAGCTTGATCGACTAAGTGTGGGAACCGCAAGGATGATGCATTGTGTATATCATGGAAGTGTGATAATGATGATGTGGGCCCACCAAGCAGGGTGCATCATTATCGTGTTGGCTTTTGAGTAAGTCTTAACTGTGTGACCTTAATGAGATTAAGCACCAAAAGCATGTACATGATCATGGTAAGGAGTTGCACATATCATCTATCCAGGAGTTGCATATGATGCAATTGGAAAAAATTTCCTACTCTAATAATTGACTAGGGATGCTAGTGTTGGCCTAGTAATAGTTAAATTGTTGTGGATCTTGGATCATTAGAAGGTTGTACGCTGCAATCTTCTGAATTGATATGTGAGGGCTATCAATTTGAATAAAATAGTGGGAGAAATAATTAATTAATGACCTAAATGAATATCATCAAAATTTTCAAATCAAATCAAAATGGTTTTTGATAAAGATGCAATTTTTTTCTTATAGAATCAAATGACGAACACATTTGTATTGCGATCAGACCTTAGGAAGGACAAACTTGATGGAATAAATTTTCACGACCGGTTTTGTACTTTGAGAAGGGTTCTCAATGAAAAGTGCAATCTCTATGTCCTTGATAAACCAATACCAAATATATCTGCTCCTTATGCGCCTAGGGCTGAGGTAGAAGCTTACTGGAGGTATGCCAATGATGCCTTAGACATAAAGTACCTTATGCTAAGATGCATGAACTATGAGTTGCATGAGCAATGTGAAGATATGGGTATTCTTGAGATGGTAACACATCTTAGGAAGGTGAACCATGATTTCATAAAGCAAGAAAGGAACAATGCCATAAAGGCACTATTCGAGTGTAAGATGACAGAAGGAAACTCGGTAGAAGATCATGTGTTCAATATGATTGGACATGTGTATCATCTTGAAGAATTAGGATTCTCTCTGAGCCAAGATTTTTCCATGGATATTATTGTAAAATCATTGCCAAAATCATATAGCCACTTTATTGCATGTTATAATGTGAATAATATGGCCAGACCGATGTCAAATTTTCTTGGTATGATGATACATGTTGAAGTAAGAATGAAGAAGGACAAATCTGTGATGGTGATCAACGGAGTTGAGTCTAAGGATGAGAGAAAGGATTTGAAGAGTTCTGAGGCCAAGCCCAAATTAGATCTTCAACATTCAAGATGAGGAGAGATAAAAGTACTAGAGGACCTCATCCTTTGTACTTGAATGTATTAACAGATCTCCTCTTTAGGTATACACATTATTGAGATGAAGTTATCTACTTCTTCATAATGGTCACTTGATACCAGATGTGGATCTCACATATGCTTGAATATGCATGATCTGAAAAGAAGTAGCACTTTGGGAAAGGGCGAGGTTGAACTTTGAGTTGCAAATGGCGCAAGAGTTTTGGCCATTGTAGTTGGAACCTATAGTTTATCTCTACCCATAGGGCTTGTTATAGAGTTAGTGAACTACTATTATGTGCCTACCATAAATGTAAACATCATTTATGTATCTTGTATGGATAAGGTTGCATATGAATTTAATATTAAGAATGGTTGATGTTCTATTTCTAAAGATGGGATGTTTTCTGGCAGTGCCCCAATGTCTTATGGTCTTTATTTGTTAGATCTAAAGATAGATGTTTATAATGTAAATACTAAAAGACTAAAACTCAACAACACAAGCAATAAATACCTTTGGCATTGTCATCTAGGGCACATAAATGAGAATCACATAGCTAAACTCCATAAATATGGTTATCTGGACGACATGTGAATCTTGTATGTTGGGCAACAAGTAACAATGAGAGGGCTAGTGATCTATTAGGACTCATAAATATTGATGTATGTTGGTCTTTTTGAACAACCACTACAGGTGGGTATCAGTACTTCATACCTTCACTGGTGACTTCAGTAAGTACAATTCTATTTACTTGATGAAACATAAGTTAGAAACTCTTGAAAGGTTCAAGTAGTTTATGAATAAAGTACAAAACCAACTTGGTAAAAGTATGAAGACACTTCATTCTAATAGAGGCGGAGAATACTTAAGACAAGGAATTGTATCTCAATGGACTCCACCTGGAACACCTCGTGATAATAGTGTATCGAAAAGAAGGAATCACACATTGCTAGATATGGTGCGATCAATGATCAGTTTAGATGATCTTCCAAATACCTTATGGGGTTATGCTCTTAAAAACTCACATTTATATTAAATCGAGTACCATAAAAATTGGTTCAAAAGGCACCATATGAGATATGGTATGAGAAGCGTCCCAATATGTCCTTTATGAAGATTTGGGGTGTAAAGCTTATGTAAGGAAAATGTTTTCTGAAAAGCTTGGTCCTAAATCTAATAAATGTTTTTTGGTGGATATCATAACGAGACTAAACGAAATTACTTGTATTCCCTACCTGACAACAAAGTGTTATTTCCCAGAGATGTTGTATTAGCTACTAGAGAAGGAATTTATCTTCAAAGGAATCAGTGGGGGGAAACTGGAACTCAAAGAGGTCGATACCAACAAGAAAGCATTAAACCAATAGATGTATAAGATGAACAAAGAGAATCACAAAGTGTTATGGAATATCAAACTCCTCAAGTAATACAAATACCTCATAGATCTAATAGGACACACATTGAATATGAGAAATTTGGATATGTTGTGACTCAGGAAGGTAGTGAGTTGGTCATAGATGATGAGCCAACAACCTATCCAGAAGATATTGAGAGACCAGAGTCTGAGAAATGGCTTGAGGGCATGAGATCTAAGATGGAATCCATGTATACCCATAAGGTATGGTACTTGGTGGATCCACTTGAAGGGGTAAAACACATAGGGTGCAAGTGGGTCTTCAAGAAGAAAACTGACATGGATGGTAAAGTACAAACTTATAAGGGAAGATTGGTTGCGAATTGTTTTAGACTAGTTCAAGGTGTTGACTATTACAAGACATTTTCTCTAGTGTCCATGGTTAAGTCCATCGGGGTCATGCTTGCTATTGCAACTTATCATGACTATGAGATTTGGCAGATGGGTGTTAAAACAACATTCCTTAATGGGAATCTTCTTGTTAATGTTTACATGACACAACCTGAGGGTTTTATAAATCCAAAGGATGCAAATAAAGTATGTAAGCTACAAAGGTCAATATATGGATTGAAACAAGCATCTTAGAGATGGAATCTTCATTTTGATGAGACAATCAAAGAGTTTGTCTTTATTAAAAATGAATATGAACCTTGTGTGTATAAGAAGGTTAGCGGGAGCATAGTGACAATCCTAATATTATATGTAGATGACATATTGTTGATGGGGAATGACATCCCTACTTTCAAAAGGTAAAAACATGGCTAGGAAATACTTTTTTCTATGAAAGACTTGGGAGAAGCATCCTACATCTTGGGGATTAAGATCTATTGAGATATATCTAGAAGGCTTCTTGGACTAAGTCATAGCACATACATTGACAAAGTGTTGAAGCGGTTCAACATGGAGAGCTCAAAGAGAAGAAACCTGCCCATGCGTCATGGAGTTACAAACTCTAAAGATCAATGTCCCAATTCTTGTGAAGAAAGGGAATGCATGAGTTTGATTCCATATGCATCAACAACTAGATAAATCATGTATGCAATGTTATGTACCCATCCTGATGTCTCGTATGCCTTGATCATGACGAGAACATATCAGTAAGATCCAGGCGATGCTCACTAGACAACCATAAAGAACATACTTAAGTACTTGAGAAGAACATATGATCAATTCCTTGTATACGCTGGAGAGGAAGAGTTGGTGGTAGAGGGTTACACCGATGCAAGCTTCCAAATTGACAAAGATGATTACAGATTGCAATCAGGATCCATGTTTTGTATAAACAACATAGCTGTAAGTTGGAAGAGTTCCAAGCAAGAGATAGTTTCCCATTCTACAATAGAGGTCGAGTATATTGCTGCATCGAATGCAACAAAAGAGGATGTATGGATCAAGACATTCATCTCTAAATTTGGGGTTGTTTCAAACATCTGCAACACAATTGAGATATATTCTGACAAAAATGGAGCTATTGCACAAGCTAAGGAACCCAGATCGCATCAACATTCCAAGCATAAATAAAGGCAGTTTCATCTCATATGAGAGATTATACAACAAGGATATATGAAGATTTGTTGAGTACTAAATGAGAACAATATTTTTGATTCCTTGACAAAGGCACTTTTATAGGAGAAGCATGATGGACATGTTAGATCACTTGGAATAAGATTCCTGGGTGATTGGCTCTAAGTGCAAGTGGGAGTATGTTGGTTTGTATGCCCAGAAAGCCAATCATATGATGATTGTAATGGGGCATAATTTGTAAATGATTTGATTAATAATAAAGGAAAGGTTCCCAATTATTCTATTTTATTCAGTTATAAGATAATGATGTTACATAATAAATGTCTAGAGAATGATATTACTCAATAATGTATGTCTTCAAATATGTGACTAGAACAATAACATCATACAAATGTTAAGAGTATACATTCTCATTATGTCCCTAGTCAGATGTTATTGTGGAAGGCTGATAGACAACAACAACACATAAGAGTAGAGTATGTGTTGGTTGATGATAGAATCTCATCAGTCACGATATGGTATATCAAACCAAGAACGTAGATACTTGTTAGAGAATAGAGTATCAAGGAGACCAACCATGAGACTGACACATGGAAGACATTACAATGGTAGTCATTGTCAGCTCTTATAGTGTTTGTGGTGATTGTGGTTCTTAGACCTGAAGTCACTACACTCATCACATGACGTTCAATATGATTTGACATCATCAAACATAATCTTAAGTAAGGGTTGTCATAACAGTGATGATTGGGTGACTATGACACATGGGGACTGACTGTGAGTGATGTAGATGGGATTTGTCCCTCCTATAGGAGTATGATATCCTAGGCCTCTTAATTCGTGAGAGATTGAAAAATGCATGTCTATGCATGTGTGAGTCATATATGATATTGATCTTACATATATCTCAGATAGTCAATATTGTGGTTTAAGAAAAAAGATTGAATGTTGAAGAGGATGACTACTCCATACCTTGAGTTCAATCTAGATATCAGTGACAAACGAACTATGCAAACACTATAACACCATAAGAAGATTGGAGGTTGAAGTTGTTCTCCAAATTTCCATTCACTTGGGTAGCACTGACACCACTCTTTTCTTGTGATGTCATAAACCGATTATGGACATTCACTGCCAACGTAATATGGGACCTATAGTGTCACTCACATAGGAACTCACCTGGAATAGGATTTTATCCATGAATAATGTTTAAGTTGATTAATAAATTTGTTTAGGTATTAAATTAAACAACCAATTCACTGACTTGACTCAAAATTATCAAGTTCAAGTGTTAGACCATTTGGTTAAAGTGTCAGATTGAATACAAATTGAATTGGCTGAATTTCACATGAATAAGGACACCAACCAATTGTCTCATTAGGTGAATCGATTGCCTCATCTTGGTAGATGACTGGTTCACCTGATGAACCAATCAAATAGATCATGGCAACTGAAGATTTTGGTGATTTACCCGATTCATGAGAATAGTTGATCATTTCACCTATTCCATTTGATTGGTACAAGGAATTAATGTTGGGCATTAATTGGTAATGAATTATTAATTCAAATTATGTTTTGGAAACATGTGAAATGATTGGCTCACTGAGTGAACCGATTGGATCATTGTTGCATCCGACCAGTTCACTATTAAGTTGACTGATTCACCTATCGCATGTCAATTAATTCATGGAAATTCTGGTCCCTTTCACTCCCACACTGACTGGGAAACCAAACTCAAATCCCTCGTATAAATAGAAGGGTATTGGGGGCTTCTCAGACATGTCAATTTCCTTTGACAATTGTTTGTCTTCTCTGGTTGTGGTAATCGAGAGAACCTAAGTAAGTCCTACCTGATAAAGGGAGGAATAGTAAGGGAGAACAATAATGGAATAGCAAGGGAGAACAATTATGGTGACTAGAACACCAACGGGAGGGAGAACTCCTTCTCATCCATTCTAGTAGGATGACAAGAGTTATATATAGTCTTGTGGAGTTCCATAGAGGCAAGGTGGCCTTTTCCTATCTCTAGGAGGACAACATCAGCCTACAGTCCATGGAGGAGTTGTTGGAGACATCGTTCAAGTCTGTTGTCCATGGTGGAGATAAGGAGTTATTGTAAACAAGTCCTAGGTAATTCTATGAGAGTTGCACGACTTCAAAAACAAGGAGATGTTGTTGGAATTTCTCCAGGACCAGGTACATCCTGGAAACCATCCTTTCCATTATATAGTTGTTGACGTAATCTGTTGGTTTATGGGGAATATGAAAGTAAAATTTTTATACCTATTTTGTTACCATATTTCCCTACACGGGCCACTACTTAAGGCCCTTGCAGAGTTTCAAGAATGATGACTGGTCCCATAGACCACCACTAGACTTAATTGCATGCTTTGCTATCCTCTCACACAAGCGAGGAAAAACTTTCTGAATGGTCACCCATCCTAGTACTACTCTGGGTTGAGCATGTTTAACGACAAAGTTCTTTATTGATGGGCTCCCTCAAAAAGAGGTGCACCTTGGTGATATGGATAGTCCAATCATTCCTTTTAAGAACACTTTATCTAAGACCTCACATCCTGGGATGTTACAACCATCCTTCAGTCGGTGCTATTGGAAGACACCATAAGAAGATGGCCCATCAAATATCTTCTGAAGAAAAAGAGTCGATGGAGCCTTGTTGTGTACTGCTACAAAAAAAAGGGTGGGGCTGAATTCAAGTCAAATTCAGGGAATTCGACCATAATTTGTCAAGAAAAATCTAGAAGGTTGTTGATATCTTCATTTTGGTGCCTAAAAATCCCATACGTGGCTAGTTGAAAAACTACATCTTCAAAAATTGATAAATTACAAAAAGCTAAGTATCTCAAGTTATTTTGGGCATATTATGGCTATAAAAGCACAAAACTACAGTTAAATACTTAGCATAAACATCTGAATTTGGTGTTGTCAACCACCCAAGCTTAAACTCCTCAAGCAAGACTTTAACTCAAAGAAAAAAAGATAACACAGAAATGAAGGTTGGTGATAAATTATAAGGTTAGGAAAATTAAAATAAAATTTTAGGTCTCCTGATCTATGTTATTTTGGTAAAAAAAAAACCCACTGTTCGAGAAAAACCGACTTATGAAAGATAAAAAAAACATCAGGCATGTTTAAGTGAATTCACTACAACCCAAAATCTATTCATTGGAGCTTGAACCATAAGCATGAGCATCCAGGCGTCATCACCTAGGGGACCAGGCAGATGATGAAGGTGAGTAATGAGTTGTCATCATGTATTCATGTAAACCAAACAAGAACACGCTTCCCGCTTATTTAGATCCTAAGAAGCAATGAAAAGAAAAAAGATTATAATGATTTCTAAGGATCCAGATTTGCATTAGGTTGGTCCATGTAATAAGAAACAGTCCCTACAGTCTGAGCCTGTTGGCCCAAAGCAGTGAGACAAACTCCTCATACATGCTCCAACCAACCCTGCTACTGGGATGATCTCATAGGTCTCCTAGGGATTCCTTAGGACTCTCTAGTGAGCTTTCAGGGTGACACTACCAGGCATGACATACCCACATTCATGAGCACAGTCATACACAAACTGAGTACCATTCTCAATTATCCTAAGAAAGAAAACAAATGCTCATGTTTTTATTTTCACTTAGGCTTTTTTACTCTGCATTCTAATTTATAGGTTTGGGTGAAGAATTATCTTGATATTTTGGAAATTTAGGGCGGCCAAGCATCTTGTACATATTTTAATTTTTTTTGTTTGACGCAATTAAATGAGAGGTGCAAATATACCATCAAGGGAAACAATCCAACTTGATTATAGCCTGAAAACTCATGATTATTTTCTTGATACCTAAGTGAATATTTTTTGTATGATTCAAGGTTCCTTAGAATTTAGTTGGATCTATGAGAACACATGTTAGAGTTTGATCATAAAAAAGCTCCATACAAATGGTACCAAATATTCAGTTTTTCACTCACAATGTAGATCAACGAGACAATATTTTAAACTATGAAAAAGGAGTGTAACGTTACATTGATTGTCAAACTTAATGAAAGAGTCAATGATCAAGAGTTCAAGTCTTTAAGACAAAGATTTATCAATTAAGCACATACATAAGAATTTAAATATAGGATTTTCATCACATAAACTTAATTATAAAGGTACAAATTAAGCATTAAATCCTACAAAGTAGTAAAGATATGCTAAAAGCCAGGAAAAAAATGAATATTTTATGTTAGATGCACAAATGATGAAGTAAATGTGCATGCATGTCAAGAAATGAAGAGATAGAAGGGAAAATATCCCTACCACCCAAAGCTTAAAACTATTCTTGTCCTCGAGCAAGACCTAAACTTGGAATAGTAGGAAAAGGATGCACGAATGTACAAGAAACAAATTTATCAAAGTCCTATGATGATGCATGTATGGAAAGACATAATAAAGCAGTTAGAGGAAAGAAACTATAAAAGAAAGGACATGATAATTTGTTTTAACAGAAAGGAAAATAAAGGATTAAGGGTAAGAGGATGTCTGCCCCATGATATTAAAATTGGGATCCCAATTCCTAAGTTTTGGGACCAGTATCACACGTGTCTTGCTGAAGGAGTCCACCACGAAGGGGTAGAATAGGAAGAGATATTGGCCCTTCTGAGTCTGAAGTAGAGGAATTGAATTTGATGAATTAGTGAATTCATCCTCATGTTGTAACTTCACTGAAATGAATTCCTTAGCAAATCATCCTCAAGGTACCTTCCAAGATATGAATCTCAATAGATAGGCCCTAGTATGTCAACACAAGATGAAATGGAGGGAATATACTCCAAGTTTTCTAGAGGACTCCTCTCTTCTCTCTTCACCTTTGAATTTGTGATTGGACACTCAGAGTAATCTTTGTTGCCAACCTGAGTCATCCAATCATATTTTGAACAAGAAGTACCCCCAGGTGAATCATTCTGCAATTCTACAACTAGAAGCTTGTCACATTCTATAGGGTCTGGGGTATCTTTAGGTTTTGCAACCATGTTGTAGTGGATCATCCATCTCGATCCTTCAATGCCAACCACCCATTGAAAAGGGATGGTGGCTCAAGCTGTTCCAATTTGTCATCATCAATATACTCACCTTTTGAATTTGAGCAATCATTGTCATCCTCCTTGAACAAATTATTTGAAACCATTGTAGGTATGTTTCTTGAAACAAAGTGACAAGTATCAACTTTAGGGGTATCAACTTTGTCTTGATTTGAAGTTGAATTGGGATTATCAAATTGAACCTCGACTTGTGAGGTTTTTGGATTCCCTAAGAAGGGTAGAAGTCATCTTCTTCAAACCAAAATTGTGAACTTTATGTTCCTTCTAGTGGTTGAATGGATGAATCATTTAGATGAAATGAGAGCTTCCCTAGATGGATGAGTCTTCACAAAAAAATCTTGATGAGTCCAGCTGATAGCTTGTATATGGTGGTGAAATAAGTTCCTCATCAGGCCCAATGGAATGATTTTGATGACTAAAATCCTTGTTGTCATACTCTGTCATTTTAAACAATGTAAGAACTGCATTGCCTAAGTCCTAAAGTGTCTTGCTACACACAACAACCTCATTTTAAATTTTCTATATTTGATCCAAAATCACTTCAAGTTTAGCCATTGACATTGTGTACAGTTTATTGAGGCTCCATTGAATCAAATCGATGCACTTGGATAAATCCTTATCCATACCATGAAGTACACATTTTTTGTGTGCCACATTCTCAGTGTCTTCTTGGAGATGATGATCTTGTCTTTTGAGTAACTCCCAAAGAGGATCATTTTGGTCTTGGAGATGTGGTGCCAAGGTTGTGAAAGACCAGCTTTTGGCTTAGTTTTGAGGACAAAATTCCTTTTAAGATGTATAGGATGTAATAAAGTGAACTTTTAATTCTCTTGGATACCTAACTGGATAACTGTATTCATGGATTTGAGATTGGAACAATTGTTTCAAAAGTATATGTGCATGTATGTGGGGATGATGTCATAATGTTTGCCTTTATGTGCTTATGAAGTTAACTATGAATTTAGACAATCTCATGAGCTATTATGATCCATTACCAGTCCTTGAAGTCTCCTTAATCACACAAATGCATCTCTTTGAGCTTGATGTTGTTTAGAAGTAGTTTGATGTTAAAATCATGGTTAAGATCCCTAGATTTATGTCTCTTGAGGTATTTATTGGACTATTCAAATAAATGAGTTAAGTACCATCAGTTGTATTAAAGTTGTGATTAAAGTTTCATAATATTCTGATGTTCCTAGAAGGAGATATTCGATTTTGAAGTCGGGTCAATAATTAATATTTTGATGTACTTTAGAACAATTTTTCATATTTATGAACTACATGCTTTAATCTATAGTGCCACGACCATGTTCAATGTATGTCCACAGTTGTACCAGGGAGAGCCACTGATAAGCCCTTCGTTTCCCTATTGTGGACCCTTGGATGTCCTGATTCAATGGAAGATTTGCCATCTTCAACCTATGTGAGTTATGAAGTCATGGAGGGTCAGTGAGTGGTTTCTTCAACATGGAATATGAGATGAATCATGGTTTATCTCACGGTCTCAGTTGAGTAGTTTCCTTCACCTAATCATGGGCTTCCTACAGAGCCCTCATTTGGTGAATATAAGCACAAGAGTAGAGAGAATGAACTCTCCTTTTCCTCCTAGTCTCCTTTACTATTTTGAATAGGTTGGGGAGTGATAAGATGGGATATAGAGAGATGATCAGAGGAAGATAAGCATACAGGAAGGAAGACCCAGGTCAGGGTAGTCCAACCCACCTGCTCCCATAGGCCCTCATGGTAGTTTTGACGGTGGCCAAACGACACCTCACCAGAGAATAAGGTGAAGCTCTAGGGTGGTGCATGAGACCTTTCGATTAACGAGTGAAGTCTTGCATGAGTTTCTTAAGATCTTGTTGCTTAGGACCCCTTTTCCAAATGTCCTCCATGCTCGGGCAGGATTCACCCCTTTTCTCACAGCCTTGGTGGTGGCTGGCACTGGTGTACTCAGAGAAGGAGGATATACATCTTGCCTTGGAGTTTGTGTGGTTGCGAGAGTTTGGAAGTTAGAAGTGCAGCTGATGGTGGTAAAAGTAGTTGGCAAGGAGCCTCGACATTAATCCAATCGCATGCTGGAGAAGAGTCTCAGGCGGCAACTACATCATGGAAGTAGAGAGTTCTGCTGTAGACTCGACGTGAGAGAGGGGAGGAGAGTGGCCATCCACAAGCCAGCGGTCCAACCAAACCAGTCCAGCAAACCAATCGGGTCCAATTACCCTGAACCGACTAAAATTCATGCTGAACTAGATCATCTCAACAGCAAGCAACACACCCCCAAAGAGGACACTTGGAAGCGCCCCTTTGACCGCAAAAGGTAATTAACTCCAAATTCCCAGTAAATACACAAATCTTGAATAATTCATAGAAAATAGCCCGCCTATAAGAAAAATAGAAATAAGGTATGAAAATTCTCAAAAAGAAAGTGTAGAACAACACAAAATCATAATACCAGGATTTTGACGCAATAATATAAGTGATATCATGTAAGTTGTGAAATACTTATTTCATGGATAATAAATATCAAATGATGGCCTAAAATTATGATGAAATGCCAATAAATCCATATTCATGTTTATAATCCATTTAAGGTCAATGATTATGTTTTTGATGCACGAAATCATGTAATTTGCTCCATATGGATAATTAGGGATGATAACCCTAATAGATGTGCAATAATTACAAAGATGCTCAAGAAACCCTAAAAATTACAGAGTAAGCTTGTATCTGTAACTGGAAGCTAATATGTAAGTTTGATATCAGTTAGATACACATAAAACATGTTATATGAAATGATCCTTAATACATGTGTTGTAACCCTAATATGATTAATGAATGTGGCATAATGTTAATATGTTCACCTATTTATGGAAAACATGATTATAAGTTAATGAGGCAATAATTTGAAATATAAGATTAGTAACTTAATTCCAAGAAGATAAGACAAGTAATAATGATGAGAATATCATAAGAATAACTGAAACCCTAATATGAACATGACTAGGGTTAATATGATGAGAACCTGATGGTGATATATGATCTTATCTTAATGAGGGGTTTGACCAAGATATAGTTGACATGGGGATATATCTGACATTAGGATGTGATTAGGTTTGTCTTTCTTGATCAAGGTACACCTTTACCTCTTACTTGGCCTACTATTCAGTATGGTTGTATTATATGTGTAGTAAAATACTTGGCATATGATATTGGATGAAATTATTGTTCTTGTATGATATGTTGTTTGATTTTCCATACTTATTGCTATGAGCACATGAAACATATTATATCTATTCCATTATATGAAAGCACTGATTCTCGTTGGTAGCATAGTGTTGGAAAGTGATCATTCTCTTTGGTAGCAGAGCACATTATACAATGATCCAACTCTTTGGTAGTAGATCATAAGACCTTGAGTCTCGAGCTCTTTGATAGCCGATATGATGAATTATTCCCTCAGGTGGCAAATGCATGGATGATATAATGGAAAATGAGCTTAAACATGTGTTCTCTTTCATTAATAAATATCTTTGTTCAAGTATGCTTTTGTTATATTTGTTTTTACTTCCAAGTATTATTTTTATCGTATTGTCAAGCTTAGTAATGAGAGGTATATAAAATACACGTAGGCATACTCAGTACAATATTCTTGAATATTGTGCTGACATGTACCACATGTAATCTTTTGTTTAGGTTGTGGACATATGCTCTTGAAGAACTAGGATAGTTGTGAGTTGTGTGGCGAGCTGATGTATAGGTGGACCTGTTGTCTAAAGATCATGTTGTTTAGTGGTAGTACAATTATTTGTTAAAGTGTGTTGTTCAATATTGAATATCAAATGTTGTAACAATTCATATTGTAATTAAATGTTGAATGGTGAACATGTGTTGTATGGTTTTGTTTATTGTTCATGTGCATTTTCTACTGTTGTTTCCTTCTGACTTCATCTGATTTCATTCTTCTTAGCCTAGTGTGGGATATTTAAATTGTAGTCTTGCTAAGGTGAGGTTTCAATTAACGTCACATATTAGATTAAGTTTTAGAAACTTCACGCACATCACAGGTGGTATCAGAGCATGAATAATAGCAAAGCCTGACATTTGCTCATTATGAAACTCAAAATCAAGAACCTTGAACTTTGAAAATCATTAGCGTTAGATTAGTTATCCTTTAGAGAGTAGATATAGCCTCTAGGTTTGAACCTAGATGTCTGATAACTAGGTCTAGACTGGTGCTTATTGTATAGCATGTCCTTAGATGTCATTCTTTCCTTATAGTGCATCGGTATGGGACGTTGCATTATTTGGAAATGACGTACATCGCGGAAAGAGAAACCTTTGACTTATGATGCAAATAAGTTTTGGATAGCTATACCAGTCCACACCATATTCTCACCCTTTTTACTAGGTGACATGGCACTAGACTCTCTACTATGTGTGGGACACTCATTTTGTGGATTTGGTTTTTTATTCCAATCGAATCAAACCTCAATAGTTTTCTCTGACGCATGTTTTATTAGAGAAAAACTATATAATATTTTATTATGTATGTAAGTGTTACAATAATGTGTCCCCACACATGTATGAGTAGGAGGTGTTCATGCAACCTAAGTGAAAGTGAGTGACATCAGTCTAGAAGAGAGAGTAGTTCTAGATTAGATGTCTAGAGCCTTGTTGGAATATGTGATAGATGGAATAAATGGAATAAGATTAGATTATGATCTAAGTCTTATACAGATGATATAAGATGAATTATGATGATATATATTTTTCTTTGAGGACCTAGGTTTAGTTTTGAGGATTTGAGATAAGTTTTGATGATGCAAGTAACTAGGCTTTTATATGATGAGATGTGTTAAGTTAAGACAAGGTTGTGAGTCAGCATGAACCTCAAACTCTTTAAAAATGGAGGACCTCTAGTGTTAGGACCAGTTTTAGGGTAACTCCAAAGAGAGTGAGACTCATTGGGAGAAGGTCAGAGAACTGAAACTCCAAGATATGAGAATTATGAGAAATATGCACTATGATATGTACTAAACTAGACTACTCTTGAGTGAATGAGCTGAGTTTCTTAATGAATGATTCCTATAGATAGCTTGAACCCTATATGTCCTCGAGAGGACCAAACCCTAGAGTCATAGAGAGGCTAATTATGTATGCATATATGAATAAGGAAATATGAGAAGCTACCATCTAGGTGAGGGAGAGAGAGTCCCAAGACCCTGGAGGCGGTAAATGATGTTAGTATGTTGAGGCCTCATGCTCGGGTTGGTGGTTCCCCATATAGGACTCTAGTGGTGTATATATAGAGAGAGTTTTGGTTAAGCATGTCTCATGGGTAAATACCTATGAAGAGAATGTCATAGCATGTTTTGGTTTGTGCTTATCTGACTAGATCTTGTAAGGATATCACTAGCACAAGTGAGGTAATCCAAGAACCCTAGACCAGAGAGGGAAGATAAAGTTTGTGTTGCTCATATACTCATAGAGTTAAATGAGCTTAGAGAGACTGAGCATGAAAATACCCTCAAGTATGGGTTAGGAGAAACTCAATTGAACTATATAAAGTTTTTATATATGTTTGTCAAGACACTTGTATAAGCTTGTTTAGCACATCCATGATATAATATATGTGTATGTGATCTTATCTTGAGATGAGATACACAAGTATATGACATGTTAAAAAGATAGAGATGGATTGATAGTTATCTATGTATAGATGGTTAACCATATACATAATGATAATGCAATAATCTAGTGATTAAGCCACTCATAAAGTTGGTAATTTGATATGAAGAAATGAAAATTAATGATAAACAATGAATGTGGTGCTAATGTTAGTGCTTAATAAATATGTTGAGTATAGTCTGAAAATTTTGCACAATATAATGATGATGGCACCTTGTTATGATCTATGTGGATAAAATTGAGTTAATTATAAACAACTCTTCCAAAAATGAGGACATAATGCTGGAATCCTAATGCTTGGGTAAAATGATGATGTAAATGCTAAAATACGAAATACGACATGACATGACCTAAGCATGATAAACATGTTATATGGTGGGTGGTTCACCCCAAATGTTTTAAAACCTACTAGTAGTGGTTTGGATATAATCATGGAGCTTTTTTGTGTGTATATGTTACACCTAGAGCAGTGCCCTACATGTGGAAGAAGACCCTTAGTTTTCCTTAGAGTAAGAGGATGGCTTGGTTTTGAGGAAGAAATTTATTTTATGATGTATATGATGTGAAAGACTAGATTTTGGATTAATTTTGAGGACGAAGTTCCTTTTAAGGTGTATATGATGTAATAAAGTGAACTTTAAATTCTCTTGGATACCTAATTAGATAATTGTATTCATGGATTTGAGATTGGAATGATTGTTTCAAAAGTATATGCACATGTATGTAGCAATGATGCCATCACACATGAACACATGAAAGATACTATATCTATTCCTTTATATGAAAGTACTAATTCTCTTTGGTAGCATAGTGCTAGAAAGTGATCATTCTCTTTGGTAGAAGATCATATTGTACAATGATCTAAATCTTTGGTAGTAGATCATAAGGCCTTGCATCTCGAGCTCTTTGATAGATGGGATCATGCAATATTCCCTCAGGTAGCAAATTCATGGATGATATAATGGAAAATGAGCTTAAAAATGTGTTCTCTTTTGTTAATAAATATCTTTATTCAAGTATGTTGTTGTTATATTTGTTTCTACTTCCAAGTATTAGTTTTATCGTATTGCCAAGCTTAGTAATGTGAGGTATATAAATGGCACTTAGGCGTACTCAGTACAATATTCTTGAATATTGTGTTGACATGTACCACATGTAATATTTTGTTTAGGTTGTAGATATATGCTCTTGAAGAACTAGGATAGTTGTGAGTTGTGTTGCGAGTTGATGTGCATGTGGACCTATTGTCTTAAGATCCTGTTGTTTAGTGGTAGTACATGTATGTGTAAAAGTTTGTTGTTCAATATGTAATACCAAATGTTCTAACAATTCATGTTGTAATTATATGTTGAATGGTGAACATGTGCTATTTGATTTTGTTTATTGTTCATGTGCATGTGCTACTAATTTTTCTTTCTGACTTTATCTAATTTTCTTCTTCTTAGCCTAGTGTGGGGTGTTTAAATTATAGTCTCACTAAGGTGAGGTTTCAATTTGGACATCACACATTAGATTCAGTTTTAGAAAATCTGGGGACGTCACAAAGGTAGACATAAGTGTGTCAGCACTTTCCCATGCTTGCACCAATCCTTTGACTAGTTCTTGATCTCGTGGGAAAGAGGAGGCCATGGGACGATCAACATTCTCCATTATTGGAGTGTCTACATATGTCAACGGTGGGAATGAGTACTAGAGTGCATGACTTTTAGTTATTTTCCACCACTCTGGGCTATGAGAAAAATTGGGAGGACATTTGGACAAGATAACTTACCTTGATGAATTAAGATACATGGATGAAAAATATATGAAGAAAAACTACTTCAGTTTGTATGAACAAGCATGTGCAAAATAAAAGAAAGACTATGCATATATGTACAAGCTTATGCTAACATAACACATTTTTGGTGTGTAAACATGGGAAAACCACGTCCCCGGTAACGACATCAAAAGTTGATGCATCTCCAATTGCACATCCAAAATGGAAAAAGAATCAAAAGGATTAGACTTGAAATTTATAACCCCAAACCTTTGAAGACCCCCATAACTTAATACATGGTCGAAGTAGATATATAAGGTCAAATATAGGGATGTGAGGACATTGAGAAGTCTAAGATTCTATTCTTAGTCAGTTAAGCAAAAATAGGAGATATATATGCAGGAAACATGAAAGAGTTTAGCAAAATGAAAAAAAAACAATGTAAAGTAAAGAAAATAGATTGTGTCTAATAAAACTAATTAGAAGAACGAGTTCCTCGTTATGTAATAACAAGTTGCACAATCTATGCACCCAATCTAGGGCATCGACAACCCTCAAACTCCCTAGTAAGCAACTAACATTCAAACATAATGTGAATCATGGTAGTTGTTCTGATGGGGGAGTCATCCTACTTGCTTTCACACTGTGTGACTAAAACCCCATCAATGAATTGAAACCTTTCTCAAGGATATAAGACCAACACCCATGAATATTTTGGATTCCCTCTCAAGTCAGAATATCAAAAGACATTAGAAACAATGGAGAATATGGATGGAACATAGGTTGTAATGCAGGTGCATTCAGATGACTGTGGTTACATTTAGATAATGCGGTTGAATGCATGAAACATAGGCTACAAATTTGTAGATTTGATCAGATCTCTCCTACTATGTTTTGGAAAGATCCTCCCTTAGACATCCTCCTCTTGGATTTTAATCCAAACTACCTCCTCTAGCACATATCTACTATGAATCTCTTGATATGGGTAGAAACAAAGGATTAAGCATGACATACATCAATGAAACCCACAATCACAACTAAGTAGAGAAGACTAAATAGAAAACGTTCTATATTTGGTGGTAAACTACTTGGTTAGAGTAAACGTACATAGACATGCCCAAAATAGGCTATATAGACAAGAAGGATCTCATCTTGACATGGACAAGTATAGTTGACATTGATCAAAGATAGTACATTGTTGGTATGGAAATGATGAAGAACAATAGAAGAAATAGGAAGAAGAAGAGATTTAGTCTATGGAAGATAGGTTTCTCTCACCCCTCAGCCTATGAATTGAGTGGATATCATCCTAGACGTCATCCTCCCTTATCTTCTAGACTTCTTAGTCTACTTTTTCTTTGATTCTGCCCCAACAATAACTTAAATGGATTAATGGAGGCTAAAAGTTGGTGGAATTGGAAGGAATGTGTCTAATTGAGGTGGAAGATGATGGAAAACAATGTTGGATGGAGGTAACCCGAAGGGGATGGGCATAGGAGGAGATATTCAACCCTCTCAGGCCTAGATTTGTAGGATGGATCTCTAGAAATTGAAGGTCAGAGTTGCAGAGGGCACTCTAAAAAGTTTGAACGAAACCCCTAACTAGGTCGAAAAGGGTGGGTATTTGTAGATGCAGGTGGTGCATATATGTAAGTGGGTATAAATGGGACTTAGAAGTACTCGTTCTAGTAGTGGAAATGAACTAGAATGGACAGTCAGAAGACACTCTCGTCAGAAGACACCATCAACACCTGACCTTTGGTAGATTCCATCAAAAGATGACCATAGGAAAAACCTTCATGACATGGACATCAGATGAAGGCTCTTCTAAAGGTATCATGGGATGTGGGGACCTTTGAAAGAGGCCTTCGATTGGTTCCATCAAAAGGTGGACCATCGAAAGATGAACCTTTCGTAGGCAAAATTCCATTTGTCTTCTTAGGAAAAAGACCAGAGGTACATGGAAATTTATTTGACCTGAATTCAAAGAACTTGATCCAAATTCATTTCTTCGGTAGGTGGTTGTAAAAGAGTTCCTCAGGTGGTTTTCTAGCCTCATTAGTCACCCTTTAAATGGACCATCATAAGATGACCCATTGAAAATGGTCATTAGACGGTGTCATTGTAAGAGGGACATTTGGGATCATCTTTTGATTGGTTCCATCAGAAGACACCATCAGAAAGATTGTCCATCAGTTGTCTTCCGAAGTAAAAGAGTCGATGGAGCGCCAATGTGTACTGGTAAAAAAATGGGGGTGAACTCAAGTTGAATTGGGGGAATTTGACTAGAATTCCATTAGGTAGAATCTAGAAGATCAATGAAATATTCATTTCAATACCTACAAGTCTCAAAATTGACTAGTTGAGGAACAATATCTTCACAAAGTGATAAATTACAAAAACCTAAGTATTTAGAGTTATTGGGCATTTTAAGGCCATAACAACACAAAATTGTAGATAAATACTTAGCATAAATTTATGAATTTCTATGTTATAAGACACATATTCATAACCTAAGAAATCATATACAAAGTTGATGAATTATATCGTCTCACCCGATGATGAAATGTAAAAAGAACCACATGTGTTGACATTTAGCAATTCAAGTAGTGTGGTGCTTCTTGAGGTTGGTTTCTTGACTACTTATTTAGTTTGCATTCCTAAAATGCAACCAAGACATACATACATATTAGAAATTTTAAGTTGAGGTAGAATACCATATTTTATTATTGTTTCTATAATTTTCTTTGAAATATGTTCATTTATTTGATACCATAAGGATAAAAAATGTCCACTTTTAGAACTACATTTATATTTTGGTCAACTAGTCACCGAAAATCCACATAACTTATGTCATGGTTGAAGTGAGAAGCACCATCTATTGATATAGTAGAACAAAAATAGAACATCTACAAACAAAACTACAATAACCATCCTTAGTATAAAAATTAAGGTTGGAATCATAAAACTTCCAACAAAATGAAATTTCTAGCACAATGGGGAACATTGAGATACATTTATCATTCTAAGTGACATCTACTATTAAAGACCAGTCCATACTTTTCAACTTCATGTATATGTAACTTCATCATGCTCTCCTTAAATCAGAGCCTTTTTGTTCCTTTTATGAACTAAATCAAAAGTAATCCATGTGTAATAAGAGACATTAGTAGTTTCATATATGTCTAACCACCAAGTATGACTAGTAACTTCAATAAGACTTGAGAAAAACAATCCAAGTCATAATATACCTCCCTTTCTTAACTATCTATTTTGGGATGACCATGTGTATTCAATATAAAATTTATCTCCTATTGAATTTTCTCTTCATTTTATTTGATTGAAGTTTTGTCTTTCTTCTATCCCTTTTTACCATGACTACTTTTACTACTACTAGACACTATGTTTATAATAACTAACATAATTTTTCTTAGTAATTCATTTGTATCCATTCTATTTGTAATTACATACTCTATATTTATTGTTAGTTTAATTTTTTGTAATGTTGTTGTAAATCACTAGGAATTGATCAAACTCAAGAGGAAATGATTTAAAATATATATATAATGATGAACTTACATCCATACCCATTGACTACCACAACGAAGGGTAATACAAATGGCCACACAATAACACTCCCAAACATATGGACCTCAGTTGTATCATAAGTGTCTCCTCGATTTACCACCCTCATAGGAATCCAACTAATGCAATGGCATGGGAGAGGGAAAGAGAAATCCTACTTTGAACTCACCCCATGCCCATTGCTTAAACTTTTCCAATTGAATTTTAATGCATGTCAGATATTCATGAATACATTATGAACCAATACTATGTTGACTCAATAGGCTAAATTTCCTCTTCTCATATATTACTGATGACAAAATCATTTCCTTAGTTTGTGTCAAATTATTTTAGTGATTTTAAGTTAGAAAGACATTCTCTAAATTTTCTAACTTGCAAAACCAAGAATGGATGAATCTAGTCATGCATGCACAAAGATAAATATGTTTGAAGGCTAGATGTATGTCTCTTTAAAAATTTTGTGCAAATTACTTTTAATGGCTGTATGACTCATACTTCATTTCATAATTGTTACTTTAGGTACATAAACGAATTGCGACATATTGTTGCATGTTTTGGGTTCTGGAAAGTCCCAAGTAGATCCTATCATCAATTGAGTTCTATAGACACAACTCATGTTATGGGAATGAAAATATGACATGTAGTGTTGTTGGCCAAGTTTTCTATCTTTGTCCATGATTCTTTGGTCATCGGTTGACTTTCCCCTATCATCCGTCGATCAGTTAAAATCTTGTAATGTGGAAGGTAGTCACTAGAGAGGGACCAAAAAGTGAAATGTGACTGTTTGTTTTCCACCAACTCCCTCTAAATGGAAAATATTAATCCATACCATTATAAACGTTTAACATGAATTTTATAATGTACATATGACCCATTGGGACTCATCCCATAGTTATTCATATTCCTCATAAGTCATCTATGTTATATTTGAGAGAATTTTCCTCAAAGAGCCCCTATCACTCTCTTGATATTAATTACATACTACATACATTAAAGTAAGTGTGGGATTTGTAAGATTGGCATTTCTACATTTACATCTTATGAGGCTCTCACTTCTCTACCACTCATCCTCTCTCTTACAAGAAGTGTGCTTCTCCCTCTTATCAATGAGGCAGCCAATGGGAATGGATGGAAACCCTTGAAGAATCAATTATCTCTTCATGAAATGGAGTTGGAAGTGGTGGCCATGGATTAATGGAAGAGATTCTTTGGTGGTAAAATATTCTCCTTGGAAAAGGTGAAGTTAAAGGTGGAATATCATTGTCAAAAGTGAGTATTTCCGTGGTCAAGGCCAAAGGCTCTTGGTCAATATATAGATAACCCCTTTCATAAGGTTGTTGGCCCACTTCCTTAGAAAAATGAATCCATTTTAGTCTTATACCTTGAAGAAGGTGGTATCTTAGTGTAACTATTATAATGCATTAGAAGGAGAGACTCATGGTTGAATATTGTAGAGATTGGCCTCTCGAGATAGTGGAGTTTTATCCTCTGAGATGGATCCACTACAAATATAAACTTCCATTGTGTATTGTTCAATCTCTCTCTCCCTTGCTTCTAATACTTTCATATTTACCTTGGGAAATATATTGAAGTTGTAATGGAATTTTTAATGGTTTTAGATCAACTAACCACCCCTCTTGATCCCATAGGTCCTAAAAATGGTAGAATAATTGTCTCAAAGAAATACTTCCACTAGTAGGATAATATGGTTTAAAATTATAATGGGAAATACTAATTCAACATTACATTCTTTGATGGGAAAATTTTTCAATATAGGAAGAGGAGAATGAAATTCTATATTCAAGGATCAAACCATTACTTGTAGAAAATTGCAGACCTTACATACTTGAAATGAGATGGAAGACTAGATGAATGGGATGCGACTACTTTGAAAAAGAAAAAAAATGTGAATGTCAAAGCCTTAAACATCCTTTTTGATTATCCACCCATGAGTTAAACAAAATATCTTATTGTAAAACCTCCTATATGATATGGAGTAAGCTGTGTTACTTATGATGGGACGGATCAAGTATGTGAAAGAAACATAAACATGCTCACACAACAACTTGAAAACTTCCACATGAGCAAGACTGAGTCAATTGTCAAGATGTATTCTAGGATCAATCTTATTTTCCAATTTCCTTGCAACCCTTGTTCAAACAATGGAGATTTCAAGATATGTGTAAAGATTATCTACTCTTTTACTCACCAATGGAAAAAAGTAGGTGATGGCTATAGAGGAATAGATAGAGTGGTATCCTGTTCTCATTGAAAACCTTATAAGCAATATTCAACGCTATAAGGTAACACAGATGTAGAAGACTTTAAGGAGAGTAGCAAAAATAAGAACGAGAAGGTGATTTCTTTCATTTCTCAAGCTTCCTTGAGAAATCTAGAATATTCCTTGTATACTAAAGGTAGATCCATCAAAGGAAACACTTCTTCCTCCTCCCAGTCATTTAAATATGGACTCAAGGTTCACTACATGGATGATTTCCCTCAATAAAAAGATACTCATCATCCTAAGAGAGACAAGAAAAAGGATGTGTATCATAAGAAGATCGAGAAAGGCCACACAAGATCTGGTGACTCCTACAATTGTAGCTCAAGTGAAAGTGAAAATGATGTTTGTTCAATTTCTCCTATGGGAAGCTCAATTGAATTTTCAAACTTGGTAGATCTAAGATATTTATCTAAAAATATTTCATTTAAATTATTTATTGTTTTATTGTCTTGCCTATGGGTACTGAGAATTTAAGGAAAAAGCTTTTAAGACCAATGATAACTTGCATGAAGAAAAGGATGAACTTGAACCTGTTAATTTTTCTTTTTAGATGATATTGACCTACTCTTAAATAGTTTTATCTTGTACATGAATTGAATTTCATCAGTGTTAAGATAGAGAACAATTCTTATCTTAGTCAAGTAAATCCCTTGAAACTTGAAAATTGTAGCTCTCTTGTAAGAGAAATGTCTTAGATTTTCAACCTTGTTTATCTAGTACCAAAGAAGATCTTACTAGAACTATATATCCTCAATTTCTTATATTTATGTTCTTAAAATTGAAAATTAGGATAAATAATTTGTTTTGCAAGGAATATAATTTAAAAATGGTGTTAACCTTTTAATGAGTACTATGCTTGAAAATGAAAAAATTGTCCTTCTTGCAGAAATAAATGCTCTAGAATATTGTTGTGGTTTTCCTAGTTGAGAAAATAATAATGTGTCTATTCATATTGAAAAATATTGTTGTATGAAAAAATCCATTTTGTTAAGACTAATCTTTTGATTGATAAATATGATATTGTTTGGTTATCCTCTTCTATTACTTATCAAGTGAATGATGAGTATATATTGAGATCCTCTTTGCAAAGATTCATAGTTGGTGAAATAATCTTGATGAAATTCCTTATCATGCTACAAGCAAGATGGTAAACATGGTATTTCATTTGGTGGCTGCCAAAGGTACAAAAAAGTCAAAGGACCTCCAATTGGCAATAGAAAGTCTTATACTTCCAATGCTAGGAGAACGTGTAGCCAGTGCAAGAGAAATTTCATTATATATCATATTTCACATTTAGGAAATCAGCAAGACAAAACTAGAATTGGGTTTCCTGACTAACCCCCTCAGACCCTACTATATGATTGAGCACCATTTTGACTTTGTGCTTGTAGGACAATTACCAATGGGTTGAAAAGAGACTCTCGGTTTGAAATTGACTTTTATAAATTCACAAAAAAGAACAAAGATGAGACAAGTTTGGTTTGGAAAATGTTGTGGAACAAATTACAAGAACAAATTGGATACTATTCATTCTCATATCTAATAATTTCTTGATATTATCTAGTTTGTACGAACCTTACATACAATTTTTGAGCAGATATTTGTATGCTATGATACCCATCATTTTCTTTCTTAAAACTGCCCCTGATGCTTTATATGTGCATTACTAACTTGTTTTATACATTTTTAGATATCATTTGAATTTTTAGTTTTCCTCTATAATAGACTTTTGAAAACTTGTGTTTTTGGATAGCAATTTGGTTAGCCGAGTTTGTCCAAATTAGAACTCAACCTATGTTCAACCTTAGGTTTTCTTAACATGCTATAACTGAGGAGAAATTGAACACAAAATTTGGCCAATGACACAGTTAATAAATATCCAATGGTATTATTGGGTGATGCCTCTTAGATAAATTTTCTCAACCAATTCCCTATTACATTGTCATTATTGTTGGTTATTCCTTGGGATACACATATTTCCATGCATTAAATTTTTATGTAGCATGTAATATAGTCTTTATAATTGCTAAAATATGTGTATATTTCGTAGTTATTGGCTTTGAGTTGTTATGCATGTTTTAATCATAATCTACTTTAAACTCTTAGTTGTGACTAACCTTATTCTATTGTAATCAAGCTTGCTGCATCTTTCTTCTAGTATATTTCTTGGTCAACCTAGAGACGAAGTGATATTTATGTACAGTTTAATGCATGACTGCCAGTGAGTAATATACATCTATGACATCTTGAATAACCTATACCTTTTTATGGATACTTCTCTACAACTACTATTACCGTGTTTTCATTTATTCATCTCTTCTATAACTAGTACTTGTATTTGTTTTACAACAAGTAGTTGACATTTAGCCAATTCTATCATCTTTTAGTAGTTTATGTCATGCAAGTAGTACCTAGATGATTCTATGCATGTTTGTTTTTCCATATATACTCAAACTTTTTCTTTGATTTCCATATCTATTTGTTTTACATACTTTCTTGCGTAGTCTAAATAACACTTTCTAGAATAGCATCTAGGTTTCCACAACTACATGTGTTGATTTTCTTTATCTACATTGGTTGGTCAATCCTTTTCATGTTTTCCCTTCTACCTCTCATATTTTTGATATGACAAAGGGGAGCTATCCTTGTAGGACAAATAGAAAAAAAATGAAGGGAGAGGCATACCAACTCAATTTGAATAAAATGAGGAGTAGAACATGATCTCAATTAGAAGAAATTTGGTAGAGTTTATGAACTTTTGTCTTTAAAAGCTCTAGTTCCACCAAAGGTATCATTTCACTTGAAGGCTTTCAATACATGTATGGATTAGTTTGTCATATTTAAAAAGAGGGAGAATGTTGACTCAAGAGGCTAAATTTTCTAATCATAAGTGTTGATGATGACTAAATAATTCCACATTTTGTCTCTAGCAATTCTACTTGAGTTATTATAGATTAGATAGGAACTCTCCAAATGTCCTAACTTACAATATTTGAAGAAATCAAGTTATACATAAAGAAAAAGGTGTGAAAACTAGAAATATATATCTTTAGATATTTTATATAACATACTAGTACCAGTTGTCTGTCTTGTAATTAAGGCAACAATATTTCTTGTAATTGTTGGAATCAATTATGACCCACTTTGGGACGTTTTGCATCACCCTAAAAGGCCCAAAGAGACCCTACCATTAGCTGAGTTTTATTAACATAAAAATCGGTCAATGAGTATGAAACT